>JAPDNY010000010.1:112878470-113275970 GCA_029375565.1 Gekko gecko | reverse complement strand
CTGTTCTCTCACGAGCAGTTCTTGAAAAAGCTCTCTCAGCCCCGCCCACCTCACAGGCTGTCTGTTGTGGGGAGGGGAAGGGAAAGGAGATTGTAAACTGCTTTGAGACACCTTCAGGTAGTGAAGGGCGGGCTATAAATCCAGTCTCTTCTCTCTTCTGTCTTCTTGTCACCCTCCTCTGGAGGCTGAGGTAAAAGGACAGCGCCAAGTCCTTCTCTTCCGACAAAGGCAGTGGATAACCACTTCTGTTTCTCACTTGCTATGAAAGCCCCTTGTTGGGGTCTCCATAAATCTGTCGAGACTTGATGGCACTTACGTACATAGCCGGGATGGGGAAATTCACCTGAATTAGGTTTTCTTGTTGGATACTTTCAGAAAGTCTGTTTAGAGCAAGGCTCGACCCACGTTTCGTTTTAAACTGAGAGCAAGACCAAGCAGTCCCCCTCCCCTTGTCCAAACCCTGCACATCAGCTTCATCCACCCAGCAGAATTTCCACAGCGAGCGCAAATAGCGTTGTGTCACGGTCCATTGCTGCCTTGCTCGGAGTCATTCATTTAATAACTCGGCCCTGCCACCTCGGCAAGGGGACTGTGCAACATTTCATATTGTTTGAGACAAATGCGAGATAAAGAGGTTGTGGTGCTTGGGGAAAGTGGAGGCCCTCCCCTCTTGAGCTTTCCTTAATGCCTCACGAAGCAATTTTCCCCCCGGAGTGTAAAAATGATCACACCGTTGCATTTGCCGAGGGGAGGGCAAATGGCTTCTGAAGGACATTGATGTTGTCTGGTTGCGTTGAGGAGTGGGCAGCCAATGGGAGGCCTCTTCTCTAGTAACCAAGCTGGGCCTGCCATTAATGGTCCTAGTTATGTACGTGACGCCACAGATTTCTTGAGGAAAATAAATCTTTGAATAGCCTTCCGGAGAATATGATTTTGGCCACCGTGGATGTGGAATCTTTGTACACCAACATGCCAAAAAAAAAAAAAGATGAATTATGAGCCATAAGAAACGTGGTTTCTGACAACACCTCAGCTGATCTGGTCGTCAAACTCTGCCAGCTTGTTCTCAACTATAACTACGTCAGATCTGGTAACAACCTGTAAAGGTAAAGGTTTCCCTTGCTTGAAAGCTAGTTGAATCCAGCTCTAGGAGGTGGTGCTCATCTCCGTTTCTGAGCTGAAGAGCCAGCGCTGTCTGAAGGCATTTCCGTGGCCATGGCCGGAATGACTAAACACCAAGGTGCACGGAACGCTGTTACCTTCCCACTGAAGCGATACCTATTTATCTACTTGCTTTCGAACTGCTAGGTTGGCAGGAGCTGGGGCCAGAGACGGGAGCTCACTCTGTCATGCGGCCCTCGGGTCTCGAACTGCTGAGCTACAGGCCTTCCAGTCTGCAGCTCGGCATCTTAACCTCTGAGCCACCATGCCGCCTTACCTTCAGATTAATGCCATGGGTGCCCACATGGCACCACAGTATGCTAACATCTTCACTGCTGACCTTGAGCAACATTTCCTGAACTCCTGCTCACTCACACCTCTCCTATACCTGCATTACATTGATGACAGTTTTATTGTCTGGACACATGGTAAAGAATCCCTGGATATATTCCACCAGGCATTCAAAGACTTTCACCCCACCGTCAATCTGACAATGAACCAATCTATGCAAAAAAATACACTTTCTAGACCACCTTGTACAAATACATGAAGGACACATAGACATCACCTTATACCAGAAACCTACTGATCGACAAATATATCTACATGCATCCGGCTACCACCCTAAACATACCAAACAATCTATTGTCGACAGCCAGGCTCCACGCTACAAATGGATCTGTCCTATAGAGAGATTCTCACCTGAGGAATCCACAGCAAACCTTTTTGATATTAAAATATCCACCTGATGAAGTCAAGAAACAAATTAACAAAGCCAAAATGATACCCAGAGAAAGCCTGTTAGAAGATAGGCCCCAAAGAGACAATAACAGAACGCCAGTAGTAGTCACATACGGCTTCAAACTCAAAACAGTTCAGGGCATCATCAATGACTTACAGCCTCTACTGAATAATGTCAGTTCTCTTTAATTTGCACTGGGGGGGGCAAACCTTTTCTTGCACACAGACAGCCCCCAATCTTAAAGAACTCCTCATCCACAATAATATAACATCTAACTTGAACATGGACACTGTAGTGGCTAAGAGTGCGGACTTTAATCTGGGAGAACCGGATTTGATTCCCCACTCTGCCGCATGCAGCTGCTGGTGTGACCCTGGGTCAGTCATATGTTCTTTCAGAGCTGTTCTCTCAAGGTCACTTCTTTGAGAGAGCTCTCTCAGCCCCACTTACTTCACAGGGTATCTGTTGTCGGGAGGGGAAGGGGAAGGTATTGTAAGCCGCTCTGAGATTCCTCCAGGTGGGGTATAAATCCAATCTCCTCCTCCCCCTCTCAGAACTTGCAATAAACCCAGATGCCAACTTTGTTGCCACATCCACCCAGACAACATGATCACTGAACCTAACAACACCAGTTACTCCATCTCAGGCTCATTCACTTGCTCATCTTCCACCACTGTATATGCCATTAAATGCTAACAATGCCTTTCCATTCTCTACAGAGGGCAAAAAGGTCAAACCCTGCACCAAAGGACAAATAGACACAAATCTGACATCAAGAATCACAGGACTGAGAAACCTGTAGGAGAACACTTCAGCCTTCCAGGACATTCAGTGGGTGACCTCAAAGTAGCTGTTTTATTGCAAAGAAACTTCAGGAACAGACTGGAAAGGGAAATTGCCGGATTACAAGTTATTACAACGCTCAGAACAACCACCTCCCAGGACTTAACAGGGATATTGGCTTTTTATCTCACTACATATGCTAATCTTATTCAATCTTTACATCTGTATTCTCACCAAGAAGGGCTATACACCCTCTTTATTTTAGTGTATTTCTTATTTGGAATAGTAGATTGGAGTAGTGATTGTAATGTAATGCAATGAATAGTAGAATACAATGACATTTGGAATGGTAAATTGGAATGTATTTCTCTGGTCTGGTGACAGATGAGACATAACACTGCACAACCAGTCACTCCACCCTAAAGAAAAGGATGCTGTTAGTTACCTCCCTCCTTGAATGGAGATGGATGGAGCCTAACAACAGGGTTTCAATTAATTACTCTCAGGATTCCACAGTTAAGAAGGGTGCATTTACACACCAGTCTCCAATTCTGATATGTTTATTTGCTTCACTATGTCCCCCCCCCTGAATTAAATCTAAACAAATGGTGACCATACAAACTAAGCTTATTATGTTTGGTCCTTGCATCTGTTGAACATCTTCATTATGTTGTATGCTAATTGCTGCTCGCCCTCTACATGTATGTATGTACCGGTAACTTCCACTTCAATGTATCTGAAGAAGTGTGCAGGCACATGAATGCTTATACCTAGAAAAGATCTTTGTTGGTCTTGATGATGCTACTGGACTCAAGTAGACATAGAAGGGCTGCCATTGGTCAAGGTATTCTGATCTCACAGAAGGCTGCAGGGTTCCCAAGTACTTACTGCAGGGGAGCGGGGGATGCATGCTCCCCGGTTGGACCAGTCCTCCTGGTAATGCACCATGCCGTCACCAGGAAGTGACACCAGGTGACGCTCTGGCAATGGGGCTGAAAACTTGATGGTACCATCGAGTTTCCAGCCGCATTGCCAGAGCGTCACCTAGCGTCCCTTCCTGGCGACAGCATGGTGCTCCACGCCTGTCCTTCCCTCGGGATGGTCCTGCGAGGACGTATCCATCCCCCGCTGGCATGCGGTAAGTTCTTGGCAAGCCTAGAAGGCTGGTAGGCAGAAGAGACCTGCAGGGAAGGGACAGAGGAAACAGAGATCTAAGTCCTAACTAGGCAGAAAAGGAAGGTTGCAAGTGATCCAGAGGGAATAGGAGAGAAAGGGGCCAAAGCTGGGTGGGAAAACGAGTGTAGGGGAGAAGAACTGTAAAAGTAAGTAGGGGTGAACTGTTTTTTCCACTGAAGATAGTTCCAGATGGTCTGAAGCAGTAGAACGAATTTAGAATTCAGTGGCACCTTTAAGATCAGTGAAAGTTTATTCAAGGTATGAGCTTTTTATTCAGGGTATGAGCTAAAAGTTTATTCAAGGTGTGAGCTTGCATGCGAAAGTTCATACCTTGAATAAACTTTTGTTGATCTTAAAGTTGCCACTGGACTCTAAATTTGTCCTATTTTCACTATCAGTGTGTATGTGTGTGTGTGTGTTTGGGGAGGGGTTTTTAAGTCGCCTTGGGTTTGTTTTACCCAAGGGCATCACTAAAAATACACTAAATAAATATCTTTTCCCGCAGAGTAGAAATAATTAGCCACATCTTTGGCTATAGGGCTGTAGTTTGCGCTTAATGGCATATTCCTTAGAGCCAAGAGCACGGGCTGTTAAAAGCAGTAGACAACACAGAGGTTAAAACATGACACCAAAATGGAAACTGAACTGAAGCCTTGAGGGATTCCTCGGGGAGAATTTCACCTGTGTGGGGCCACCACCTAGAGAACCCTGCTCTGAGTAACATACAAGATGCTCTTTGAAAAAAAGATGGCGTCTTGACAAAGGAATCCTCAGTTGGTTTGGAAAGGGGATGCTATGTGGAGAACTCCTACAAGCAGTGTTCCCTCTAAGCTGAGTTAGTGAGAGCTAGCTCACAGTTTTTTAGCCTCCGGCTCACATATTTTGGGCTTAGTTTAGGATGGATGGATGGCTCCAGAGCAAACTAATTTATGCAGTAGCAAAATCGCTCACTCACAACTTTAATGCCAGTAGCTCACAGAGTAGAAGTTTTGCTCACAAGACTCCATGGCTTAGAGGGAGCATTGCCTACAAGTAACCAAGGAAGGATATTGCTCTAATTCTATACTACTTATGCTTTGACCAGACTTAGTTGGATTTTCTGGCTCAAATGGCGTGTTCATAAAACTCAGTAAAACTCCTATCTCTGCTGGCCTGGATTATCTGGATGCAATGAGAATGGAAGGGCTTTGTTTATTTATGTAATGAGTCACATCCACCTTTCTTCCATTATAGAACTCCAGTGTGCCTTCTGTGTAAATGTAGCTGCCTCAGAGTGGGCACTAAACAGAGCTAGTTTGGTGTAGTGGTTAGGAACATGGACTCTAATCTGGGAGATCCAGGTTTGATTCCCCACGCCTCCACATGCAGCTGCTGGTGTGACCTTGGGTCAGTCACAAGTTCTTTCAGAGCTGTTCTCTCAAGGTCAGTTCTCTAGAGAGCTCTCTCAGCCCCGCCTACCTCACAGGGTGTCTGTTGTAGGGAGGGGAAGGGAAAGGAGTTTATAAGCCGCTCTGAGACTCCTTCAAGTAGTGAAGGGTGGGGTATAACTATAATATCATCATCATCATAATCTTCATTTTAACTCATGATTGTTAGCTTTCAACATGAGCGTTCTGTCAATTTATAGCTAAGCACAGGAGTCAACTTCACTGGAGTATATAGTCTTTGAGATGATGTGAAATTAACACTAAATTGGTCTCTGTGGTCTGCGGTAGCTATTTCAGGCAGTGATCGTAGATAGGGGAACCTACAACGATCAATCAATCAGTAGCAGACTTCATCCTAGCTCTTAACAATGCTGTGATTTTTCTGGAAGAACAAAAAAATGTTTTTGTGAGCCTCCTGGCCTGACTGGGACTTGTGATTTTGCTGTTTCTTAGAACTCTGTTTTGACTCTTTGATGTACAGTGTTGGATTTTTCTCTCCAGCCAACCAGCTAAGCCAGCCTAGGCCGGGAGGGTGGGGTAAAAATCTGATAGACAGACAGACAGACAGACAGACAGACAGACAAATAAATAAATAAGTTCCCTTGGTGAGAACATAAGAACATAAGAAGAGGCCTGCTGGATCAGACCAGCGGTCCATCTCTTCCAGCATCCTGTCTCACAGAGTGGCCAACCAGTTCCTTTGGAGGCAAATAACAGGGCAGAGAGGCCGAGGCCTTTCCCTGTTGTTGCCTCTGGGCACTGGGATCTAGAGGCTGACTGCTGCTGAACATGGAGTCTCCCCTCAGTCACCATGTCTAGTGGCCACCGATAGACCTATCCTCCATGAACCCAATCCCCTCTTAAAGGTGCTTACTCCTGTGGCCATCACTACATCCTGTGGTGTTTATTCCTGTATTTGTTGTAGTGGTTAAGTGTGCGGACCCTAATCTGGGAGAACCGGGTTTGATTCCCCACCCGTCCACTCGCATCTGCTGGATGACCTTGGGCAAGCCATAGTTCTGTCAGAGCTGTTCTTGAAAAAGAGCAGTTCCTGTCAAAAGCTCTTTCAGCCCCACCTACCTCACAGGGTGTCTGTTGGGGGGAGGGGAAGGGAAAGGAGTTTGTAAGCTGCTCTGAGACTCCCTTGGGTAGTGAAGGGCGGGGTATAAATCCAATCTCCTCCTCCTCCTCCTCCTCCTCCTCCTCTTCTTCTTCCTCTTCCTCTTCCTCTTCCTCTTCCTCTTCCTCTTCCTCTTCCTCTTCTTCTTCTTCTTCTTCTTCTTCTTCTTCTTCTTCTTCTTCTTCTTCTTCTTCTTCTTCTTCTTCTTCTTCTTCTTCTTCTTCTTCTTCTTCTTCTTCCTCTAGCAGCAAATTCCACATTTTAGTCACTCTCTGTGCCAAGAAGAATTTCCTTTTGTCCATCCTGGTAGTCCTTCTCCTAGATCTCAGTGAAGGTCTACAGAGGTCATTTGCTGAGTCCCTAGAGGTCCCCGTACAAATCCCCTTGGAGCCACTGAAAGATACAACTCAAATTGTTCTCTTTCATTCCTGAGGCATCGGAGGAGGGGTGTTCCTGGAGAATTGCGTCCGCAGCCTCTTTCAGAGAACAGATGTCACGCAGTGAGAGGCGCTTGCCCACCACGAGTCGCCAGGAAGAAACAGATGGCGATAAAGCGATGTGGCCAAAGAATGAACATGGAAACAGGAAATGACAGAGAGAGCATTTTTGGGTTTTCCAGCCTGACTCGTTTTTGAATCTAGAAATAAAGAAAAAAAAATTGGCGCCATCACATTGTGAAAATTTGGAACCACTATCATTCCGGAAGGGTGGGGGAGGATTGAACAGAGAAATAAATGCCCGGAAGATGTAGCACACGGTGTCGTAAGAATGCGAAACTGTCACCATCTTTGACTTACTTTAACCATGACACTGGAGAAATGGAAATTCTCCTTGTGGCTGGCCCGTAGCTACAGCGGGACTATTTTGGTGTACAGTGGGGCCAGTTTGGTGTAGAAAGAGCCACTTTGATGCAGTGGTAAAGTGCACGGACTCTAATCTGGAAGAACAGGGTTTGATTCCCCACTCCTCCACTCACAGCTGCTGGATGATCTTGAGCAAGCCATAATTCTGTCAGAGCTGTTCTCTCAAGGGCAGTTCTGGGAAGAGCTCTCTCAGCCCCACCTACCTCACAGGGTGTCTGTTGTGGGGAGGGGAAGTGAAAGGAGTTTAAAAGCCACTCTGAGACTCCAAATGAGGGGCAGGGTATAAATCCAATCTCCTCCTCCTCCTCTTTCTGTTTGGGGCTCTACCCCCTTCCTTAAAGGGCCAGCCCCACAAGATTTTTTGAGAATAATGGGGGGACGTTTGCATGCCCCCTGTGTCTTCACAAAAGCATTTAAAGGGACCACCGAGGAATTCCAAGGACCACTATGTGGAAGCAGACAGTGGCAAACCACATCTGACTGTCTCTTGTCTTGATAACTCTTGAAATTGCCACAAGTCGGCTGTAACTTGATGGCAAAAACCCCCAAACACAAAACAAAATACGTCTGGTCAAGAAGAAGAAGAAGAGATTGGATTTATACCCCGCCCTTCACTCGGAGTCTCAGAGCTGCTTACAAACTTCCCTCTGTCAATCGAGGGAGAATGCAGATAGCCTAATGAGACGGATGGAGAAGCCGGGTGCATTTGGTGGAGATTTCATGGTGACCTCTGATTGGCATTCCATCCTCCTGCTCTTCGGCTCAGAGTCTTCCCGAGTTTGGTGAAGATTTTCGGGCTCTCCAAAATGGACATCAAATAAGGTTCTTCGGTACTTAGGAACATAAAAAAAAGATGAGAAAGGTTCTCCCAGATTAGAGTCCACACACTTAACTGCTACAGCAAACTGACTCTCAAGATTGGTCCCATTTGTGGTCAAAGAAAGGGTAGACCTGCAGGGCTCACTATAGAGGTTTCTATTTTCTGCCTGGGCATCCTTTCCCAGCCAGCACTATGGAGTCTTCCTCCAGCTTTAGCTACCTGCCGGACAGCTTCTCTTCTGTTTCAACAGCCTGAACTATGCCCCCTCCACTTGCAGATAGTCCGAATCCCGAGTCTTGTGGCGCCAGTGCTGGTATTGTTTGAACCTGTATTTCGTTTTCACTAATGTCGTTAGAATTAGGGGAGCAGGGAAATGCACATGCTTGATCAGCGATCAAATTGATTTTGTTCATTGAAACATTTGTATGCCATCTTTGCCTGACCTGGATGGCCCAGGTTAGCCTGATCTCATCAGACCTCGGGAGCTAAGCAGGGCCAGCCTTGGTGAGAACTTGGATGGGAGACCTCCAAGGAAGTTCAAGGTTGCTTCGCAGAGGCAGGCAATGGCCTCTGAATGTCTCTTGCCTTGAAAACCCATTGGGGTTTCCATAAGTCTGCTGTGACTTAATGGACTTTCCACCACCACCACTGTCCTGACCTGGATTTCCCAGGCTGGCTTGATCCCATCATATCTCAGCAGCTAAGCAAGGTTTGCCCTGGTCAGTAGTTGGATGGGAGACCTCCAAGGAAGTCCAGGGTCACTACACAGAGGCAGGCAACGGCAAACCACCTCTGAGATGTCTCTTGCACTGAAAACCCTCTGGGGGCTGCCATAAGTTGGCAATTACTCGATGGCACTTTCCACCACCTCTCCATCTTTCCCTTCTGTTTGAAGGAGCCTTACAATTCCAAAATGGAACACATACAAAAGACAATAAACCCCCTCTCCAGGTCCAGGTCTGTAGCTAGAACCCCACTAAAATCCCTCACAAATTAAAATGGATTTACAGCACTTCCTTCAAACCTTGAAAAGAAAGCATCCTTCACCTTCCGAGGGAGCCCGTTCCTCACCGTGGAAGCCACTGTAGAGAAGCTCGATTATACCCTGAGTAGCCACCATAATGAGGGCCATGGTGGTTCAGAGGTTAAGACGCCGAGCTGCAGACTGGAAGGTCTGTAGTTCGGCAGTCCGAGACCCGAGTGCCGCGTGATGGAGTGAGCTCCCGTCTCTGGCCCCAGCTCCTGCCAACCTCACAGTTCAAAAGCAAGAAATTGCAAGTAGATAAATAGGTACCACTTCGGTGGGAAGATAACAGCGTTCCGTGTGCCTCGGCGTTTAGTCATGCCAGCCACATGGCCATGGAGACGTCTTCAGACAGTGCTGGCTCTTCTGCTTGGAAATGGAGATGAGCACTGCCCCCTAGAGTCAGATCTGACTAGCTTTCGAGCAAGGGAAACCTTCACCTTCACTTTAGCCACCATAAATGGAAACATCTAGAAGAATTGAAGGTTTCATCAAAACTCCCATAATTCTTTGTCATTCAACCAAGGTCAATGATGATGTGTCTTCCTGGAATCCCATAATCTCTGCCTGACTTTCTTACCCATTACTTCCTGCCCGGAGTGAACAAATACTGTACTTGACTTCCAAATCTAGAAGCTGGTCGTGTACAAGTGACTGGCCAGCCATTTGGTCGTCGTCTCTAATCTGTCTTCCGAAATATCTGCCGTAATGATAGGTCTCATTACAGTAATGGCTCCTTTATTCTTTACGACTTGCTGGCCATTACGGAGTCTCTTTCAAAGTCAATTTCCAGACTGAAAGGTTGATAAATAGAGAAGACAATCTAGTGTGTATAAAATGGGAAGAATCAAAGCCTAATTAGCAGCGCCCCCCCCTCCCCCAACAGGACTCCACGCGCCCCTGTTTGCTCGGAAACCTTTTAATTTCAGATTGACAACGGAATTCTGAAATCCCAGATAGTCAACGCTGCCAATTATTCCAAAGGCATCATTATCATCCCATTTCTAATGAGGACATCTATATATGACAATAGCTGAGTTGCCTCATTTCCATCTCAGCGCTGGCATCATTTGCATATGTTACAACGGGAGTCGCTGATAAGTAATCGACGGCAGTGCAGCGGGCGGTCCCATGTTCAGCCACCATGCAACCTTCATTTGGCACCATGTGACCTTTGCCTAAACTCCCACAGTCCTTTGCCACTGAACTCAATGGTGGCTTTAGGTGAGGGTCTCTATCAAAGCTGTGGGGGCTTGTGAGAGAAAATTCTACTTGGTGAGCTACTGGCATTAAAGTTGTGACCGAATGATTTCACTGCATACATTAGTTTGCTCTGGAGCCCTCCTTCCTGAGAGAAGACAGAAATGTGTGAGCCAGAGGCTAAAAATGTGTGAGCTAACTCAGCTTTGAGGGAACACTGGTCACTCTTTGCTACAACGATCTCATGTTTAATCAGTTCGACGAAGGGGCCTGTATCAGCCCAGGTAGGAAACCTCTTCCTTTCGGCAATATCGACTACCCAAGCTATCTCTGAGTAGGGTAGCCAACTCTGGGTTGGCAAATTCCTGGAGATTTTGTGGGCAGAGCCTGGGGAGGGCAGAGTTTGTGGAGGGGAGGAAACTTAGTGGGGTATAATGCCAGAGAGTCCACCTTCCAAAGTAGCTGTTTTCTCTAGGGGATCTGATCTCTGTAGTCTGGAGCTCAGTTGTAATTCTGGGAGATCCCCAGGCCCCGCCTGGAAGTTGGCAGCCCTGTCTCTGAGGGAACTGAAGGTGCCTCTGGCCGGTGCAAGGGTTTTTTTCTGTGGTGGTCCCACTTCTTTGGAATAGGCTGCCGAATGAAGTGCAGGAGGTTTTAACCTTTGCTCACTTTTGGAAGAGCTTGCAAAATGGGGCCATTTCAGAGCTTTTTCTTGATTTTAAATGTTTCACGTGCTTGTGCATGATTTCAAAAATGTGTTTTGGGGTAAATCGTTTTCATGGCACTCATATTTAATATAACTGTTAGCGACTTTCAGGTGGAAGGAAATGGCGGTCTATGCATTCACTAGCTGCCTTGGTGGCCCTAAGGAGAGCAGAATGCCAAGGTATAAATTTTGTAAATTTGTTCATTCGTTCATTCGTTCATTCATTCATTCACCTAGCACTGACTTACAGTGCCTTCTTATGCAGAGTTACCCACTCCAAATCAGTTGAATTCGGTGGGCTTAGAAAGATGTAACAGCTTAGTTTTCCATTGAAATAAAGACCTAAGAAGAGCAGTGCTAAATCAAACCAAGAACTCATCTTAATCCTGCATACCACTCCCAGCAGTTGCCCACCAGGTGTCTCCGTGAAGGAAACTAATAGGATGTGCACCTGGGAATCAGAGACAGTGTGCCTATGAACATGGAAGCTCGAGTGCTAGCTGCTATCTCCAAGAGGCGGCACAGTGGTGGCTCTGAGACATTTTTGTCCCATCCGTTCTCCAAAGAGTTCACATTGGTGCACATATCCTAGACTCACAACAACCCTCTGAGGTAGACCAGGCTGAAAGATTGCAGCTGGCTCAAGATTTCTTAGCTGGGAAGGGATCTGCAGGCAGGTCATCCTATTGCTAATTTGATTCAGGCGAGTAGCTGTGTTGGCCTGAAGCAACAGAACAGAGTTTAAGTCCGGGGCACCTTTGAGAGACCAACAAAGTTTAATTCTGGGTAGAAGCTTTCGTGTGCATGCAGACTTCGTCAGATATCAAACAGCTCCCCCCCCCCACAAGCCCCAGATACCCACGGATCGATTCTCCATTATATCCTATAGCAGAGCTGTCAAACAGAGCCAGTTTGGTGTAGTGGTTAAGTGAGCGGACTCTTATCCGGGAGAACTGGGTTTGATTCCCCACTCCTCCACTTGTACCTGCTGATGTGACCTTGGGTCAGTCACAAGCTCTGACACAGCTGTTCTCTCAAGGATAGTTTCTGTCAGAAGTTCTCTCAGCCCCACCTACCTCACAGGGTGTCTGTTGTGGGGAGGGGAAGGGAAAGGAGTTTGTAAGCTGCTCTGAGACGCCTTTGGGCAGTGAAGGGCGGGGTATAAATCCAAACTCTTCTTCTTCTTGTTACAAGGGCCAGATCTGACACAAGTGTCACTTCATTGGGTCGGGCCATATATGTCATAAAATGTAATGCCAGGTACCAAAGATACAGACTTTATAAAGGACACAGACAAACTCAGTAAACAACATTATTTTGTACTCAAAATACAAACAAAAGCAACTGGTTTCGAGCAGTGAAAGCAATTGATTCACTGGGGAACCCACAAAAGCCACAATACATGCATTTAACCAAGACTAGTTTTTTTCCCCAAGGGATACTATAGAAGGGGGACTACCTTATGTCTCCATACATACCAGTAGTTTGCAGGCTGGGTAAGAGGCCTGAGCGGGCCATTTCTGGCCCCCGGGTCTTATGTTCGACACCCCTGCCCTGTAGGGCCTAGTCTCCAGAGGGTATAATGGAGTGTTGGGCAGACATTTCCCCTCCAAACCAGGGGATCCCCTGCCCCCAACTGGGGACTGGCAACCCTCTGTGTGGGGGAGGAGGCAGTTGTGAATTTCCTGTATCGTGCAGGGGGTGGACTAGATGACCCTGGTGGCCCCTTCCAGCTCTATAATTCCATGATTCTGTTATTCTAAATGTCAGACCCAGATTCCAACCTAAGGCACGATGAGCACAAACCCCCCAGAATCTGGGAGGCCCAGATTCGAATCCTCACTCGTGCCGTGGAAGCTTGCTGGGTGACCTTGGGCCGGCCACACCCATTCAGCCTAACCTCCCTGGCAGGGTTACTGGGAGGATAAGATGGAGGAGAGAATGATGTAAGCTGCTTTGGGTCCCTGCTGTGGAGAAAGGTGGGGTACAAGTGATGTAAATATATGAATAAATAGACCCTCCCCCACTCCTGCTGAAAGGCCCAGCGACCATGTTGGGCTATTTCAAATTTAGGTTCTGGGATAAATATTCACCTTCAGTGCTGGTTTCTCCAGTTGCTGCTGCAAACATCAGTCGCTTGTACCTGCCTTCACTTAAAAATATTATCTTGTTTCTGTGCGGTACATAACAATGTTATTTCAGGGAAAATTGACCTACTGCTCTTCTCCTATACTTTGCCTCTGTCCACACACACACGCACAACGTCAGATATCCCTTATTCCCTCAAACTGAGTATGAAGGAAGCAGGCTAGATCAATAAAAATTAATGCATATAATATAAAGATCCAGGTATTTATTAGCAAAGAATTAAAAAAAAACCATATAAGGGCCCAATCACACCTCATGTAAAAATGCCAGAATCTTACACACAAGGGCGCAGGGACTTGACTGCTTCTTGCTAAAGGGACAATTTTCCTGAGGATGCTTTGGCTAAACAATCATCGGAAGGCACTTTCTGGACCAGAAATTATTTTTAGTGAAATATCACTTGGCATGTGATGGCATCTTTGGAGGCCTCGTTTACACTGCGGTGAACATGGATCAAAAGGAGAGGGCAGAAAGGGCCTGAATCGAAGTTTCCAAGGAAGCTTCTTATGGGCATCAGTTTGCAGACTACAGCTTCCTGGGTTCGGTTTCTTGCAGCTGCCTATCAAACCCACAAAGATATTCTGTGCAGTACCTCAGATTTTTTTTAACAATATTGATTTGAATCTGTAATTATCTATTTTGAATCATTTTATATAGCTCATCGATTTATTTGTTGGATTTTTTAATTTATTATGTTGGCATAAGGTGTATGGTATATCGTGATTTGTTCTGGTCGTTGACTGGAAGAAGAAGAAGAAGAAGAAGAAGAAGAAGAAGAAGAAGAAGAAGAGGAGGAGATTGGATTTATACCCTGCCCTTCACTACCCAAAGGTGTCTCAGAGCGGCTTACAATCTCCTTTCCCTCCCCCCCTCCTCACAACAGACACCCTGTGAGGTAGGCGGGGCTGAGTTGGCAACCACACCCAGGACTCCCTCTGAGAACGCCAATGTGGGGGCCTCCCTTCTCTTCTTTTTCAGGCTCTTTCTCTTAAACCACTAAGTTTTCACCGGCGGCCTTGACTGTATCTAACATTTATTTATTTCAGGCTTTTTACCTTGCTTTCCCTCCAATGGGGGCTCAGGGCGGCTCACCAGATTTCCAACCAAAAAGGCAATTTAAATCAACAGAAGGAAAACAAACAAACTGCCCAATGCGGCATGCCCCGAGCTGGATAGGTCAGGCCAGCTGGAACTCATCAGCTTTTGGAAGCTAAGAAGGGTCAGCCCTGGATGGTGCTTGGATGGGAGACCACCAAGGAAGTCCAGGGTTGCTACAGAGAGGCAAGCAATGGCCAACCACCTGTATTTGTGTCTTACCTTGAAAGCCCTACGGGGTCGCCATATTGTCCTGACCTGGATGACCTAGGGAGGAGGAGGAGGAGGAGGAGGAGGAGGAGGAGGAAGAGAGATTGGCTTTATACCCCGCCCTTCACTACCTGAAGGAGTCTCAGAGTGGTTTACAATCTCCTTCCCCTTCCCCTCCCCACAACAGACACCCTGTGAGGTAGGCAGGGCTGAGAGAGCTCTTTCGAGGACCCGTCCTGAGAGAACAGCTCTGAAAGAACTTGTGATTGACCCAAGGCCACACCAGCAGCTGCATGTGGAGGAGTGGGGAAATCAACCATGGTTCTCCCAGATTAGAGTCCACGCTCCTAACCACTACACCAAACTGGCTCAAACTAACTAACTGACTAACTAACTAACTAACTAACTAACTAACTAACTAACTAACTAATCCCCTCCACGCAGGTCTGGTGGCAGCATACACTCAGGTGGGGCAGCTGCCAGAGTCAGGACCACTGCCGATGGCCCCCCCCCACATGCCTCCCCTGCCCCCTGTCTGTATCCATGCATCCAACTGCCCAGAGTCATTGTGGAAGAGCATTTGGGTAATGCACAGTGGTGGCACTCTTGGTGTAAATGGCAGCAGCACTCCCAGTTGCATGCATGGACCCCTGAGCATGGGTGGTGGGAGGGCTTGAAGAAGGACACACAGGCAGGTGGAGGCATACATGGGTAGGGTGGAAAGGAGGGCACGAAGGTGGCCCTGGGGACGGGCAGATAGGGTTCCCCAGGCACTGTCAGCCCAGGGCCTGCCCCAGACCTGGAACCGGTCCTGAAACCATGCCTCATCTTCTGTTCATAAAGACTGCATGTAGCAAATCGATCCATGTGTACATACATGCTTCGGTGCATGTATCAGCATGCATGAAATGGGGTACATACTTTCAGTTTCTGGCACACAAAAGTCTCCTTCCCATGATTTCGGAGTTATTTTTGTTCTCTCTCTTCAGGCAGCGTTTCTCCTTTCCCCCGATTTTACGGGCTTGCAGTACTTGGGTTTGTGTTACAGATCTTGAGTTTTATGCACATATAAAACGGGACTCCTCTTCCCGGTCCCTCATTACGCAGCAAATGCTGTAGAACGAACATCCTCGGAAATCAAAGGAGGGTTTATCCAGTTTATGTCTCTTTTGTTGCTTCCTTTTAAAACCGTGCATTAAGGCAGAACCAGGCCTAGCTTCCATAAAAGTTATTGATGGCATTGTACGTTAACGTTGACAGGTGGTGGGTCTTCATAGATGTTTTCAACAGCCTGAACAATGTAAACAACATTTCATATTTTCCTCACATCTATCCTGTCCAGCCTGAAGGTGTGCCAAACTTGGACGTCCCCCTCCCCTTGTAAGGTTTTCCTGTCTTTTTTTTTACTAAGGAGGCTGAGATAAGCCATGATTTTCTGTGCCTTAGCAAGCTCTCACTGGTGCCTCCTTTTAAAAGTCTTTGGTGAAAGCACTGAAACCATTGTATCTATTACTGAATGTCCAGAACCAGCGTGGCGAACTCTAATCTTGAGAACTGGATTTGATTCCCAGCTGGGTGACCCTGGGCCAGTCACGTTTCTCACAGAACTCTCTCAGCCCCACCTAACTCACAAAGTACCTGTTGTGAGGAGAGGAAGGGAAGATGATTGTGATGGAGTGGTTAAGAGCATTAGACTCTAATCTGGAGAACCGGGGTTGATTGCCCACTCTGCCTCCGCATAAGGCCTGCTGGGTGACCTTGGGCAAGTCACGTTTCTGTCAGAGCTCTCTCAGCCCCACCTGCCTCATGAGATGCCTGTTGTGGGGAGAGGAAGGGAAGGCAATTGCGATGGAGTGGTTAAGAGCAGTGAAATCTAATCTGGAGAACCAGGTTTGATCCCCCACTCCTCCTCCACAGGAGGCCTGCTGGGTGACCCTGGGCCAGTCACAGTTCTCTCAGAACTTTCTCAGCCCCGCCTACCTCACAAAGTGCCTGTTGTGAGGAGAGGAAGGGAAAGGCAATTGTAAGCCACTCTGAGATTCCTTTGGGTACAGAAAAGTGGGGTATTAAAAACAACTCTTCTGCTTCAGAGAAAGTGTTTGTGAATGGTTCTGTTTTTTAGCATTTAATTTATACCTATTTATTATGCTACTTAAAAAAAAAACAGTCTAGTTTGACTTAAGGACTTTGGGGGTGCGTAGTTGCCCATAACACATTGTTAAGCCTGTGAGCACTTTTGGAATTTTAAGAAAAGATCGTGGGTTCCACTGCAAAATGGCGGTCCTCTTATGATGGAGGCAGCTGTTTCCAAATGGAAGCGGCCTATGGATAAAAAGGTGATGCCTCCTGGGCTCTTCTCGTGCACATCCACCTCCAATGAAGTGAAGGATAGTCAGGACTGGCACTTTGCTTTGGAGAAGAGACACTTCGTGGAACAAGGAAGTGAGAGCCAGGAAACATGTTTATGGGAACAGTGCACCTATGAACACGATGTTTGAGATCCCTGAATTAAAGGGTGGGCAGATGACTGCGACTGACATCTTTGGAACCTGTGATTGATAGTTAATCTTGAATATCTATGGGGTATGGAGTAGCTATGGGATGGAGAGTAGATGTGGAGTGTTGCTTGAGTAGCAGTAAAAATAGACAGATTTGTGGACGGTAAGTCTATCAATGGCTACGAGCCATGGGCACTACTAGCTACTAGCATGGCCACATTCAGAGGCACTAAGCCTCCGAATCCCAAAGCCAAGAGACAACATCAGGGGAAGGCCTCGGCCTCTATGCCCTGTTGCTGGCCGTCCAGAGGAACTGGTTGGCCACTGTGTGAGATGGGATGCTGGACTAGATGGATCTCTGGTCTGATCCAGTAGGACTCTTCTTACGTTCTTATCAGGGGAAGGCCTCGGCCTCTATGGCCTGTTGTTGGCCCTCCAGAGGAACTGGTTGACCACTGTGTGAGATGGGATGCTGGACTAGATGGACCTCTGGTCTGATCCAGTAGGACTCTTCTTACATTCTTATCAGGGGAAGGCCTCGGCCTCTATGCCCTGTTGCTGGCCGTCCAGAGGAACTGGTTGGCCACTTTGTGAGATGGGATGCTGGACTAGATGGCTGGACCAGTGGGGACTGCATGCCTGACTGCATCCCATATTGAAACGTACCATGCCCACAGAAAGCTAACATGAAGGGGGCGGGGGGGAGCAGGGTATAACCTAGGCCTCTTGTCTGGTTAATTTTCTGAGTACAGAGAAACAGGTGGAAGAATTTCCAGACACACAGCCTGAACTGGAATGCTCCCGGGAAAGTGACACCAATGGTTTAACTGGGCTGTAAAGACTGTAAAATCCCATTTTGGAAGAGCAAACAGAGCAGTTTATTGAAGTGATTTTTCATTCCTTTTGCAAAGCAACCCAGTGTCATCCCCTCCCTCCCCTTTGATATGAACATGGGGGAAGCAATGCTCTACGCTGCTTTGAGGATGCTCATCTTTTGACTCCATCTGTAGATGCCTTGATGTTGACACAATACATCGGATGTGCGGTATATTTTGCAAATCGCTACACCTACACAGACGCAGCGTCAGGCGCATGAGACTTCATTTCCAAGCTACTGTAAGCGCCGGGAGTCTACAAGCCGTGAAACTGCCACCTTTCCAAGTCTGACTCAACCAATTTGGCGGAGCTTTTATGCTGCAAAAGACTACAGAGATCTGGGAGAGGGGGAGGCAGAATTGGGACGCTGGAGCCTAATAAAGTGTTGTTTTTTTTTAAATGGCTATCACTTTATGGAGACTGCAGGGTAAATGGAACTTGTAACAGAATGCTGTTTAGTTGCATGTATACAGCAGGCCCAGGCTAGCTTGATCTCATTAGATCTCTGAATCTAAGCAGGCTCAGCCCTGGTCAGTCCTTGGATGGGAGACCACCAAGATAGTCCAGGATTGCTATGCAGAGGCTGGACAGGGCAAACCCCCTCTATTCATCTCTTTCCTGGAAAATCCTACAGCGTCGCCATAAGTCAGCTGTGACTTGATGACACTTTACACAGACACATTCTGAAGGCCTGAACATTTTGGGTATGAGAACATTTTGGGGAGGGGAAGAAGGTTTCCTGAAGGATTCTTTCACATACCTGTTTGCTGGTATCTTCAGCCCTGCTGAATGGGAGATTCTGAGCCCTTCTATTCCACTTTCTTGTAATAGTGACATCCAGGGCTCTTTTTGTAGCAGGAACTCCTTTGCATATTAGGTGACATACCCCTAATACAGCCAATCCTCCAAGAGCTTACAGTAGCCCCTGTAAGAAGAGCTCTGTAAGTTCTTGGAGGATTGGCTACATTAGAGGTGTGTCACCTAATATGCAAAGGAGTTCCTGCTACAAAAAGAGCCCTGGCAGCACTACACAGCCAATCAGATCTGGGCATACCATTGAAGGCAAATGAAGTCAACTCAGAGTGAAAGCAGTGCTTCCCCGTCAGGCATTGCCCTCACTGTGAATTGGCTTTATTTTCCTTAGCAACATTATCAGACTAGTAGAGATGTCCATTTGAATATTAACTGATCAGAACCCAAACAAAATTGTTCATTTCACAAGAGTAGTTATTCGAACTAATTTGACGTCAGCTGACCTGGATAGCCCAGGCTAGCCCAATCGCGTTGGAGGAACTGATTGGCCACTGTGTGAGACAGGATGCTGGACTAGATGGACCATTGATCTGAGCCAGCAGGGCCCTTCTGTTGTTCTTATCACACAGTTTCAGGTAGGTAACCATGTCGATCTACAGTAGAAGAGCAAATATTTCCATGCAGTAGCACCTTTGGGATTAACAAAATTTCCAAGATATAAGCTGTCAAGAGGAACTGGCTGGCCAGTGTGTGAGGCAGGATGCTGGACCAGATGGACCACTGGTCTGATCCAGCAGGGCTCTTCTTGCATTCTTATCAGGGGAAGGCCTCGGCCTCTATGCCCTGTTGTTAGCCATCATGTCATAAAATATCATGTAAACATGGAGGTCAGATGTTAAAAACAATTCAGTATCTAATCAGATGTCCAATCAGGATCAGGCCACTGGTGGACGGATGACCAAAAAAGCTAGGGGGAAGGGGACATCCACTGCCTTAAACAAATGCCAGGTGGAAGAGCTCCGTCTCGCAAGCCCTGCAGAACTGTAACAAGTCTTGCAGGGCCCTGATCTCATAAGGAAGCTTATTCCACCAGGTGGGGGCCAGGACTGAAAAAGCCCTGGCCCTGGCCGAGGCTAATCAGATGTGCCCATGCAAGTACTTTTCCTTCCAGTTGTCAAAGTGAGTTTTGGTTGCAGTCCTTTTACTGTCTTCTTTGGTTTCTGTAACCTTAAATAGATCTCCCTTGTACACTTCAGCTAGAAGCTTCACTTGGCTTTTTCTTGGTGTAGTCATTCAGTGAATATTTTTCTTCTTCAATTGCTTGTTTAACTTTCAGGATACCTCGCCCACCTAAATCTCATGGTAAATAAAGACCATCAATGTCACTTCTAGAGTGCAGTAAGAGACGCATTGTCATTATCTTGCCAGGTTTGCAAGCTATTGCTTCTAATTCTGCTTGTTTCCAATCAATAATGTCTGCTGCGTATCTTAGAACTGGATAGCCCATGTATTAATTGCCTTTTCCATGTTACCTCCATTTAATTTTGTTTGCGATATCTTTTTAACTCTTCAGTAGTACTCCTGGGTTGTATTTTTCTTAACAAGGGTACGTTTGATGTTGTCAGCTTCCAAAATTCCAAGATACTTGTAGTTTTCTTCAAAGCCCGGTGTTCTGATGTTGTTGCTGTTTGGCATCTTGATTTCTTCTTGTTCAATGATCTTTCCTCTATTCAGTGCTAATGCCACACCTTTGTCAAGGCAGAATTCCATAGCTATATCTTTGCTGAATATGTGAACTGTTTTTTAGAAAAGAAGCAAACTCTGAGGATGACTTTCCATGCATTTTCAAGTCATCAATATATACAAGGTGTGAAATCGTTGGGCCTGTCTTTGAAAGTTGGTATCCTAGGCCTGTGATGTTGAGAAGGACTGTGAGTGGTAGAAGAAGAAGAAGAAGAGATTGGATTTATACCCCGACCTTCACTACCCAAAGGTGTCTCAGAGCGGTTTACAAACTCCCTTCCCTTCCCCTTCCCACAACAGACTCCCTGTGAGGTAGGTGGGGCTGAGAGAGCTGTTGACAGAAACTGCTCTTTTTTCAAGAACAGCTCTTATCAGAACTACAGCTTGCCCAAGGTCATCCAGCCAGGTGCAAGTGGAGGAGTGGGGAATCAAACCCGGTTCTCCCAGATTAGAGTCCGCACACTTAACCACTACACCAAACTGGCTCTGGTAGCAGGGCAATGACAAAGAGCAGCAGTGATAGTGAGTCTCCTTGGAAAATTCCTCGTTTGATATTAACTGTTCCACTTTCTTCTCCATTCACCATCAACCAGGAGTTCCGTTTACTACTGGAATTTTTGATAAACATTATTGCAGTTTTGTTAATGCCTACCATTTCTAGTGCTTTCAGGATCAGTATAAGAGGCAGTGAATCAAATGTCTTCTTGCAATCAATCTAAGCAGGGCTTTTTTTGTAGAAAGAGCCCAGCAGGAACTTATTAGCATAATAGGCCACACCCAACAGCAGAGACTCATTAGCATATTAGGCCATACCCCTAACAGCACAGCTCTTTAGCATATTAGGTTACCAGAAGTGTGGTCATCCAGCCTTTTGCTTCTTATTCTGTTCACCTTGTCTGTTGTCAAAACCCAGGGCTTTTTTTGGAGCAGGAACTCCTTTGCATGTTAGGCCACACACCCCTCATATAGCCAATCCTAATGAGTTTCTGCTGTTGGGTGTGGCCTATTATGCTAATGAGTTCCTGCTGGGCGTGGCCAACTTGGGAGCCAGCCGGAACTCCATTCCTGTGTGTTCCTGCCCCAAAATAGCCCTGAATTTAAGCAATATTCAGGTTGGTTTTCTGCCTTTTACAATTTTGTAAGACCATTTCCCCCCCAGTCAGTAACTGACCTATAGTGTCTCAGGATTTTTGAAAAATCCCATCATCATCATCATCATCATCATCATCATCATCATCATCATCGTGGTGCTGGCAGTGGCGGTGGTAGTGATGATGATAGCCAGTTTGGTGTAGTGGTTAGGAGTGCAGACTCTAATCTGGGAGAACTGGGTTTGATTCCCCTCTCCTCCACATGCAGCTGCTGGTGTGACCTTGGGTCAGTCAGAAGTTCTCTCAGAGCTGTTCTCTCAGGAGCCATTCTCAAAAGAGCTCTCTCAGCCCCGCCTACCTCACAGGGTGTCTTTTGTGGGGAGAGGAAGGGAAAGGAGATTATAAACTGCTCTGGGACTCCGAGTGAAGGGCGGGATAAATCCAATCTCCTCCTCCTCCTCCTCTTCTTCTTCCCCTTTCTCCTCCTCCTCATTATTACTATTATTATTCCTTGAGCCCTCTTCTGCTTCATAGGGTTTCAACCCTTTGCCTGCTATGCAAGTGAGAAGTTTCCCTGTAAAACAGGAATCCTTTCTTTCATGGCACTTTCTCATATGCCCAGGATAAGGGTGATCGCCACTTTGGGTCAGGAAGGAATTTTCCTCCAGGTCAGATTGGCCCAGGGATCCAGGAGGATTTTTGCCACCCGTGGGACAACTGGGAGAGTGGGGGGGAATAGCTGTAAATTTCCTGCATTGTGCAGAGGGTTGGACTAGATGACTCTTGGGATCCCTTCCAGTTGCATGTTTCTATATTTCTCCTCCCTGCCTGAAATTTGGCAGGGGAGATTCTTTCCAATAGGAGCAGAAGACCTGTGAGTTTCATCCCAAATGGGGGAAAGCTGCTTCTAGAGATGTGCTTTCCATAAAAACTAGTGGAAATGCAAAATCATGTAATTAAAAAAAATCCAAACACACTTGATAACAACAATTAAGTAAAAGTAAGAACCAGGACAAAAACCAATTGCGTTGGTTCACATCCTTTTTGAAGTACCCAAAGATGATTGGCTGTGCAATGACATCACAGTCATGAGGAGGAAGAAGGACTATTCTGAGAAGAAAGAAGAAGAAGAAGAAGAGGAGGAGGAGGAGGAGGGGAGACTTCACTTGGAGTCTCGGAGCGGCTTACAAACTCCTTTCCCTTCCCCTCCCCACAACAGACACCCTGTGAGGTCGGTGGGGCTGAGAGAGCTCTTTCCAGAACTGCCCTTTCAAGGGCAGCTCTTCTCAGAACTATGGCTTGCCCAAGGTCATCCAGCAGCTGCAAATGGAGGAGTGGGGAATCAAACCCGGTTCCCCCAGATTAGAGTCTGCCCACCTAACCAAAGCATGGAACTTGCAGCCATTTGAAGCATTCAAGAGACTCCTATCAGCTCCTGCGGCTGGCTGAATGCCAGATATAGGGGCAGGCTTTCTAATATTTTCCCCTTATGCACATTTTGTCTTCTTTGGGGGAAAAAAGTTATATTTGGGGAGGAGCCATGGCTCAGTGGTAGAGCATCTGCTTGGCATGCAGACAGTCCCAGGTTTGATCCACGGTGTCTCCAGGTAGTAGATGATGTGAAAGGCCCCGCGACTCTGGAGAGTCACTATCAGTCTAAGGAGGCCATACTGACTTTGACAGACCAGGGCTCTGATTCAGTAGAAGGCAGCTTCACGGGGCTCCTCCACAGTGGGAAAGCAGAGCTCTCTCTCCGTCTCCAGAGTCACCACGATCCGGAGAACAGTGGCCATCCGGTACATCCCTTCCCCTGGGTTTGTATTCTATATGTCTTTGCCTGCCTGTCTCTGGGAGGGAGAGCAGAGGGGGAAAAAACCCGAGCGAACAGATGACAGGAAGGCAGGCAGGCTGATATTTGGCGACGGCAGCGGCTGAAGGGAGAGAAGGGGAATCGGATGCGTTTATTAGGCGCACATATCACTAAATTCAGCTCTTCCCTGCTGTGTGATCGGTGCGCGCGCCCCTCCCTCCTCTCCCCCCTCGCAAGCTGGAGGGCCAGAAGGTGGGGTGGTGCCTTAGGATAATGGCAGCAGAAGGCAAAGGAAGGCGGCAGCTGGCGAGCTTTGCCCCAATATGCTTCTCCCGAAAGCGCCGAGGATGCCTGAATGGCTCATTTTTGCAGCAAAGGGAAGATGGCAAGTTTTTTTTAAAAAAATGTGAAGGCCATCTTGCTTCTTCCAGATCCTCCTGTCCGGGTTTTTCCTGCCGTTCCCCCTTCTCCCTACGCTGCCCACCTTTGCATATATTATCCTCCTGAGCTGGAAAGGCCTAAAGAACTGCAGCACCAACACCTGACCCTTGAAGCCAGCTCTGCATAGTGAAAGGTCAAAGGCCAGGGGAGTGGAATCATATGACCACCACGAGAATCACCTGACCTCGATGCTGCCTTGATCTCTGGAGCCAAACAAAAGAAAGCAAACCTTTTTCCACTCTCACAGAATGGCTCTTTTTTTGGGGGGGGGGGGCAGTCAATTCAGGATTAACAAAGGAAACAGAAAGGACATCACTCCACGTCTCTTTGACAGCAGTGTGCCACGATGAGGGGAGAATACCTTTTCTGGGCAGAAGAGAAGAATAAGAGAACATAAGAACATAAGAGAACATGAGAGAAGCCAATGTTGAATCAGGCCAATGGCCCATCTAGTCCAACACTCTGTCACACAGTGGCCAAAAATACCAAGTGCCATCAGGAGGTCCAGCAGTGGGGCCAGGACACTAGAAGCCCTCCCACTGCTGCCCCCCCCAGCACCAAGAATAGAGTGCATCACCTGCCCCAGACTGAGAAGAGATTGGATTTATATCCCAGCCTTCATTACCCAAAGGAGTCTCAGAGCGGTTTACAATCCCTTTCCTTCCCCACAACAGGCACCCTGTGAGGTAGGTGGGGCTGAGAGAGCTCTCCTGAGAACTGTCCTTGAGAGAACAGCTCTGAGAAAACTTGTGACTGACCCAAGGTCATAACAGCAGCTTCATGTGGAGGAATGGGGAATCAAACCTGGCGTGTGGTGCCTCAACTCGACTAGAGATTTCAGTACAGTCTATAACGCAGCTTGGGTGAAGTTCCAAAAGAAGACCTCTTCCCTCTGGCTAGCTATTTTTGCTACAATTCTGACCATACCCAGTCACGACCTTTTAAAAAGGCCAGTTCACACACAGTTTCAGTGTGACCACAGGGCAGAGCAGAGAGAGACAAGCCTCAGGCACCCAGGGTCCCTGTTCAAAGATGATACGTGGGAGTGGAAAAGACGGTGGCTCAGTGTTCGAGGGAGCATTAGAGCAAGCTGAGGACCACGAGTACATTTGCACTGGGACAGGACATAATGGGGTAGCGTCTGTGAATGGGGTCTACTAATGCCATTCTGCCACTTGGAACTAGAATACATGAACACACGTGAATCTGCCCTACCCTGAACCGGGCCCTCGGTCCATCATAGTCAGTACTGTCTGCCCCTCCCTCTTAACAGGCCAGAGTTTGTTTGTTTTACTCTCCAGGGAACTGAGGATCAAATCTGTTTATTTGCCACATTTAGATGCTCCCGTTGAATTTGAAGTGGCACCCACAGAATTCTGGGTTTGGTGCAGTGGTTAGGAGTGTGGACTCTGATCTGGGAGAACTGGGTTTGATTCTCCATTCCTCCACATGCAGCTGCTGGTGTGACCTTGGGTTGGTCACGAGTTCTTTCAGTCTTTGTTCTCTCACAAGCAGTTCTCGAAAGAGGTCCCTTAGCCCCATGTACCTCACAGGGTATCTGTTGTGGGGAGGGGAAGGGAAAGGAGTTTGTAAGCCGCTCTGAGACTCCTTTGAGTAGTGAAGGGAGGGGAACAAATCAAATATCTTCTCTCCTCTTCTCTGGGAAAGGTGAATCTCCCCGCTAGGCACTGGCCAATCCTAGACCTGATTAGCTTCAGCAATGTCCCTCTAACCTATGGCTTCCTCCGTGCCATGGGAATCTCTCTTTCTTTCTGTCTCTCTCTATCTATCTGAGCCAGTTTGGTGTAGTGGTTAGAAGCATGGACTCTAATCTGGGAGAACTGGGTTTGAGTCCCCACTAATCCACATGCAGCTGCTGGTGTAACCTTGGGTCAGTCACAGCTCTCTCAGAGCTGTTCTTTCTGCAGCAGTTTTTGAGAGAGCTCTCTCAGCCCCACCTGCTCCACAGGGTGTCTGTTGTGGGGAGGGGAAGGGAGAGGAGTTTGTAAGCCGCCTTGAGACTCCTTCGGGTAGTGAAGGGCGGGGTATAAATCCAATCTCCTCTTCCTCTATCTAATTTGTTCATTCATTCATTCACACAGTACCTTTGGTCAGGACTAGCTGAAACATTGTGCAACCGTTTGAGCTCGCCAAAACTCTTCACCAGGGTGGACTTTACAAACATTTAAAAGGGGTGGAAAGCAGCTTTTTCAGGCCACGATGTCTCAAAGCGTTCTTGCAAACATTCCTCGTTTCTCAGAGCAACATGAGAGCTTTCATGGGAGCTGTCCAAGGTCCTGCAGAGCTCTGTTTCCTGTTTCTGAGCAACTGGTTCTGGTCCCTCCTTCGCTGTGCTTTATAAATGCTCTAAGCTATGCCAACCTAGCAGTTTGAAAGCAAGAAATTGCAAGTAGATAAATAGGTACCACTTCGGTGGGAAGGTAACAGCGTTCTGTGCGCCTTGGTGTTTAGTCATGCCGGCCACATGACCACGGAAATGTCTTCGGACAGCGCTGGCTCTTCGGCTTTGAAACGGAGATGAGCACCGCAACCCTAGAGTCAGATTCAACTGTTTTTCGAGCAAGGGAACCTTTACCTTTACCTTTAAGCTATGCTAGTAGAAAAGAGAAAGAGTCTAGTAGCACTTTAACGACTTACAACATTTGTGGCTTTCATGAGTCACTGCCCACAAATTTTGTTAGTCTTTAAGGTGCTGTGGGACTCCTGCTCTTTTCTACTGCTACAGACAGACTAACGGTGTTAACCAGCCTGATCTAAGCTATGCTAGATGAGCACAGCATATTCGCATGGGCTTTGTGCATATGGATGTCACCTCTTGCAGTTTCAGCTGACCAGGACTTCCCAGTTTGCCTTTAATTTTGCACTAGATTTGGAATTTAAAGAACTGTTCCAGTAACTTGCGCAAGAATTCACTTAAGGGTCATAGATTTTACGATAATACGTTCGGTGGTATTGTACTGTTCAGTACCTAACCTTTGACTGGACAGTATGAAACCTCTGAGCGTGCACAGTGCTTTTCCTTTACCATTCGATGCCCATTTCTGGCCAGGAAATTAAAGGCTGGAGTTTTTGCACGCACACGGAACTGTCTGTATCTCCCTTCTGAAAGAGTTTTACACCACTTTGGTTCCTTGCTATGCTGGACCGGTTCCACAGGGTTGCAGTGAGACCGACAGAAAATATTTTGAAGATCACGCCAAGTGCTCTACTTGTGTTGCATTTTCGCCCCTGTCTCTAACAGGGTGTGGAAGGGGGGGAAGTGCTTTAATGACGGAAAGTTATTTAGTGCCGCATGGAGTTAATTGCTTCTAATCACTGCTTACATCCATCTGGTTTTATGGTAGACAACAAACCTCTTCATCGGATTTGCTCATTAGCTGTATTGTAAATCACAGAAATACTCTGGCATCTCACATATTGTGATCCCATTAGCCAGGCTGCATTTCTTGGGTAGCCATGAAACAAAGTGGCCGCGTTACCAATAGGCGGAGGGCGAGCTTTGGTTCCTCTGGCTTTGAAGACCAAGGGAGCAACTCTTGCCAGTCTGCCTTGGAAAACCTTGTGAGTTAATGACCGCTTAGGTTCAAGGGTGAGAAAGAGCAGAATGTAATCATGCAGAGAGGATCTGGCGAGGGGGAGAGCGTATCGAAACGCTGCAGTGCTTCTGGTTCACTCGATCACCCCTTTGCAGGACTGGAGATTTCTTTCTTTCTTTCTTCTTCTTCTTCTTCTTCTTTTGCTGTCAAGTTGCAGACAACCCATGGTGATCCCATAGGGTTTCCAAGGCAAGAGACGTTCAGAAGTGGTTTCCCATTGCCTGCCTCTGTGTAGCATCCCTGGACTTCCTTGGTGGTCTCCCATCCCCAAACTAACCAGGGCCGACCCAGCTTAGCTTCTGAGATCTGACAAGATCGGAGTACCCTGGGCCATCCAAGTATGGTAGTGGAAAGTGCCGTCAATTCCCAGCCAACATATGACAACCCCATAGTGTTTGCAAGGCAAGAGACATTCAGAGCTGGTTTGCTATTGCCTGCCTCTGTGTAGCAATCCTGGGCTTCCTTGAGGGTCTCCTAACCAAATATTGACCAGGGCTGAACCTGTTCAGCTTCCAAGATCTGACAAGATCAGGCTAGCCTTGGCTATCCAGGTCAGGTCCAGAGATGCCCTCTCTGGGTCCAGAGAGCCAGTCTGGTATAATGGTTAAGTGCGCAGCCTCTAAGCTGGGAGAACCGGGTTTGATTCCCCACTCCTCCACTTGCACCTGCTGTATGACCTTGGGCAAGCCATAGTTCTGGCACAGCTGTTCTTGAAAAAGAGCAGTTTCTGTCAGAGCTCTCTCAGCTCCACCTACCTGTTGTGGGGAGGGGAAGGGAAAGGAGTTTGTAAACCATTCTGAGACTCTGAGTGAAGGGTGTAGTATGAATCCTATCTCCTCCTCCTCCTCCTCCTCCTCCTCTTCTTCTTCTTCTTCTTCTTCTTCTTCTTCTGTTAAAGAGCCAGTTTGTGTGTGTGTGTGGGGGGAAAGTTTCCTGTCTTTCCCCTGTAAGTTCCAACTTGAGCTGCAGCTGTGCTTAGGAAATCACATCAAGTGTGGTTGCTAAGTGTGCACTTAGTGATCACGCTTGGGGAGAGCATGATAGCAGTGGTTAGTTCATGTATTTTAAGCAGATTACATTTACTAGGAGCATTAGATTCGCATCCAGGAGCATTTTAGAGACCAAGATTTTCAGAACAGTAGTTTTTGAGAGTCTAGACAAAGTTACATATATTTGAAAATGGACAGTATATAACTCCACTAAAGAATCATCTTACTGTAACAATTTAGATTTGAGGCCAGTAGCACCCTAGAGACCAAGAAGCTATCAAAGGTAGCATTGACTCTCAGAAGCTTAGATCCTGAAATGCTTGTTGGTCCCTACAGGGCTAACTGGACTTGAATACAGTACTCTTCTATTGTGGACAAACATGGCTACCCTCCTGAAACTATGTTGATTAGATGGCTGGATCTATAGCAGCTTCTGTTTTTCCTTTGCTTGTTGGATTGGGGAAGCAACGTCTCCATATTTGAAGAGCTCCTCACCCAGGCCTTGGTATATTCCGTATGTAAGCGCAGATGTTTTATCCAGAAATTATTATCTTGAGTATCTCAACTTTGTGTTTCTTGAAAGCAAATTTTCTAACCCTTGTGGCTATATGAGAGCCAGTTTGGGGTAGTGGCTAGGAACATGGACTCTCATCTGGGAGAACTGGGTTCGATTCCCTCCACATGCAGCTGCTGATGTGACCTTGGGTCAGTCACAAGTTCCTTCAGAGCTGTTCTCTCTAGAGCAGTCCTTGAAAGAGCTCTCTCAGCCCCACCAACCTCACAGGGTGTCTGTTGGGGAGGGGAAGGGAAAGGAGATTGGAAGCCAATCTGAGACTCATTCGCATAGTGATGGGTGGGGTATAAATCCAGTCTCTTTTTCTTCTTCTTTTTCTGTCTTGGTATTCCGAGGGAGTTAGTGCCTAGGCATCAGCTGTGCAACCCAATACAAAGCATGCTTCTTTGAGTAAGCCCAACTTGGTGGGGTTCAAGCTGAGTGATAGACCACTTTGTTGCATGCTGAATGCCTGGTGCCTCCCATTAAGTATTTATTTATTATTTTTTATTTATTAGTTTAGACTTTTAGACTGCCCTTCCCTGTGGGCAGGTCTCAGGGCTGTCTACAACAGGATAAGGACAATAAATAATTTAGATTACATCAAAACCATAAATTAAATACCATACAAATCAATAGATAAGAAGTCTGTTCTATATCTGGGTAACAAAAATAAGGAACATGCATACTAGATGGGGGATACACTTCTGGGTAGCAGTGTGTGTGAAGAAGATCTTGGGGTGCAGGTGGACCGTAAGTTAAACATGAGCAGCCTAGTGTGGTGCAGCGACAAAAAAGGCGAATGTGATCTTGGGGTGTATCAACAGAGGCACAACATCCAAGATGTGATAGTCCTGCTGTACACTGCATTGTGTATAGTTCTGGAGGCCTTACTTCGAAAAGGATGTGGACAGAATGGAGTGGGTGCAGAGGAGAATGACGAGGATGATCCGGGGGGCCTGGAGACCAAGCTCCAGTGGACCAATGGCCCACCCAAAAGTCTGCGGTTAAACCATAGAGAGTTGGGCAAGTGCTGTAGCATCACCAGTGATGTGATGACATCACTTCCGGGTTGCACCAGAAGTGACATCACCGGATCACCAGCTAGGTACGTCTCCTGTCGGTTGCCAGCTTTGGACAGGCTGGCAACCCTGGTCCAGACCCCTACTCTGATACGACGCTTACTGAATGAACATGGGCCTCTCACTCTCTCTCAGCCTAACCTACTTCACAGGGCTGTTGCAAGGATAAAACAGAGAAAGGGGTGGACCATGAACCTATTTGCACAGGGGAAAAGCAGTAGAGATGTGTAAGACAAGGCAGATCAAGATGGGTAGCCACGTTAGTCTGTCTGTAGCAGTAGAAAAGAGTAAGTGTCTAATTGCACCGAGCCCTGTGAGGAAAGGCTGAGGGATTTGGGAATGTTCAGTCCAGAGAAGAGGAGGTTGAGGGGGGACAGGATTGCTCTCTCTAAGTATCTGAAGGGCTGTCACTTCGAGGAGGGCAGGGAGCTGTTCCTGTGGGCAGCAGAGGAGAGGACTCGCAAGAATGGGTTTAAGTTAAGGGCGGTAAGGTTCCGGCTGGATATTAGGAAAAACTTTTTTACAGTTGTGCAAGAATGGAGTCAGCTGCCTAGGGAAGTGGTGAGCTCCCCCGACTGGCAGTCTTTAAGCAGCAGCTGGGCAAGAACTTCTCAGGGACGCTCTAGGCTGATCCTGCACTGAGCAGGGGGTTCGACTAGATGGCCTTTGTGGGGCCCCTTCCGATGTTGTGATTCTATGATTCTCAGATGGGAAAAAATTCTGAAAAAAATGCAGCTTCCCCGTGGCCTCCTAAGGGGGTGGGTGAGGGGAGGCGGGAGGCAAGAGAGTGCCAGATTAGTTGCTCTCCCATCGCTGCCCTCAGCCGAAAGCCCGGTGGAACATCTCTGCCCTACAAGCCCTGCAGATACCAGGGCATCAGCCTGTGACCTTGGAGAGTCACTGTCGGTCAAATGGTAAAAAAAATATTGAACTCGGTGGCCAATGGACTGACTTAGAATAAAGTACCTTCACTGCATTCTTCCTATATGCTCTCGGCATTCAGTGGAGCCAAGGCAAACATAATCCTGCAACGACCAAAGCCATCGTTCAGGCAGGATTCGCACCCACAGGTGAGCCTTCAGCCTACACTGGTCCACCATACATTTACACAGCAAATGAGGGCAATTCTGTAGCCAGTGTTGGCTGGGTGTTCCACATGACCATCGAATGGCAAGAATGACCAGCTGGAGCGGTACTTTGATCCCGAGAGACAATTTTGTTGCTTGGATTCCATCTGTCTTGATGGATTCTAACTCAGAAGTCTGCTGTCCTGGGAGCCTGGATTAGGATTGGGCATTAGTTTTGGGCTTCTTCTACCACTTGGGCTGCCGGGCAGAGGAAGGAACTCCAGCCAGCTGAGGTTGGAACACTTTCATACCATCTGACCCTCCTTGCCCAGGGAGAAACAGTCAAACCAGAAAGGCCAATCCCATGCCATGCTTGAATATAGAGCTCTGAGATCCGGTTTACTCCTGGCCAACTGTTCACCAAAGGAGTGCTGCCAGGTTGTCTTCTAGGCTGCCTGACTATGACTATCTGCCAGATGCTAATTGACGGCTGCAGGAATTGTCAGTTTTAGCCGGCGTAGGAGCCAGATCTCGACCTGGGTTACCCAAATTTCTGTGGAATTAAGGCAAAATATAGAATCATAGAGTCATAGAATCATAGAGTTGGAAGGGACCTCCAGGGTCATCTAGTCCAACCCCAAATCTTGTAATCTTCCTTTGTGTTTGGAATCATAACTGACTGGGGAAAGTCTAACACGTTTTTACATGTTAAACTTTCCCCATAACTTAGGCATGCGACTCCGACAATATGCCTGTAGGCTTTCAATTCACCACTCCATTATGATTACTTAACATTTGCTTTTTTAAAATGACCTCCCCCATTTCACCGGGATCAAGTCAACTAAGTTAAAGGGAGTGATGGGAAAATGAAACACCCTACATTCAGAATATTGGTTTTTTAAATTAATCCCATGTTGCAGAAATTTGGATCAAGTAACATCACACAAACCCATGTTCTAGTGAAACTACCTGTGGTTAATATATTTGGACAAACATGAACTACTCTGCTATGTTACATCAAGTTAGGATCCGAAACCATGGTTTGAAGTTAAGAACATAAGAGAAGCCAATGTTGGATCAGGCCAGTGGCCCATCCAGTCCAACAATCTGTCACATGGTGGCCAAAAATGCCAGGTGCCATCAGGAGGTCCAGCAGTGGGGCCAGGACACTAGAAGCCCTCCCACTGTCCCCCTACCAAGCACCAAGAATACTGGACATCCCTTGCCCCAGACTGAGAGTTTCTATCTATATCTTGTGGCTAATAGCCAGCAATGGACTTCTGCTCCAGATGTTTATCCAATTCCTTCTTAAAGCTGTCCATGCTTGTAGCTGCCACCACCTTCTGTGGCAGTGAATTCCATGTGTTAATCACTCTTTGGGTGAAGAAGAACTTCCTTTTATCTGTTCTAACCCGACTGCTCAGCAATTTCATGGAGTGCCCACAAGTTCTTGTATTGTGAGAAAGGGAGAAAAGTACTTCTTTCTTGACCTGCTCTGTCCCAAGCATAATCTTGTAAACCTCAATCATGTCACCCCTCAGCTGTCGTTTCTCCAAGTTAAAGAGCCCCAAGCGCTTTAACCTTTCTTCATAGGGAGTGTTCCAATCCTTTTATCATTCTAGTTGCTCTTTTCTGCACTTTTTCCAATACTATAATATCTTTTTTGAGGTGTGGTGACCAGAACTGTACACAGTACTCCAAATGGGTTTGCACCATTGATCTAAACAGGAGCATTATGATACTAGATAATTTGTTTTCAGTTCCCTTCCTAATAATCCCCAGCATAGCGTTGGACTTTTTTATTGCAGTTACACACTGTCTCAACATTTTCAGTGAGTTATCTACTATGACTCCAAGATCTCTCTTTCGGTCATTCTCTGCCAGTTCGGATCCCATCAACATGTATTTATAGTTAGGATTTTTGGCTCCAATGTGCATCACTTAAATAAAGTTGGTTTATTTACTACAGTTAATTTTAATTGTGGTTTCACGTTTGAATTGAGCCAATACATCCTTTGCACAGGTGCAGCAATTAAGATAATAAGGTATTAATAACTTAGGATGGTTCTTTTTATTTTTAAAAAGTCTATCTCTGGGCAATTTTGGTCCAAAGAGCTGAAATAAAATATTGGGGTCTTTTAGACTCCATGGGAATTAACACTGGCATCATTACTGATCCCAGATACCATTCACATGTACATGTTTTATTAAAATTAACATTTTAGATTAAAATACAGTCCTTGTCAAAGAATATTTTTTTTAAAACGTAGGGGCTCTATTGCCTCCAACCAATAAAATGTTTTTTTAAAGGCCATTTAAAAGTTTATTTGCAAGGGATTTTTTTTTTTGCTATATAGATAGTTCAAGAAAAGTTCTTCACATACATTGATGAGCAAGAACACAAATTGCTTTGTTCCAGCAATTAACCCTAAATTACATCCATATTTTCTCATCAGCGCCGGGGCACATTTGGAAGTGAACTTTCTGTTATTGAAAAAAGGAATGTCAGAGCATGTATACAGAAGAAGCGTTTTGAAGACATATAATTTGTGTCGGAAACTGTGTGTCCCATTCTACAACCCTAGAAACCCCATTGATGCAGGGAGTTTTAATAGGATGGAGGCGACTTTTTTTTGCATTCGAGTCTCAGCTGACTTCTGGCGCCCCCTGGAGGGGGTTTCAAGGCAAGAGACCAACAGAAGTGGTTTGCCATTGCCTGCCTCTACATAGCGCCCCTGGACTTCTTGGTGGTCTCCCATCCAAACACTAACCAGGGCTGACCCTGCTTAGCTTCTGAGATCTGATGAGATTGGGCTAGCCTGTGTTATGCAGGTCAGGACTGCTTTATCAAGTAAGAAAGGTTTATCCCTTGACACAGTACCGCCTTAATTGGTGTTGTTGGGAATGGTCTCTTCCTTTGGTATATGTTCAAGCTACTTGCTCTGTATCTAAGGTCTGTTTCACACCGCATGGCCACCACTCAGCCACCAGAAGCTACATCCACCTGGCAGCTGCTTCAGGGGGCCAACCAGTGTGTGGACTATGCAGCAAATCTGCCGCAACAACAACCTGGCTCTATCGGGACACCATCAATTGCCAACAGGTATGTTTCAATACGCAGGGACTGCGATGGCTCAGTGGTTAAAACACTGAACTGCAGACCGGAAGGTGGGTAGTTCAGCAGTTCGAGACCCAAGTGCCACAGGACGGAGTGAGCTCCCATCTCTGGCCCCAGCTCTTGCCAACCTAGCAGTTCGAAAGCAAGAAATCCCAAGTAGATAAATAGGTACCGCTTCGGTGGGAAGGTAAGAGCATTCCGTGTGCCTTGGCATCCAGCCGTGCCGGCCACATGACCACATAGAAGTCTTTGGACAGCGCTGGCTCTTTGGCTTGGAATCGATGAGCACCACACCCTAGAGTCGGATTCGACTGGCTTTCGAGCAAGGGAAACCTTTACCTTTACCTTTGATGTTTCAATACACCTTCAAGAACCCAAAACCACGTGGCCAATTTTAAGACTCAGCCGCATAGTGTCTGAAAGGATTCAAGAGAGGATTCAGTCTGTGGGTTTCCAACCAGAGCTCTTTTTGTAGCAGGAACTCCTTTGCATATCAGGCCACACACCCCTAATGTAGCCAGTCCTCCAAGAGCTTACAGTAGCCCCGGTAAGAAGAGCTCTGTAAGCTCTTGGAGGATTGGCTATGTTAGGGGGTGTGTCGCCTAATATGCAAAGGAGTTCCTGCTACAAAAAGAGCCCTGGCGCTGTCCCCAAAAGGAAACTGGAGAGCAGTCTGGTTTAATGGATATAATGCTGGAACAGGCCCAGGGAGCCCTTTGTTCAAATTAAGGAAACCCGTCTCCTGCTTTAATTGGAGACCTCTTATATTCCACCCACTGGTACTCACATGGGCAGCAAGAGAAAAATATCAGGAGGGAATGGAGGCGGGGCAGCTGGCAGTGCCAGTGTTCCCTCCAAGCTGAGTCAGTGTGAGCTAGCTCACAGGTTTTTAGCCTCCAGCTCACACATTTTTGTTTTAGCTCAGGAAGGATGGCTCCAGAGCAAACTAATTTATGCAGTAGCCAAATCGCTCGCTCACAACGTTAATGCTGTTAGCTCACAAAGTAGAATTTTTGCTCACAAGACTCCATGGCTTAGAGGGAGCATTGACTGGCACCACCCAACACCATGGACATCTCTTCCGGCATGACCCGGAGACATCAGACCAGGCTCTACCATTCACCCAAAAGTCTGCGGTTAAACCATAGAGAGTTGGGCAAGTGCTGGAGCATCACCAGTGATGTGATGACATCACTTCCCGGTTGCACCAGAAGTGACATCACCAGATCACCAGCTAGGTAAGTCTCCTGTCGGTTGCCAGCTTTGGACAGGCTGGCAACCCTGGTCCAGACCCCTACTCTGATATGACGCTTACTGAATGAACATGGGCCTCTCACTCTCTCTCAGCCTAACCTACCTCACAGGGCTGTTACAAGGATAAAACAGAGAAAGGGGGGCCATGAACCTATTTGCGCAGGGGAAAAGCAGTAGAGATGTGTAAGACAAGGCAGATCAAGATGGGTAGCCACGTTAGTTTGTCTGTAGCAGTAGAAAAGAGTAAGTGTCCAGTCGTACCGAGCCCTGTGAGGAAAGGCTGAGGGACTTGGGAACGTTTAAGTCTGGAGACGAGGAGGTTGAGGGGGGACATGATTGCTCTCTGGAAGTCTTTGAAGGGCTGTCACTCAGAGGAGGGCAGGGAACTGTTCCTGTTGGCAGCAGAGGAGAGGACTCACAAGAATGGGTTTAAATTAAGGGCGGGAAGGTACCGGCTGGATATTAGGATAAACTTTTTGACAGGAAGAGTTGTACAGCAGTGGGATCAGCTGCCTAGGGAGGTGGTGAGCTCCCTCTCACCGGCAATCTTTAAGCAGAGGTTGGACAAACACCAAGTTGCCAGGGATATGTTGTCGAAGGCTTTTCAGGGATGCTTTAGGCTGATCCTGCCTTGAGCAGGTGGTTGGACTAGAGGGCCTGTACGGCCCCTTCCCACTCTGTGGGTCTATAATTCTGTGATTCTATGACTTAACAACATTTATGGCAAGGCATGAGCTTCCATGGGTCACTACTCACTTCTTCAGACAAACAGAAGACCAGACTTACCTGGAAGAAGTCTCTTAAAATTATATTTATTTATTCATTTAGAAAGTTATGCTGTCTTTCCATCCCATCAGAGTCCCCTAGGTGGTGAACTTGGGCAGACCGGGTTAGGTGATATCCACAGACCTACCAGAGAGTCATGCCTATTCTGAGTCATGCCTATTCTGAGTCATGCCTATTCTGAGTCACGCCTATTTGGAAAAAAAGGAAGATTTACGGCAGTGATTTCCGTAGGGTTGCCAGCTCCGGGTTGGGAAATTCCTGGAGATTTTTGGGGTGGAGTCTGGGGAGGGAGCTGTCCGGGGAGAGGGGGGGCCTCAGTGGCGTGCAATGCCATAGCCTCCTTCCAAAGATGCTATTTTCTCCCGGGGAACTGATCTCTGTCACCTGGCTACTCCCTGTAATTCCCAGTGATCTCCAGCTACCCTGCGGAGACTGACGACCCTAAAACAACGCTCCCTCTAAGCTGTGGAGTCTTGTGAGCGAAAATTCTACTTTGTGAGCTCCTGGCATTAAAGTTGTGAGCGAGCCATTTGGCTACTGCAGAAATCAGTTTGCTCTGGAGCCATCCCTTCCTGAGCTAAGACAAAAATGTGTGAGCCGGAGGCTAAAAAAATGTGAGCTAGCTCACACTAATTCAGCTTAGAGGGAACACTGCCCTAGATCTCCATGGCAGACAGCCAAAAGGAAGGATTAGGAGGATAAAAATTCATGAAGCCCCGGTTGCTCTGGGACCCTCAAAACTGGCTGAGTCATGGGATCTGGTTAGATATGGTGTTTGTCAGGGCTTTCTTTGTAGAAAAAGCCCAGCAGGAACTTATTAGCATAATAGGCCACACCCAACAGCAGAAACTCATTAGCATATTAGGCCACACTCCCATGTTACCAGAAGGGTGGTTATCCAGCCACACCCACCTTTTGCTTTTTATTCTGTTTACCTTGTTTGTTGTCAAAACCCAGGGCTTTTTTTGTAGCAGGAACTCCTTTGCATGTTAGGCCACACAGCCCCAATGTAGCCAATCCTAATGAGTTTCTGCTGTTGGGTATGGCCTATTATGCTAACGAGTTCCTGCTGTGCGTGGCCAACTCGGGAGCCAGCCGGAACTCCGTTCCTGTGCGTTCCTGCCCCAAAATAGCCCTGGTGTTTGAACTGTCTGGGTGATATGAGGGGGGCATGGAAAATCATTGTCTGGAGGGCACCAGGGGCTCTCACAGGCCCCTAGCTACAGGGGGCATTTTGGGGCCCCGCCCCCTGAATTAAAAGCCCCGCCCCATGAATAGCCATGCCAGAAATCTTATTTTTGCATGCTTCCCAAAGGCTCATGGGAATGCTTTTGAAAGACTCACCATGACCTAGGTGGTATGCAGCAGGACTGGGCTAGCAGAAAGAGCGGGTTGTCGGAGATGTACTGAAGGTGCCGCTCTTGAGTGCCCTTCTAAGCTTTCTTGCCCTGTGGAAGGAACAGTGTGTGTGTGGGGGGGATCAGTGGGAGGGCTTCTCGTGTCCTGGTCCCACTGGTGGACCTCCTGATGGCACCTGGTATTTTTAGCCACTGTGTGACAGAGTGTTGGACGGGATGGGCCATTGGCCTGATCCAACGTTGGCTTCTCTTATGTTCTTAGGAAACTCAAGAGGCATTTCAATGTCTTCTGACAGCAATTAAATGTCCTCTGAGCTGTTTTTTTCCTAGGAACTGATGAGCTTGCTGCCCTGTCTCTTGAATGGAAGGGCTAGAAACAGGCGCAGAGCCTCCCTCTTCAAAGACAGGCATTCAGATTAATTTAAATGGGATTTAACCACCCCCTTAAAAATTTAAATTGGGCTGTGGTGGCACAAGTGGTTAAGATGCTTAACTGCAGACCGGAAGGTCGGTAGTTCGGCAGTTCGAGACCTGAGAGTGCCGCATGATGGAGTGAGCTCCCATCTGTTGGCCCCAGCTCCTGCCGACCTAGCAGTTCAAAAGCAAGAAATTGCAAGTAGATAAATAGGTACCGCTTCGGTGGGAAGGTAACAGCGTTCTGTGTGCCTCGGTGTCTAGTCATGCCGGCCACATGACCACGGAAGCATCTTTGGACACCGCTGGCTCTTTGGCTTGGAAACGGAGATGAGCTCCTCAGCCCTAGAGTCGGATTCGACTGGCTTTCGAGCAAGGGAAACCTTTACCTTAAAAATTTAAATGCCCCCCAAACAAAAAAACACACCCTGGCTATGGGCCTGGCTCTCAGCAGCCCTGCCCCCATGCCAGCTATACCTTTCCTTCCCCGCACCCCCACTTGACACAAGCTGACTGTGACATGCGGGTAACGTCTGTGGAAAGCCAACGCCGGCAAGCAGGGTCTGCCATGCAGAGCTGTTGTTACGTCCTCACCTTTCCAGGTGGCCAGGGCGGCCATTTCATGCGCTCCTTTGTGCCGTCCCCTCACGCTCAGGTAATAAAAATAGACAGAGAGTTTGCTGGAGTCTGTAGTCTAGGCAACTCCGAGAGCTTCTGTGGAATCGGCCAACTGAACAGATGCCTCTGAAACTGTTCAAAGCAACCGCAACCGAAAGTAAGAAGCCGGCCCGATTCCAATTTGCCAGGGCATCCGGGCCCCGAGCTTCCCGTTCCTCCAAGCGGAAGGGCATTCCAAGGTAGTCGCCGCCTGGGGCCTGTTGCCTCTGAGGAGACCGTAGTGGAGACGTGCGATGCTTTCGGTCATCTCTGTTAACCAACTATACAGAAAGAGGTGGTGGAAGGGTTCTGGTGAACGGTGGAAAGTGCCGCCATGTCGCAGCCGACTTCTGGTGACCCCCCGTAGGCTTTTCGAGGCAAGAAACATTCAGAGGTGGTTTGCCTCTGTTTGACTTCTTTGGGGGTCTCCCATCCAACGGAGCTCTTCCACCAGGCCTTCAACTAGGGAGCCGCCCCCCCCCCCATAATTGCAAGCCCTGTCCCTCGGAGGCACAGGCTGCCACATAGGATTGGCAGGAAAAGTCATTGAATCGCTGCCGCCGTCGCCAAACAACGGCATTGCTATGACCAGATTTATTATGCACTGTGACTGGCAGCTCTGATATCTGGTTGTTTTTAAGAAGGTTAAGAAGGGACTGTTTTAACTATTATTTAGGAGCTGCAGTGGCTCAAGTGGTTAAGACACTGAACTGCAGGCTGTGGAAGGTCGGTAGTCCGGCAGCTCGAGACCCGAGTGTGCTGCAGGACGGAGTGAGCTCCCGTCTCTAGTTCCAGCTCCTGCCAACCCAGCAGTTTGAAAGCAAGAAACTGCAAGCAGATAAATAGGTACCATTTAGGTGGGAAGGTAACAGCGTTCCGTGCGCCTTGGTGTTTAGTCATGCCGGCCACATGACCACGGAAACGCCTTTGGACAGCGCTGGCTCTTCGGCTTGGAAACGGAGATGAGCACCGTAACCCTAGAGTTGGATTCGACTGGCTTTTGAGCAAGGGGAACCTTTACCTTTACCTATATGTTTTAGTCCTTCTGTAGGCCACCCTAAGCCTGCTTTGGCGGGGAGGGAGGGGTACAGATCTGTTAAATAATAAACAAACAAACACTCAGTGGGGCTGACCCTGCTTAGCTTCCGAGAGCTGATGAGATTAGGCTAGCCTGGGCTACCCAGGTCAAGAAGACACAAACAGAGGTGGGTCTGCCTTTGCCTGCCTCTGCATAGCAACCCCGGACTTCCTTGTTGGTCTCCCATCCAAGTTCTCACCAGGGCTGACCCTGTCTAGCTTCTGAACTCTGATGAGATCCAGCTAGCCTGGGCTGCCCAGGTCAGATTGGAAGCATTGAAAAAGGTGTGGGAAAAGATTTGAGCCACGGTGGGGCTGACAGGATGGAGGGAGGCTTCACTCGGGGATGCTCATCTCGGCGCTGGAGTATCAAAATGCCGGACTTAATTGTATTGGATTTCGTTTTTTAAAAATATCTTTTGCCTACCTTCCCACTTTTTAAAAGGGCTTTCAAGGCAGCTTGCGAAGGAATAAAGCGATCAAAAAGAGAGAAACTCACATAGGAATCTAGAGGGAAATGGCATAAAAGAAGCCAGGCCCCTTGAAGCTGAGCCAGAACGTTAGACCTCACCTAGAGTACTGGGTTCAGTTTTGGGGCACCACCATTTAAGAAGGATATAGACAAGCTGGAACCTGTCCCAAGGAGGGCAACAGAGATGGTGAGGGGTCTGGAGACCAAGTCCTGTGAGGAAAGGTTGAAGGAGCTGGGTGTGTTTAGCCTGGAGAGGAGACGGCTGAGAGGTGACAGGATGACCACCTTCAAGTACTCAAAGGGCTGTCATCTAGAGGATGGTGCAGAGTTGTTTTCTGTTGCCCCAGAAGGTTGGACCAGAACCAACGGGTTGAAATTAAATCAGAAAAGTTTTCAGTTAAACATTAGGAAGAATTTCCTGACAGTTAGAGTGGTTCCTCTGTGGAACAGGCTTCTTCGGGAGTTGGTGAGTTCTCCTTCTTCGGAGGTTTTTAAACAGAGGCTAGGTGGCCATCTGACAGCAATGCTGATTCCGTGAATTTAGGCAGAACACAAGAGGGAGGGCAGGAAGGGTCACCTCAGTGCTTAGTTCTTGTGGCCCTTCCTTACATGCCCCGGGAAATGCTGGTCACCACTTTGGGGACAGGAAACAATTTTTTGCCATCTTCTGGGCATGGAGCAGGGGTCACTGGGTGTGTGTGTGTGGGGGGGAGGTATTTGTGAATTTCCTGCATTGTGGACTAGATGATCCTGGAGGTGCCTTCCAACTCTATGATTCTATGATCTTCTACCTGATCATTTCAACTGGAGATGCTGAAAAATGAACCCAGAGTCTTCTTTCTGTCAAGCAGATGCTCAGCTGCAGCCCCTCCCTACACACAAAATTCATTTGTTCATTGTCTGAGATACGTTAGAGACCCAGTTTGGTGTAGTGGTTAAGTGTGCGGACTCTAATCTGGGAGAACCAAGTTTGACTCCCCACTCCTTCACTTGCAGCTGCTGGATGACCTTGGGCAAGCCATAGTTCTGTCAGAATTGTTCTCTCAAGGACAGTTCTGGAAAGAGCTCTCTCAGCCCCACCTACCTCACAGGGTGTGTGTTGTGGGGAGGGGAAGGGAAAGAAATTTGCAAGCCACTTTGAGACTCTGAGTGAAGGGCAGGGTATAAATCCAATCTCCTCCTCCTCCTCCTCCTCCTCCTCCTCCTTCCTCTTCCTCTTCCTCTACCTCTTCCTCTTCCTCTTCCTCCTCTTCCTCCTCTTCCTCTTCCTCTTCATTTCACTTACACCCTGCCTTTCTCCCCAGTGGGGGCACCAGTGCAGCTAACCTCAGTCTCCTCTGCCCCATTTCATCCTTACAAAAGTCCTCTGAGATATGTTAGACTGACAGTCTGGGGCTGATCCTGCCCTGACCTGCATGGCCCCGGCCAGTCCGGGTATAACAGCTTCTCAGCTGTGTCCCAGATTGCAGCCATCATAGCACAGGACTCTGAAGCAGACCCCATAACCCTTAACCGGGATTACTCTGCTTTGGATTCTGAATCTCAGTCAGGCTGGCAAGTGATAGGCTGTTGGGGAAGCGGACGGAATGTTGGATGCCCTATCGAGATGCTGCTCGGATCGCAATTTGTTAGCAACTTAAGAACACAGGAACATAAGAGATACTATATTGGATCAGGCCAATGGCCCATCCAGTCCAACACTCTGGGTGATTTCCCACTAAAGCTGCCGCGGGGTTGCACCGCCGTTTGCCCTGAGATTTTTAGTCAATTTCACACCCGAAGCCGCGGGGCTGCATTTTGACCCGCGGCTTCGCCCAATTTCCCCGCAGTTTCGTAATCCTGTTTTTTGAGGATTACAAAACTGCGGGGGAAATCGGGCGAAGCCGCGGGTCAAAATGCAGCCCTGCGGCTTCGAGTGTGAAATTGACTAAAAATCTCTGGACAAATGGCGGCGCAACTCCGCAGCAACTTTAGTGGGAAATCACCCTCTGTCACACAGTGGCCAAAAATACCAGTTGCCATCAGAAGGCCCATCAGAGGGGCCAGGACACTAGAAGGCCTCCCACTGTTGCACCCCCCCGCCCAAAGCAACAAGAATACAAACCATTACTTGCCCCAGACTAAGAGTTCTTATCTATATCTTGTGGCTAATAGCCACTGATGGACTTCTGCTCCATATGTTTATCCAATTCCCTCTTGAAGCTGTCCATGCTTGTAGCTGCCACCACCTCCTGTGGCAGTGAATTCCATGTGCCAATCACCCTTTGGGTGAAGAAGGACTTCCTTTTATCCGTTCTAACCTGACTGCTCAGCAATTTCATTGAGTGCCCACAAGTTCTTGAATTTTGTGAGTAGGGAGGGGCTGCAGCTGAGCATCTGCTTGACAGAAAGAAGGCTATGGGTTCAGTTCTCAGCCAATTTGGTGTAGTGGTTAAGTACGCGGACTCTAATCTGGGAGAACTGGGTTTGATTCCCCACTCCTCCACTTGCAGCTGATGGATGACCTTGGGCAAGCCATAGTTCTGTCATAGCTGTTCTTGAAAGGGCAGTTTCTGTCTGAGCTCTCCCAGCCCCACCTACCTCACATGGTGTCTGTTGTGGGGAGGGGAAGGGAAAGGAGTTTGTAAGCCGCTCTGAGACTCCTTTGGGTAGTGACAGGTGGGGTATAAATCCAATCTCCTCCTCCTCCTCCTCCTCCTCCTCTTCCTCCTCCTCCTCCTCCTCCTTCTTCTTCTATTGTGAGAAAGGGAGAAAAGTACTTCTTTCTCTACCTGCTTTATCCCATGTATAATCTTGTAAACCTGTTGTGAGTGGGATCCTCGAACGTTGGGAAAGGAATAAAAAATTGGTTCAGTGCATGCACATTGCCATGCTGCTTTCCCTCTCCCCATCGTCACTCATAATCTTTGCTATGTTACAAAAAAAATCATTTTACGACAGGCGTTTCAGTCCTGGAGGAAGGGAGGGAGGAGGCCCGAGCTTTCCTCTCTGTTCTAGCCTTGCCCATTTTGCCTGGTTGACTCAGTGTTTTTTGGGTGCAGATTGCAAATGCCTTGCCATGGCTGTCAGCCCTCCCCCTTCTCCGTCTGTCTGCCCAGTGAACCAGACAGGGGAAATATCGTCTTGCAAGAAAGATCATTTCTTTGGTTGTCTTGATCCAACTGGGGCAAGAACATTTTGTGAGTATTACATCCTTGCCCCCGGCCTGTTTGGCTTTCCAGCCTAACTTCCAGAGCCAAGCTTTTTGGTGTTTGTTTATATTAGCTGTGATTGTAGGTTAAGAACATAAGAGGAACCATGTTGGACCAGGCCAACGGCCCATCCAGTCCAAAACTCTGTATCACGCAGTGGCCAAAAATGCCAGGTGCCATCAGGAGGCCCATCAGTGGGGCCAGAACTCCAGAAGCCCTCCCACTGTGGCCCCCCAAGCACCAAGAATAAAGAGCATCACTGCTCCAGACAGAGTGTTCCACCTATATCTTGTGGCTAATAGCCACTAAGAACATAAGAGAAGCCATATTGGATCAGGCCAATGGCCCATTCAGTCCAACACTCTGTGTCACACAGTTGACAAAACCCAGGTGCCACCAAGAATAAAGAGCATCACTGCCCCAGAGAGAGTGTCCCAACTATACCTTGTAGCTAAGAGCCACTGATGTGCCTCCACTCCATATGTTACTCCAATCCTTTCTTGAAGCTATTTATGCTTGTAGCCACCATCACTTCCTGTGGCAGTGAATTCCACATGTTAATGACTCCTTCGATGAAGAAGTATGTGCTTTCACCTGTTCTAAGTGTATTGCTCATTAATCTCACTGAGTGCCCACAAGTTCTTGCATTGTGAGAGAAACATTCTCACCCTGCCACATGGGAACTAGGGATGCCATGGTCCTTGCCACAAATGAGTTCTCCAGGCACATGTATCATAATTGATGGTGGCAATTCTGATAAGACAATCCATGAATTAGTTCATTGGTGCAGCGAATGTCCCAAATCCCTTCTGACCTTGATAGTGCCTGAAGAAATTGACTTGAATGGGCTTCACTGAAACATACTGAGGTATAAATTAAAGCAGGAACAGGAACAGATAACAAAACCTGAGGGAGTGGGTTAAACTCTATCCCTGGAAGCAGAATGTGCTTCCATCCTCTTTCTTGGGACTAAGCTTTATTGAATAAAATGTGACTTACTTCTGAGTAAACCAGTTTAGGGACTGTACTCTTGAGTCCCTATGTTCTGCAATGAAAACTTCTAGGGTATAATGATGATCCCTAGGACTGGAATGAGTGCTTTTCCAGGCCACTCTTAAACAGGTCTAGTGTTTTGTTCAAGGAATTTACTCCAAGGAAGAAGGATAGCACCCTTGGGTCCTTTCCGCACTAGACCTTAAATCCTGGTCCAACCCTGTCTGCGAACTTACATTCTACACTACATGCGAGTTCACCCCTGTAATTATCTTGGGGTATTTTTACATTCTACACTACACGTGAGTTCACCCCTGTAATTATCTTGGGGTATTTTTACATTCTATACTATACGCGAGTTCACCCCTGTAATTATCTTGGGGTATTTTTACATTCTACACTATACGTGAGTTCACCCCTGTAATTATCTTGGGGTATTTTTACATTCTATACTATACGCGAGTTCACCCCTGTAATTATCTTGGGGTATTTTTACATTCTATACTATACGCGAGTTCACCCCTGTAATTATCTTGGGGTATTTTTACATTCTATACTATACGCGAGTTCACCCCTGTAATTATCTTGGGGTATTTTTACATTCTACACTATACGCGAGTTCACCCCTGTAATTATCTTGGGGTATTTTTACATTCTACACTATACGTGAGTTCACCCCTGTAATTATCTTGGGGTATTTTTACATTCTATACTATACGCGAGTTCACCCCTGTAATTATCTTGGGGTATTTTTACATTCTACACAATACGTGAGTTCACCCCTGTAATTATCTTGGGGTATTTTTACATTCTATACTATATGCGAGTTCACCCCTGTAATTATCTTGGGGTATTTTTACATTCTATACTATACGCGAGTTCACCCCTGTAATTATCTTGGGGTATTTTTACATTCTACACTATACGTGAGTTCACCCCTGTAATTATCTTGGGGTATTTTTACATTCTATACTATACGCGAGTTCACCCCTGTAATTATCTTGGGGTATTTTTACATTCTATACTATACGCGAGTTCACCCCTGTAATTATCTTGGGGTATTTTTACATTCTATACTATACGCGAGTTCACCCCTGTAATTATCTTGGGGTATTTTTACATTCTACACTATACGTGAGTTCACCCCTGTAATTATCTTGGGGTATTTTTACATTCTATACTATACGCGAGTTCACCCCTGTAATTATCTTGGGGTATTTTTACATTCTACACAATACGTGAGTTCACCCCTGTAATTATCTTGGGGTATTTTTACATTCTATACTATATGCGAGTTCACCCCTGTAATTATCTTGGGGTATTTTTACATTCTATACTATATGCGAGTTCACCCCTGTAATTATCTTGGGGTATTTTTACATTCTATACTATACGTGAGTTCACCCCTGTAATTATCTTGGGGTATTTTTACATTCTACACTATACGTGAGTTCACCCCTGTAATTATCTTGGGGTATTTTTACATTCTATACTATACGTGAGTTCACCCCTGTAATTATCTTGGGGTATTTTTACATTCTATACTATACGCGAGTTCACCCCTGTAATTATCTTGGGGTATTTTTACATTCTACACAATATGTGAGTTCACCCCTGTAATTATCTTGGGGTATTTTTACATTCTATACTATATGCGAGTTCACCCCTGTAATTATCTTGGGGTATTTTTACATTCTATCCTATACGCGAGTTCACCCCTGTAATTATCTTAGGGTATTTTTACATTCTATACTATACGCGAGTTCACCCCTGTAATTATCTTGGGGTATTTTTACATTCTATACTATACGCGAGTTCACCCCTGTAATTATCTTGGGGTATTTTTACATTCTACACTATACGTGAGTTCACCCCTGTAATTATCTTGGGATATTTTTACATTCTATACTATATGCGAGTTCACCCCTGTAATTATCTTGGGGTATTTTTACATTCTACACTATATGCGAGTTCACCCCTGTAATTATCTTGGGGTATTTTTACATTCTACACTATACGTGAGTTCACCCCTGTAGTTATCTTGGGGTATTTTTACATTCTACACTACATGTGAGTTCACCCCTGTAGTTATCTTGGGGTATTTTTACATTCTATACTACATCCCAGTTCACCCCTGTAATTATCTTGGGGTATTTTTACATTCTATACTACATATATTTTATGTCTGAGGAATGAGAAGTCATGTTACAGGCAAGGGAACCTCCCTCTCGCTTGTCACAACAGAGGTACTTTGTCTCAAGCGAGAAGGCCATTTTGATTCTTGAGGAGTCTTTGAGAAGGGTTTAACAGCCCCCTCCCTATGTCACATAAACACTACCAACAATTAACACCGATCGCGATCTTATATGCAGATTGGGATGCTTGTCATCTGGCCATTGGCTGATGGGGCATGATGGATGACTTGGTAATGATGAATGGTCCATGCCATGGCGTGCCATTAGAGCAGATTCCCCATCAAGAAGATGGATAGTTTTGAGGCTGAATGTTTTAAATTTATCTCTAGCTTAAACACGTCAAAAGTGTTGTTGAATGCTCAAGCCAAAGTGTACATGAATCTCCATAACTGGGACTGCAATGCAAGATTTAGAGTTGGGCATCAAATAAAGAATTGTTTCAGCCTTCAGAATCCAAGAGTAACATTTCTGTCAACATCAGTGGTTCATTTCAATTTTGACATCAACCTTCATTCAGGAGTCTAGATATAGGACACTGGGTGCTTGGTTCTTCCCCACTGGGACACAGGAGAGATTGCAAAAATGGAATATTGGTTCTGGAATAAGGCGAAACCTCAGAAGCTATGAACACACTCGTTGGTTCCTTGGTTGTGTAACACCCACACTCTCAAAAGTATCAAGTGCCCACAAACATAACATGCATGGCACAATGATAGGAGCTCATGGGAACATCCATATTGTCTTTGTGGCCCACGGAATAGCACAGAACTCTGAACCCAAACTGGTCAGGTAGGGAGGGACCTCAGTGGTGGCTCAATAGTAGAGCATCTTCTTGGAATGGAGAAGGTCCTAGGTTCAATCCCCAGTATCTCCAATTAAAAGATTTGGCAGTAGGTGATGTGAAAGACCTCCACCTGAGACCTTGGAGAGCCACTGCCAGTCTGAATAGGCAATCCTGCCCTTGATGGACCAAGGGTCTGAGTCAGGCTAAGACAACTTCATGTGCTCATGTGTGCTCAAGTGCTTTCAGGAGCTGGATCAGATAGTCCGCTCCAGAAATCCTCATTCCTGCAAGCATATCTCCCAGTGCTTCTTCAGACAATCATAGCATGCACAGTGTTCTCAGTGATGGTTGGTAAGCACTTGTGGTGGGCGATGCATTATAAAAAACTTGGTAGAACAGTGGCAGCAGGGTCTCTCAGCTCCTCTTGAGAGCATCACAGGCAGAAGTGGAAGAGCCTGAGCCCCACAGTCAGATGTCACAGGAAGGAGGAGGAAGAGAAGGAGGAGGAGGAGGAGAAGGAGAAGGAGAAGGAGAAGGAGAAGGAGAAGGAGAAGGAGAAGGAGAAGGAGAAGAAGAAGAGGAGGAGGAGGCCCATAACTGTAGCCTACCCATGCCACTGATCTGCATCTCCTTGGTAATGTCAATGTCTGGGGTTGGCTCCTCCACCACGCACTTACCCCAGGGTCCTGCAAGCCCCACCAAAGGCACGCTGCACCAGCATGCCCCGAAAATGTGGAGGTTGTCTGCCAGGCTGCAGCAGGGCATAGCCTTGATGGAGTCTACTCAGGACTCAGCCAGCCGGAAGGAGTCCAGCTGACTCTCTGTGGCATGCTAGCAGCAGAAGCCAACCCAGCTGAGTTTCTACTAGAAGGGACCCCGACACTGAGACCCACTGGAGCTCTGACAGGGGGGCAGGGAGAGCAAGCAACACTGACCTTTTTAGAGGAGGTTCGGTGGGGCAGCCAGCTCTTGAAAGAAGTTGAGGGGGAAGGGCCAGGGAGCTCACTAGAGAAAATCCACACCCTACAGGATTAATTACCTTTCCAAAGGGCCTGCAAGGCGGAGATATTCCACTAGGCATTCGCTTGAAGACAGTGACGGTTGGCCCTCTCATACCCCTATTTCCCTCCATTGGAAATGATGGAGGATGGGGGCACCTTCTTTTGGGGCTCATAGAATTGGACCCCCCAGTCCAATCTTTTTGAAACTTGGGAGTTTTTTTGAGGGGAGACACCAGGAGCTATGCTGCAAATTTGATGCCTCTACCTCACAAACAGCCCCCCTGAGCCCCAGATACCCACAGGTTGATTCTCCGTTATACCCTATGGGGACCAGTCTCCATGGGGTATAATGGAGCGCTCAGCAGCTATTTCAAATGAGATAACCCCAGCAGCTATGGTCATGGCCTGGCTACATTCCTGTAACAGAGGAAGAGACAATCATCATCTCAGATCTCCTTCCTTTGGCAAAAATATGTTTTTACCCTTCCTCTCTTGTGCTACAATAGGAGAAGAAGGAAGAGGAAGAGGAAGAAGAAGGGTTGGTTTTATACCCTGCCCTTCACTAGGGAGTCTCAAAGCAGCTTACAATCTCCTTTTCCTTCCTCTCCCCACAACAGGCACCCTGCGAGGTAGGTGGGGCTGAGAGAGCTCTGAGAGAACTGCTCCTGAAAGAACAACTCTGAGAGAACTGTGATTGGCCCAAGGTCACCCAGCTGGCTGTACGTGAAGGAGTGAGGAATCAAACCTGGTTCTCCAGCTTAGAATCCGCTGCTCTTAACCACTGCACCAAGCTAGTGTAGCACATTGTACGCATCTTATGCATATTATGAGTGCAAATTATACGGATAAATGACACACATCAGGCACAAGAAGTATGTAACAGACATACCAGAATCAAACAAATCTACCTTGTTGTTCAGTCGCACAGTCGAGTCCGACTCTTCGCGACCCCATGGACCAGATTACGCCAGGCCCTCTTGTCTTTTGCTGTCCGCTGAAGTTTGCTCAATTTCATGTTCATTGCATCGGTGACACTATCTAACCATCTCATCCTTTGCTGTCCCCTTCTTCTTTGACCTTCAATCTTTCCCAGCATCAGGGTCTTCTCCAGTGAATGCTCCCTTCTCATTTGGTGGCCAAAGTATTTGAGCTTCAGCTTCAGGATCTGGCCTTCCAGGGAACAGTCAGGGTTGATTTCTTTTAGGATTGACTGATTTGATCTCCTTGCAGTCCAAGGGACTCTCAAGAGTCTTCTCCAGCACCATAGTTCAAAAGAATCTATTCTTCGGCACTCGGCCTTCCTTATAGTCCAACTCTCGCAGCCATACATTACTACGGGGAATACCATTGCTTTGACCATGCGGACTTTTGTTGGCAGGGTGATGTCTCTGCTTTTTATCATGCTGTTTAGGTTTGCCATCGCTTTCCTCCCAAGGAGCAGGCGTCTTTTAATTTCATGGCAAATCTACCTACCCAAGAGCTAAAGGCAGAGAACCAAAACCGTTGACGAAAATGTAAATGAATGCAGGGAAAAGTAAAATGGGAACAATTGTTTATCCTTATTCCAAAGTTGGCAGACCGGTCTCCCAGGTCATCGATCAACACCTCCTCCTACTCTCCATCATCAGCCCCTTCGGCCAAGAGCAGTCTTCTTGCTCGGGATAAACAACATAGTAATTCTGCACATGCCTTGCAGAGGAACCAAATCATTTCCTGCTTCAATCTGAGCTATGGAGTTATGGGGACCTACGATACGTGGGTTCTCGCGTGCCTTTGATAAACTGGGACAGCAGTGAGATTTAATCTTTTGTCGAAATGAGAGGTGATGTGCAAAATGATCTACTGGAGGCAAATGTTTTTTTTAAAAAGCAAGATGAGCTGCATTAGGGATGCAAAAATGCCCTTCGTGGATAAGACCACAGGACCATCTAGCAGTAGCCAGCTGGGGCATGCAAACAGCTCACGTGGCTGCACCCAGCTATGTCATCCCCAAGACCAAATGCTCATTTACTGCCTTTGAACTTCAGAGATTTCATGTTGCCACTGGGCCCACTTCTGTGAGAAAAGGCAGCATATCGGTATTTTAAGAAATATATTTTAACAAATCAACAAATTCGGGGTAGTGGTTTGGTGCAGCAGTTTGGTGTAGCGGTTAAGAGCAGTGGATTTTAATCTGGGAGAACTGGATTTGATTCCCCTGCTCCTCCACAGGCAGCCAGTTGGGTGACCCTGGGTCAGTCACAGTTCCCTCAGAGCTGTTCTCTCAAGGGCAGTTCTCTCAGAGCTCTCTCAGCCCCACCTACCCCACAGCGCGTCTGTTGTAGGGAGAGGAAGGGAAGGAGATCGGAAGCCGCTCTGAGACACTGAGTGAAGGGCAGGGTATAAATTCTTCTTCTTCTTCTTCTTCTTCTTCTTCTTCTTCTTCTTCTTCTTCTTCTTCTTCTTCTTCTTCTTCTTCTTCTTCTTCTTCTTCTTCTTCTTCTTCTTCTTCTTCTTCTTCTTCTTCTTCTTCTTCTTCTTCTTCTTTGTCAATGGCTTTTGCCAGGCCTCTGTTTGTGTGTGTTCGTGTGAATGGGTGTTTGTGTGCATGTAAAGTGCTGTCAAGTCATAGTTAATTTACGGTGACTGATACTGCGGTCACACAGACTAAATAATCCACGTTCAATGCACTTTCCAAGGGTATCTTGCCAGCCCACGCAGTGCAATCCAGTTGAAAAATGTACTGAAAGTGGATTATTGAGTGTGTGTGACCACAGCCCCTGTATGGCTCTCAAGGCAGGAGACGTTCAGAGGTAGTTTGCCATCGCCTTCCTCTGCATAGCAAACCTGGATTTCCTTGGTGGTTTCCCATCCAAATAGAGAGAAGAAGAAGAGAAGAGATTGGATTGATACCCCGCCCTTCACTTGGAGTCTCAGAGTGGCTTGCAAACTCCTTTCCCTTCCCCTCCCCACAACAGACACCCTGGGAGGTAGGCGGGGCTGAGAGAGCTCTGACAGAAACTGCCCTTTTTCAAGAACAGCTGTGCCAGAGCTTGTGACATAAGAACATAAGAGAAGCCAATGTTGAATCAGGCCAATGGCCCATCCAGTCCAACACTCTGTCACACAGTGGCCAAAAATACCAGGTGCCATCAGGAAGTCCAGCAGTGGGGCCAGGTCCTTAGAAGCCCTCTCACTGCTGCCCCCCCCCCCAGTACCAAGAATACAGTGCATCACCTGCCCCAGACTGAGAGTTCCTATCTATACCTCGTGGCTAATAACCACTGATGGACCTCTGCTCCATATGTTTATCTTATGAAGCTGTCCATGCTTGTAGCTGCCACCACCTCCTGTGGCAGTGAATTCCATATGTTAATCACTCTTTGGGTGAAGAAGGACTTCCTTTTATCTGTTCTAACCCAACTGCTCAGCAATTTCATGGATTGCCCATGAGTTCTTGTATTGTGAGAAAGGGAGAAAAGTACTTCTTTCTCAACCTGCTCTGTCCCAAGCATAATCTTATAAACCTCGATCATGTCACCCCTCAGCTGTCGTTTCTCCAAGCCAAAGAGCCCCAAGCGTTTTAACCTTTCTTCATGGGGAAAGTGTTCCAACCCTTTTATCATTCTAGTTGCCCTTCTCTGCACTTTTTCCAGTGCTAGAATATCCTTTTTGAGGTGTGGCGACCAGAACTGAACTGACCCAAGGTCACATCAGCAGGTGCAACTGGAGGAGTGGGGAATCAAACCCGGTTCTCGCAGATTAGAATCCGTGCACTTAACTACTACACCAAACTGGCTCACCAAATACTAACCAGGGCCGACCCTGCGTAGCTTCTGAAATCTGATGAGATCAGGCCAGCCTGACCCATCCAAGTCAGGACCCACCCCCACATATGTGCCAGACCCTTTTTTGACTCCCTGTTTCAGTAGTCGACAGCTTTCAGAGGGAGAGGGCCAAGATGATGCTCAGAAAGATCCAAAGAGCCTGCATCAGAGTCCAAACCAGACTGCGAAAAATAACATCAACAGGCAGCGTATTGAAGTAAACGACACCGATAAAGCAGCAGGGCTTAGAAAAAATCCAGCACAATGTGGTTTACGGCTTCGGGGACGCATCGGATCCTCCGGTCCGGTTACAGGGCACGTCAGAAGGACGACTGCAGATCTGTCTGATGCGGACTCCCCCCTTTCCGATTCATTCTCATTCCTCTCAGCCAGCTTCCCGGGATATTGACCTCCCCGGCTAGATTGGCCGCTGGATTAGCAATGCTCCAGAGTGCCCATCTCCCCAACCGCCTGTTGGGCAGTCTGGACTGTTGGAGAGGATTCCTGCAGTTCTGCGTGGGGGGGGGGGCTTTGCGAGAGACCGCCGCCCACTCCAGTGTGATGTTCCCCCCCCTCCCCCCCCCGATTCTATTACACGGCCGCTCAGTTTAATAATAATTGCCATGTGGGTCTCGGTGCCCACTGCCAAGGCCCGGCTCGTCCAAAGTCATTTGGTGAAGGAGTCCATTATGATCAATGCTTGCGGTGATAAATTCCCGGCGACGGTGGCGGCTCACAGCAGCCTCTGCTCATAATGACATTCTGCTCTTGTTGGCAGGGAGCCCCGGGCGAGCCAGCAGACCCCCCAAAACAACACAGACGACGACAACGACAGCCGCCACAGCAGCTTGACAGACGCAGGGAGGCTTTAGGGAGGCAGGGGGAAGCGGTGGAGGGATGGCGCATCCCAATACCCTCCTGCCCGTGACCTTCACTCTTCCAGTTCTGTTGCCCGGCTTGCAAGCCATTTTCCCTGAAGTGATCAAGGTGCACAGAATCAGGGTTGCCAACCTCCAGGAAGGGCCTGGATATCTCTTGGAATTGGCACTGATCTCCGAATTGCAGAGACCAATTCCCCCGGAGAAAATGGCTGTCTTGGAGGGTGGTCTCTATGGCATTAGACCCAGCCGCGTTCCTTCTCCTTCCCAAACCCTGCCCCTCCCATGCTCAGCTCCGTTAAGAAGCCTTGAAGAGAAAACATTCTGGGAAGCAGGGCTGTTTTAGGGCAGGAACGCACAGGAACAGAGTTCTGGCTGGCTCCCGAGTTGGCCTCGCCCTGCAGGAACTTATTAGCATAATAGGCCACACCCAACAGCAGAAACTCATTAGGATTGGCTACATTAGGGGTGTGTGGCCTAACATGCAAAGAAGTTTGTGCTACAAAGAAACCCCTGGGTTTTGACAACAAACAAGGTAAATGGAATAAGAAGCAAAAGGTGGGTGTGGCTGGATGACCAGACTTCTGGTAACATGGGGGTGTGGTCTAATATGCTAATGAGTTTCTGCTGTTGGGTGTGGCCTATTATGCTAATGAGTTCCTGCTGGGCTTTTTTTTGTAGAATGTAGGAATGTAGCCAAAAGAATATCAAGACTATTTCATAGAATCATAGAGCTGAAAGGGGCCATACAGACCATCTAGTCCAACCCCCTGTCCCATGCAGGACCAGCCTAAAGTATCTCTGATCAATATTCGTCCAGTCTCTTTTTGAAAGCTGTCAATGAAGGGGAGCTCACCACCCCCCTGGGCAGCTGATTCCACCTTTGAACCACTCCGACCATAAAAAAGTATTTCCTAATATCCAACCGATACCTTTCTGCGTGTAATGTGAAACCTGTTGCTTCGGGTCCTCTCCTCTGCCACCAACTGGAACAGTTGCATCAAGGTTTTGTAACCCCCCATGCTCCTGGCATTATACCCAGCCAAGTTCCTTCCCTTTTCCCAAACCCTGCCCCTCCCATGCTCTGCCCCCAAACAATGGTCCCTCTAAGCTGTGGAATCTTGTGAGCGAAAATCCTACTTTGTGAGCTACTGGCATGAAAGTTGTGAGCGAGCGATTTCATGTAAATCAGTTTGCTCTGGAGCCATCCTTCCTGAGCTAGGACAAAAATTTGTGCACCGGAGGCTAAAAAATGGTGAGCTAGCTCACACTAACTCAGCTTAGAGGGAACACTGCCCCAAAGTCTCCAGGAATTTCCCAACCCAGAGTTGGCAACCATACCTAGGACTCCCTCTGAGAACACCAATAAGGGGGCCTCCCTTCTCTCCTCCTTCGGGCTCTTTCTCTTAAAACACTTCACCGATGCCATTGACTGTATCTAACATTTATTTATTTCAGGCTTTTTACCTTGCTTTCCCTCCAATGGGGGCTCAAGGCGGCTTACCAGATTTCCAACCAAAAAGGCAATTTAAATCAACAGAAGGAAAACAAACAAACTGCCCAGTGCAGCATGCCCTGAGCTGGATAGCCCAGGCCAGCCGGAACTCATCAGGTCTTGGAAGCTAAGCAGGGTCAGCCCTGGATGGCGCTTGGATGGGAGACCACCAGGGAAGTCCAGGTTTGCTACAGAGAGGCAAGCAATGGCCAACCACCTGTATTGGTGTCTTACCTTGTAAACCCCACGGGGTTGCCATAAGTCAGTTGCAGCTGGATGGCACTTAATTATCGTCCTGACCTGGATGACCCAGGGAGGATGAAGAGGAAGAGACATTGGCTTTATACCCCGCCCTTCACTCCCCGAAGGAGTCTTAGAGCAGCTTACAATCTCCTTTCCCTCCCCCTCCCCACAACGGACACCCTGTGAGGTAGGCGGGGCTGGGAGAGCTCTCTGGAGAACAGCTCTCTGAGGGAACTTGTGACTGACCCAAGGTCACACCGGCAGCTGCATGTGGAGGAGCGGGGAATCAAACCCGGTTCTCCCAGATTAGAGTCTGCACTCCTGACCACTATGCCAAACTGGCTCTGCTAGCTCAGTCTTATCACATCTGCAAAGCTAAGCGGAGTCAGCCGTAGTTAATACCTGGACGGGAGACCACCAAGATAGTCCAGGGTTGCTACGCAGAAGCAGGCATTGGCAAACTGCCTCTGTTCATCTCTTGCCTTGAAAACTCTGGGGTTGCCATAAATCGACTATGATTTGGTGGCAGAACAACAGCGACATAGTGCAGCATACCCTGGGCTAGTCCCTGATCCACTGGCCTGTCTCGCTCAGGGCCAGAGGCAATAAGCCATGGACTGAGAGCCAAAAGCGAGCAGCACTTTGGCAGGTGCCTGTCCTCACACCCAGGCTAAGCAGCAGAAACAGGGGAGGTACAGCTGATCAGCCCAGATCTCCTTCAGCTGGCAAGAAAGACCTTTGTAACCTGGAGAGGAGGCGACTGAGAGGGGCTATGATAACCATCTTCAAGTACTTGAAGGGCTGTCACATAGAGGGGATGGAGTGGAGTTGTTTTCTGTCACCCCAGAAGGTCGGACCGGAACCAACGGGTTGAAATTAAATCAGAAGAGTTTTTGGCTAAACATTAGGAAGAACTTCCTGACTGTTAGAGCGGTTCCTCAGTGGAACAGGCTTCCTCGGGAGGTGGTGGGCTCTCCTTCTTCGGAGGTTTTCGAGCAGAGGCTGGATGGCCATCTGACAGCGATACGGGTTCTGTGAACTTGGGAGGATCATGAGAGGGAGGACAGGTTGCCTCAGTGCTTAGTTCTCATGGCCCTTTCTTACACAGCCAGGGAAATGCTGATTGCCACTTTGGGGTCAGGAAGCAATTTTTCTCTGGGCCAGTTTGGCCAGGGGTCCTGGAGGGTCTTTTTGCCATCTTCTGGGCATGGAACAGGGGTCGCTGGGGGTGGGAGGTATTTGTGAATTTCTTGCCTCGTGCAGGGGGTTGGACTGGAGGTCCCTTCCAACTCTATGGTTCTATGGTTCTAACCTTCCTCCCCTGCTCTTGTCTTGTCGAAAGGCTGCAAAATCACAATCACAAGAGCAGGAAAAACAAGCCACGCAACCAAAAAAGTAGGGGTTTCAACAGGGGGGAATAATGAGGTCTGCCGAAAAAATCTAACTTTGAAAATTGAGAAGGAGGAGGAGGAGGAAGAGGAGGAGGAGGAGGAGAGATTGGTTTTATGCCCCACCCTTCCCTTGGCATCTCAGAGCGGCTTACAATCTCCTTTCCCTTCCACTCTCCACAACAGACACCCTGTGGGGTAGGTGGGGCTGAGAGAGCTCTGAGAGAACTGCTCTTGAGAGAACAGCTCTGACAGAACTTGTGACTGGCCCAAGGATACCCAACTGGCTGCATGTGGAAGAGTGGGGAAGCAAACCCGGTTCTCCCAGATTAGAGTCCTTCCTCTTCACCATGACACCACGACACCAAACTGGCTTAACCACTACTCCAAAGAAGAGTCGGAAAAGCCCTGCTGTCTGATTAAGACCGAGCGTGCCCCAGTAAGGATGAAGTGAGGAGAAGCTGAGAGTCAGTTAAAAGGAAGGATACATGTATGTAATTTCCAAAACCTTCCCCTCCCTCCAATGATTCCTCATGACTCTTGGCTCAACCCTCTAATAGCAAAATTAACAATTGTATCCCTGCCAGCATTGCGACAAAACAATGGGTTTGTTAGGGAAGGGTTTGTTATCGGAGGGGCAGAATGTCAGGTGACCCGGCCATAAGATGGATGGGAAGGTAGGAGGGAGAGATGGTCTGGAACCTTTCATGCTTAGAATGTGGGGAGATAGGTAGGTTGCCTAGGAGACAGATGGTTTCCCAGCCTGGGCAATCTCCTATCTGACCAAATGGCCTTGGTCTCACAGTTTCGCTTTCCGCTGTGCAGACAGCTTGGGCCTATGTAGAATTATTTACTGCTTAACAACTTTAGCACCTCTTCCCGCGCGCAGGCTAGGTAGCCATTGGTAGATGCAAGGGGGGGTTAGCTCAACGGGGTATAACTGTAGATGTTTCTTTGTGTGCCTTATTCCTGACAAAAGAATGTCAACGTGCCTTTAGAACTGCTTTCAATAAACGCTATCTTCTTTACGAAGCCTGGTGTTTGACTGACTTTCTGAAGTGCCTGACAACAGGGAACAGAACGGTTGTGGCAGGCTTGGGGGAGGTTCTCCAGTATGCAAAGAGAGAAGACTGCAAATGAAAAAGATTTCCCGGTGGTGGGGAGTGCCTCCAAGCTGCAGCCAACTTGTGGTGACCCCACAGGCAGGGGCGGATGATGGTGCCCTCAGCACTGACCAATCTCGGTGCCCCCCCCTCCTTTCCACACTGACCCCCAGTCCATTTTAGTTGTCGACCTGTCTGACCAGATATACCATGCAGGTTGCAGCAATACAAGCATTTATTCATATGATAACACAATGTACTGTACAAACTAAGCCAAGCTTTGGCTACCTAAAGTTCTACAAAGATGCAATAAATACGACATCTCTTTTAACAAGTTAAATGTATCAGAGTTCCAATATTCATGACCTGAAAGGCATTTTTCTACACTTCATTTTTGCAGAATCGCCGATAACATCCTCGAAATGAATACTTCTCAGCTGAATCTTTCTTGAAGCATAACTGATCTATTTAGGGTTGTTTTTTTTTTTTTAACAATTCTTCATTCGTTTTTTTTTTCCTTTTCACCCTTTCCCCAACTTTGTGGTGCTCCCTTTGGCCCTGGTGCCCTAAGCACGTGCTTAGCCTGCTTAATGGTTAATCTGCCACTGCCCACGGGCTTTTCAAGGCTTGGCATGGGTAGATGCACCCTTTCCCAGGTACGTTAAAACAGACTTCCTCGGGCACTACGTACAGGTAGACAGAAGGTGGGGGGGTTAGTTGCCAGAAAAGGCTACTCAGAGTCAAGATGCATAAGTAACGGTGGCCCCAGTCATACGGGCCAGAAAACGCGGGGGAGAGGTGTGGCAGTTTGCCCCGGAGCTAAATAAGGCGTGGTAGCCCGATCTCATGGACCACCGGGTTGCCACGCTCCAGCTCTGCGCCGCGATCACACTGTGCTGCTGTAGTGCAGCAAAACAGCAGCACAGCAGACCACGCAAGTGCGAAGTGCGTATGCGCCGTTGGGGGGGGCAGGCCGCTGTCGGTGACTTATGTGTGTGCATGCGCTGTCCAGCGTTGGTGCACATCCCAGGGAAACTTACAACATCCGGAAACCCTGGGGACATGGGCGGGCGTCGGAAGCCACGGGATACCGGCGCTCCCGCGATCAGACGCCAGCCTTTGCCCCGGGGTTTCCAGAAACTAGTACTTCCGACCTAGTAGTTTTTTACGCCGCGTTTTCGGAGGGATGCCACGGGTTGGCCACGGGAGCACTACACCTCCCAGATGTGCTCGTATGAACGTGCACGGAAAGTCCGCAGGGCTCCCGTGCCTTCAGCGGGGCAAATGCTCAGTGTGGACGGGGCCTGAGTAACTTACGCATCTTGACTCTGAGTAGCCCTTCCTGGCAACTAACCCCCTCCCCCACCTATACGTGAGGCTTGAGGAAGTCTGTTTGAAAGGATTTGATGAAGTGTGCAGTACCTTCACTGGTAGTGAATGCCACAGTTTAATTAATCATGGAGTAAAAGAAGTATTTCCTTTCGTCTGTCCTGAACCTATTTTTCCAACAATTTTAGTGATTGCCCCTGGGGTTGCCAGCTCTGGGTTGGGAAATACCTGGAGATTTTGGGGGTGGCGCCTGGGAAGAGTGGGGTACAATGCCGTACAGTCCACCATCCCCGGTAGCTACTCTCTCCAGGGGAGCGGATCTCAGTTGCCTGGAGATAAATTGTAATAGTGGGAGATCTCCAGGCCCCACCTGGAGGTTGGCAACTATGAGTGCCCATGAGCTTTCGCCTAATGGGAGATGGAGCAAAAGCTCCCTCTATTCACTTTTCCCACCCCATGGATAATTTTATGAAGCTTTTATTTATTTTTTTTAATATATAAACTCTCCTAAAAAGGAGAGGACTTTATTGCTTTTTATAGAGAAAGGGGGAAGGGTATACAGAAGGACAAAGAAAAGAAGTGAGTGAATTTCCTGTTCGTATGTTAAACTTTTTGTTAGTAAAAAATAAAGTTCATGGCTTCTACCGTGGTTGAACGATCTTCTTTTCATCTTACTAAAAGTCCAAAACAGATCTGTTAAAAAAGATTAGTAAAGTCCTTTGGGGTTAGTTGTTAATATACTCCATTCTTGCGCGTCACAAACAAATCATACCTTGGGGTGTCTTCCTTTCAAATCTCTTAGATTGTACGATGGGCCCTTCTTTGCTTTTCCCTCCTCCAATTCTCCTTCCTCCTCCTCTGGGCCGCTGTCTTCTTCGCTGATTTTATGAAGCTTTTATGAGAGCCAGTTTGGTGTCGTGGTTCAGAGCGACGGACTCTAATCTGGAGAACCGGGTTTGATTCCCCCACTCTTCCACATGCAGCCAGCTGGGTGACTTTGGGTCAGTCACAAGTTCTCTCAGAGCTCTCTCAGCCCCACCTGCCTCCCAGGGTGTCTGTGGTGAGGAGGGGAAGGGAAAGGAGTTTGTGAGTTGCTCTGAGACTCCGAGTGAAGGGCGGGGTATAAATCCAATCTCTCCTCTTCCTCCTCCTCCTCCTTAGCCCTCTTGCCTACACCACTTCAAGTCAGAAGATGGCACCAGGTGAATTGTCTCTTTGTTAGTATTTATTTATTTATTTATTTATTTATTTATTTATTTATTTATTTATGTATTCCATTTTTACCCCACCCTCCCCGCAAGCGGGCTCAGGGCGGCTTACAATGAGGCAACCAAGTGCCAAGAACAAACAGCTTAAAACATATAAAATCACTAAAACATTCCAACATCATAAAGTGCTCTACAATTTACTTTAATTTACACATTAAACGTTTTCTGTAATTTACACATTAAATGTTTTCTGTAGTCTAATGAGAGGAAATTCAATATCTCCAAAACCTTGATTGCATCAGAGGTATTAACGATGAAATCCTCAATGCAGAAAGGGATGTTAGGTTAGGTAACTCGTATCAGGCAACCAGACAACAAGAAACCTCTTCTAGCATGCAGTGGAGAAGAAAAGAAGGGCGGCTTACAACATCCTTTCCCTTCCCCTCCCCGCAACAGACACCCTGTGAGGTAGGTGGGGCTGAGGGAGCTCTTTCGAGGACTGCCCTTGAGAGAACAGCTCTGAGGGAACCTGTGACTGACCCAAGGTCACACCAGCAGCTGCATGTGGAGGAGTGGGGAATCAAACCCAGTTCTCCCAGGTTGGAGTCCACGCTCCTAACTGCTACACCAAACTGGAAAAGATCTATGAGTAATTATCACGGACGATGAGAGCTTCAGGCTGCATTAAAAAATCATTAATGCCTCACTGAATGGTGGTATCCATGAAAACAGTTTCAAGTTATTGCACAGGTGGCACTATGCGCAAGCCAAATTTGCCCATGTTTCCAAGACAAATTCTGTATCTAACATCTGTTGGAGATGAGGAAAAGCAGTTGGTACTTTGTTCCACATTTGGTGGGATTGTCCACCTGTGCAGGGATAGAGGCGCAAGATACTTGCTGTTGTTTCTGAGACTGGGAGTAGGGAAGTCTGTCTTTTAGTAAAGATCCATGGCTTGGCTTTGTTTTGCTTTGCTTTCCTTTCCTTTCACCCAATAAAAGCTCTATGATGCATAGATCTTGAGCAGTGAAGACCCAGAGCTTTCATTAATTGGTGTGATCTTTACAATGCTAGGGAGCGAGGTTCATGGTTTAGTGGTAAACATGCTGATGGAGGCTAGGATTTAAATTGCGCCATCCTGGAAATCAATTAAGTTATCGAAATAAAAGGGGAAGTCATGGAAGTGTTGACAGACTTCACGTTCCTGGGATCCAAGATCACTGCAGATGGTGACTGCAGCCATCGAATCAAAAGACGCCTGCTCCTTGGGAGGAAAGTGATGGCAAACCTAGACAGCATAATAAAAAGCAGAGACATCACCCTGCCAACAAAACTCTGTATGGTCAAAGCAATGGTATTCCCAGTACTAATGTATGGCTGCAAGAGTTGGACCATAAGGAAGGCCAAGCGCCGAAGAATAGATGCTTTCGAATTACAGTGCTGGAGAAGACTCTTGAGAGTCCCTTGGACTGCAAGGAGATCAAATCAGTCAATCCTGGAAGAAATCGGCCCTGCCTGTTCCCTGGAAGGCCAGATCCTGAAGCTGAAGCTCAAATACTTTGGCCACCAAATGAGAAGGGAGCATTCACTGGAGAAGACCCTGATGCTGGGAAAGATTGAAGGTCAAAGAAGAAGGGGATGGCAAAGGGTGAAATGGTTAGACAGTGTCATCAATGCAACAGACATGAAATTAAGCAAACTTCGGAGGATGGTGGAAGACAGGAGGGCCTGGCATGATGTAGTCCATGGGGTCACAAAGAGTCGGACTTGACTGTGAGATTGAACAACAACAACAAAAATGTAAAAACATAATGGCTGCGATCACACACACTAAATGCACTTTCAATCCACTTTGAATTCACTTTCCAACTGAATTTTGCCAGTTCACACAAGTAAGTTCCAGTTGGAAAGTGCATTGAAAGTGGATTAAAAGTGGATTATTTAGTGTGTGTGATGGTAGCTAATGTAAATTTTCTATGTACAAACGTATTTGGGGACAAAGACTATAAACATGAGCAATGTTTATATCACTGGCAACCATTAAGTATTGGAATAATCACAACTGAATCAATAGGGGACATCAAGAAGCCTGCTTTGGCGGGGAGGGCGGGGCATAAATTTGATAAATAAATAAATAAAGTAATTCTAAGTATCTGAATACGGACACTGGATAAAGAATTGATCAGTGATGATTCAGCTAGAACATCGTTTGTTCGATTTATGGTAGCTGGTCAAACTACGTTTTATTCAAGGACAATCTACTGTTGTCCCCTTTTCAACTTCTGTTTTAGTGAACAGCTTCTTAGATTGTAATTGGGGCATTTTTGTAGTAATATACACTGCATTTAGTTTTTCCCAGCATTTTATCATTCCTTTTGTAAATATACTTAACTAAAAAAAAAAGGGTTCCCTTTCCTTATGCATACATCCTTCTCCGACAAACTGGTTCTAATATCCCCAGTGTAGATTATTTTGCATACAGAGTAAAAAAAACAATCCAAGGATGCAGGCGGCTGGGTTCTAAAGTGCTAAAATATGGAGAGAACGCTACCGTGGCAAGAACGCGTACCTGTGATTCATAAGCAGGTTTGTCTAAAGGATGGCAGGTCTGGAGGTGGCCGTTGTCATTACTGAATCAGATTTCTGTGGAGGTGAGCTGTAGTGTTCTCATGGCAAGAATTCTGACCATCTGACGGGTCATTGGACAAAAAAAGAAATGCAATCCACACAACCCTTTTACATATCATTCCAATGCAGCAAGAGTCTGTCCTCATTTTCTGTGCATAATATAAAACATTATTTGCTCTTCAATATAGAGTACTGGGTTTTCCCTCCTACAAACCTTCCAGAGACAACCTTCAAGAAGGCCAACAGCTCAGAGAATCTACCTGAGAGGTCCTAGTTTGCTCTGGCTAATGAGAAGGTATGAGATGTGTTTCAGTCTTTCTGTAAATGAAGAGAACTTAAAGCGCTTAGGGCTCTTTAGCTTGGAGAAACGACGACAGAGGGGTGATGTGATCGAGGTTTATAAGATTATGCATGGGATAGAGCAGGTCGAGAAAGAAGTACTTTTCACCCTTTCTCACAATACAAGAACTTGTGGGCACTCAATGAAATGGAATTCACTGCCACAGGAGGTGGCGGCAGCTACAAGCATGGACAGCTTCAAGAGGGGATTGGATAAACACATGGAGCAGAGGTCCATCAGTGGCTATTAGCCACAAGGTATAGATAGGAACTCTCAGTCTGGGGCAAGTGATGCTCTGTATTCTTGGTGCTTGGAGGGGGCAACAATGGGAGGTCTTCTAGTGTCCTGGCCCCACTGGTGGACCTCCTGATGGCACCTGGTATTTTTGGCCACTGCGTGACAGAGTGTTGGACTGGATGGGCCATTGGCCTGATCCACCATTGGCTTCTCTTATGTTCTTAAGAGGACTTCCTTTGTGTTCCAGAAGGAAACAGGGGCTTCTTACCATTAAAGCCCTTCACTTTTTGTGGCCCATGGACCTGAAGGATGGCCTTCCCTGATATGTGCCTTGTGGCAACTTCGCAATACCATTTGGGATCTCTACTCCCTGCAAGGGTAGATTCTGCCCACTCATGGACCAAGATCCCCCTTTCCTGTGATATTGCCTGTGGAGAGGGGCAGGAACCGGGGCAGCCAATGGTGCCACATCAGTCAGGGAGAGGAGTGGGTAGGCAGCATGGTGGGGAGGGGGCAGGAGGGTTGAGAGGACAGTGCATCAATGGGGCACCACACCTGCTAGCCCCCCCCCATGTGATTCTTTCATGTCCCCACTCGGGGCTTGTGTTATCAAACAGCCTTCCGGAGGAAATCAGAAGAGCTACCTCTCTCTTGATGGAAATCTTGAACATGCATGTAGCTGCCTTGTTCTAAATAACACCATTGGTCCATCAAGCTCAGTCTTGTCTACTCAGGCTGAAAGCTGCTCTCCAGGGTCTCAGCCAGGCAGAGGTCAGGCAGAGGGCGACCAGGATGGTAAGAGGGTTGGAATCCAAGTCTTATGAGGAAAGGCTGAAAGAGTTGGGTATGTTTAGCCTGGAAAAGAGAAGGCTTAGAGGGGACATGATTGCAGTCTTCAAATATTTGAAGGGCTGTCATGTAGAAGCTGGAACAGATCTATTCTCTCTTGCTCCATGGAACAAGACTAGATCTAATGGGTGGAAATCGCAAGGGAGTCGATATACCAGCTAAATATCAGGAGAAACTTCCTAACTGTAAGAGTGGTTGAGCCGTAGAACAGTCTGCCTCGGGAGGTGGTGGGTGCTCCTTCCCTGGACGTTTTCAAGCGGAGGCTGGACGACCATCTTTTGGGTATGTTGTAGGTATGTAGGGCTATCTTTCGGCTATGCTCCTGCAGAGTGCAGGGGGTTGGACTAGATGACCTGGAAGGTCCCTTCCAACTCCTAACATTCTATGATTCTATATCCCCTACTTCCAGATCCTTTAACTGGAGATGCCGGGGATTGAACCAGGGACCTTCTGCATGCTAAGCAGAGGCTCTTCCACTGAGCCACAGCCCCTCTTTGATTCTTCTGAAGAGTCTGGCTCTTCAAGAAGGTTGATCTTTGGAAGCCCTGGATTTTAGATGGCCCAATGATTGTTTTAATGTTGCAGTTTTTAGCATCATGTGTTTTGGGTACTGCTTTGATTGTGGAAGCTGCGGTGGCTCAAATGGTTAAGACGCTAAACTGCAGGCTGTGGAAGGTCAGTAGTTCAGCAGTTCGAGACCCAAGAGTGCCGCATGACGGGGTGAGCTCCCGTCTCTAGTTCCAGCTCCTGCCAACCGAGCAGTTTGAAAGCAAGAAATTGCAAGTAGATAAATAGGTACCACTTTGGTGAGAAGGTAACAGCGTTCCGTGCGCCTTGGTATTTAGTCATGCCGGCCACATGACCACAGAAACGTCTTTGGACAGCGCTGGCTCTTCGGCTTTGAAACGGAGATGAGCACCGCAACCCTAGAGTCGGATTCGACTGGCTTTCGAGCAAGGGAACCTTGACCTTTACCTTCTTGATTGCTGCTGCCCACCTTGGGTCCCTCCCGGTCATAAGACGCTGATTGTATAACAGAACTAAGTGCTGTTTCAGAGGGTAGCCGTCTTAGTCTGCAGGAGGACAGCCAGTTTTGAGCCCAGTAGCACCATAGAGACCAACACAATTTTCGGGGTATAAGCCTGGCCCATAGCCAGGGATTTTTTGTTTGGGAGGCATTTAAATTTTTAAGGGGGCAGTTAAATGAAAGCTAAATCAAATTGATCTGAATGCCTGTCTTTAAAAGGGGAGGCCCCAAGCCTGTTTCTAGCCCTTCCTTTCAAGAGACAGGGCAGCAAGGGCGTCCGTTCCTAGGGGGAGAAACGGCTCAGAGAGCCTTAGGTCACCTTCAGAAGGCATTCAAATGCCTTCCGAGTTCCCTTCCACGGGGCGAGAAAGCTGAGAAGGGCACTCGAGAGTGGTACCTTCAGCACTTCTCCAACCATCCCTCGTTTCTGCTAGCCCAGTCCTGCTGTAGTCCACCTGGGTCACAGTGAGTCTTTCAAAAGCATTCCCATGAGCCTCTGGGAAACATGCAAAGCAGCAGCCAGTGGGGGAGGTCCCTTCTCAAAAATAAGGTTTGATGCAGTGGTTAAGTGTGCGGAATCTAATCTGGGAGAGTCCCCAGATTTGATTCCCCAGGCCTCCACTTGTAGCTACTGGATGATCTTGGGCAAGCCATAGTTCTGTCAGAGCTGTCCTTGAAAGAGCAGCTCTCGAAAAGAGCTCTCTCAGCCCCACCTACCTCACAGGGTGTCTCTTGTGGGGAGAGGAAGGGAGAGGACATTGTAAGCCGCTCTGAGACTCTGAGTAAAGGGCGGGGTATAAATCCAATGTCTTCTTCTTCTCTTCTATTTGTGGGGCAGAGCTTTTAATTAAGGGGGCGGGGCCCCTAAATGCCCCCCTGTAGCTGTGGGTCTGGTATAAGCTTTTGTGTGTCAAAGCTGCCTTTGTTAGATACCTCTGAGAGGGGGAGCTTTGACTCTCGTAAGCTTGTTCCCTGAAAATTTCATTGGTCTCGAAGCTGCTATGAGACTTGAGTCTAGAGCAATATACAGTGGTCTAGGAGTGAGGCCTTTCCCCCCCACTCTTATGTGAAGATCTCCCCAGGGGAGGAAATGCAGTAAGATCATGAGGAAAGTAAGGAAAGAGAATGAATGCTTTTTCCTTTCCATATCCAGGAAGAGCAGGCAGCTAGCCTGGTGCCTAAGGGGGGGGGAACAGCCGTCAGAAGCATCCCCCCCTCCTGCGGCCTCCATGAAATATGTTGGATGTGCTCAACCAAATGCTAATAAACAGGTGTTCCCATCTCCGAACCCAACGCTGCACAATTGGCAATCATGGAGCACCGCGACTGCCAAGACAGCCGCCAAGCTGAGGATTAAACAGCTATGGAATCAACAGCTCCCTTGAGGAGGGTGTGCTGCCAGCTTATTCGGCCTTCTTCTCCGGTTCTCCCACCGCCACCCCCCACTTCTTCCCCACCGACAATCCTCCTTCCTATCAGGGAGTTTGACACTCGCATCGCAGATCATAAACTCCTTCTGGCACCACTTGTGCGTCCCTCGGATTTGTCCGGGTGCTCTGTTCCTGCTTAAACCTTCTGTTTCCTCAATCGAGACGAAACGACAGGTTGCCAGGACGGCCTCTCTTCCCCCGTTCCCCCCCACAAGCTTGACCATGAAGAACAGAAGTATTAAGTGAAGCTTTGGATTTCCAGAAAGCCCAGGCGAGAAGAGGCACAAAGAACGGAGGCCCATTCTGCATCTAGTGCTCACGCCACTGTTTTACCAAACCCACTGTGGAACAGAAATTCCCCTCTACATTCCCTGCCGCTTTCACTTCCTTTGATTGTCGGATTTTATGGTCGCTTCTACACTCCATGCTGGTTTCACTTCCTTTGATCTCTCGGTTTTATGGTACTGTCTGCATGGATTTATGGCCATTCTATGGCCATTCAGGGGTGACTCTGCAGTCAGTATGGCGGCATTGGCCTGTGGTATTTGAATGTGGTTCTGAGCCACGTCTTTTTCTGTTCCAGTGTGGGTTTGGCAAAACAATGGAGCTAGGGTTGCCGAATCTGGGTTGGAAACAATGTTCCCTCTAAGCTGTGGAGTCCTGTGAGCAAAAATTCTACTTTGTGAGCTGCTGGCATTAAAATTGTGAGCCAGCGATTTGGCTACTGCAGAAATTAGTTTGCTCTGGAGCCCTCCTTCCTGAGCCAAGACAAAAAAAGCGTGAGCCGGAGGCTAAAAAACTGTGAGCTAACTCACATTAACTCAGCTTAGAGGGAACACTGGTTGGAAAATACCTGGAGACTTTGGGGGTGGATCGGGGAGAGGGTGGGGTCTGGGGAGGGGAGGGGCCTCAGCATGGTACAATGTCATAGAGTCCACCCTCCAAAGCAGCCATTTTCTCCAGGGGCCCAAACAGCAGAGAAGCACGGAAGGGAGTAAATTAAGCAAAAATTAAACCCATGCAAAAAGAATGAAAAACATTCAACAGACAATATAAGGATACGAACTTTAGCAAAGATACATAATGTAGACTATGCAGATCAGTAACTCAGAAATACGAAATAACGGAACACATGGTCCAAATATATAAATAACGTTCAGAAATAGCTCAGGTCAAGTTTCTCAAACAGTGAAAAGTCCAAACATCAATATTTATCATTCCTCTTCACAAAATGACACCACTTATACAAGTTCATAGCATTATATTGCCTGTTGAATGTTTTCCATTCTTTTTGCACGGATTTCATTTTTTTGCTTCATTTTCTCCAGGGGAGCTGGAGATCAGTTGTAAAAGCGGGAGATCCCCAGGCCCCACCTGGGGGCTGGCAACCCTAAATGGAGCGAATGCTAGATGCAGAATGGGCCAGCAAGGTCTACTTTTTGCTCTTTCACTGTTAACGCCTGAAGGGGGCTTGAGAAGGGGAGACACGCAAAGTTCAAGACGATGCAGAGGCCGTGTTGAAACCCAACAATGGAAGCATCGTGCATTCGCTTGGCAGCAAATCCTGTAACATATGTCCGGCCCAGTCCCATTGTTGTCGAGGCCCACCGAAGGGCCGAGTGTGACTCTGGAACAAAGGATGCAAAGGGACAGTATTTCAGGATGCAACAAGCCACAGAGAAAAAGACCGTGAGGAAGCAAAACAGAAAGTCGTGCGGCCCCCCCCTTGACTTCTCTTTTGTTTTGCCACGCGGCCGGGCTACCCCCACTGGAATCTGCAAGGAATGAGGCAATGCATCTGAGAGGCGGCTCCGCGGGTGTCTCTCATTAATTTCTTGACTCTCTGTTTTTGTTGGCAGGGTTCAGGAGATAATCTGACCCACGCTTTGGAGTTTGCTTTCGGTGAATTTCCTGCAACAGGGTTTTGCCAGAGGACAATAACTGACGGCAGGCCACTGATGCGATGGAGAGGCCTACAGAGCACAAGCACTCACACAGACTAACACGCGGCAGAGAGAGAAATGACAAGAGGCAGGGTGAACTGCGAGAGAAAACCATTCAACAAACCCCAAACTCTAGAGAATGCTCCACAGCTCCCCCTAGGGTACAAATGGACTAAGCCTGTTATGTACTGAAGTGTGAATCCATCCTATGTATTCTGATGTTAAGCTTCAGTCTGAATGTGTCTCTTCATCTGTCACATTACCATTGGCTGGTTTCCGCGAAACCATTGTAAATATCCAATCACTGTGTGAGAATTTTGCAAAGAGGGAACGGTCCTGATTGGCCTTTATCCCTGTGTTATGATTGGTCTTTAACTGGTTGTGGGTGTGGCTTTGAAAGCCCGGGACAGTTTAAAAAGGGAGCTGTGCTCCACTTGTTTGTTGTTGTGTTCTCTAGTTGGTGTTTACTGTTACAAATAAAACTGAAATCACTTCTTTGCTGAAATCCTGTTGTTGAGTGGCATACTTAACAAAGCCACTCTTTCTAGAGTTGCCAGGTCCCCCGGGGGTGTGTGGAGAATCCCGCTCAATGGGTCCATTACCCACCAGCCTGGATCAGACTGCCATGGGGAACCCCACCCCCAAAGTGCCGGGATCGCAGAGATGTGCCCGGTGTGATGATGTCACCAGGAGGTGACGTCATCACATTGGGCACATTGTGGGGGGGACGCTTCATCATTCAAGGGAAAACTCAATGGTTTTCCCTTGAATGATAGTGGTCCTGCCCCCAACATGCCCGACGCAATGATGTCACTTCTAGGCAATGTCATTGCGGGGCACACACAAAGCGCATGCACCAAAGAACTCCAGGATGGGCCACAGGACTCCCCAATATTAAATAGGTAGGACTTGGCAACCCTAACTCTTTCAGCCGTATTTACAGTAACCAGACCAGAGTTGTCAAACTCATTTGTTACGAGGGCTGGATCTGACATAGATGTCACTTTGTTGGGCTGGGCCATGTGTGCCTTAAAACGTAATGCCGGGTACCGGAGGTAGAAACTGTATAAAGGACAGCAGCGGGTAAGCTCCAGGTTGGTGTATCCTCACTGCAAGGCTCCCTGGGCTGGGAGGGGGGTGCAGAGGAAAACCCACACAGGCGGACTGGAGAGCCAGCAGTGCAGCACTGGGCAGATTACTCTTATTTGCACATGCTTCACACAGTCTCGGGAAATGCAAAGTTTCAATGGCCGGCCTACATCTGTATAACCCCTCCCAAGCATCAAAAATTGATGAGGACTAGATCGTGGCATCAGCACAGTATTCAGATTGTGGTCATCCCTGCATTTGGACGCTTCCTCCCCACAGACATCTACCAATTGCTCTTGAGAGATAAAAAGGACAATCTCAGAGACAGCCAATGTGAAAGTTCGGACCAGCCAGGTTCTTCTTCCCTTGTGATAATGGCACTCCATGAGTGCGTAGCGTGTGCACCTGAATTCCACCCAGGAGGGGAAACTCTTGCAAAAACCCCTTGCCAGGGACCGGTTCCACTAGGCGATGTGGCATGCCACAAAACACAGACTTGGATTTGTCCCGCTTGACAGACAATTCTTAGCAGTAGGGTTGTTGTTGCCAGGATAAGGAGTCCTTTAAGCCAGGACTGTCATGCCAACCCTGGCAGTGAACTTTGGAGATGTTTCCATTCGACCATCAGAGGTCCTCTTCCTACTTTGGGTCAAACGGGAGACCTTGCCATAAGACTAGTAGAACCTCTCAAAGGGGTAGACCCTGTACAACCCTGCTTTCCATTTCCCCCCCCAAGCCGGGGACGGCCCCTTCCTCCCGCTCTTCACCTCTTGTTCTTCACAGCTCAGTACTAATCATCGGTCCAGAATGCAGGGTAGACTTGCCAGACCCATCCGGATGATGTAGTTGTTTCCAATTGGCACATGGGAGCCGTGAGGATAGGAGGCATTACTCATCGCCAAGAGTACAGATGTTTCTAATTGCTTTCCATTACCAAGAATAACAGCTGTTTACATCTATCAGCAAATAATTCACAAGAGCTCCAGACTATTAAGATAACACACCCCACCTGGTCACCATCACAAGTTGTCAAGGCCAAGGCAGTGGCTGCCAGGATCTCTCCCCCCTTCTGCATCTCTGCCCGTCGAATGACAGCATGTGTCACCTTCAGATATCCTTATGCTACCCCACGAGCGCTGGCTTCTTGGTGGCCCGGCCCATCAAATGGGCATATGGATTGTTCATGGCTTCGCGATAAAATGTTTTATGGTTCTGTTGCAGCCAAGGGCAGCTGATGAGGAGGCGGTGAGGGCCCTGCAGACAGAATCCGACATAAGAATCGCGGACTTTTCGGTCAAGGAGAAGGAAATCCTTCTGCCAAAAGGCCGGTCAGCGGGATAGTTCATTTCTCTGTAAATTGAACTAGTGTCCTATCCGTCGTAGTTCTCCGACTCTTTTGGGGGAAAAGACCTTAAATGTGGCTTTTGGGGGAAGAACAATATGTTACAGACAACAGATGCTGTTGGAAACAGGACCCCCCATTTTCAGTTTTCCCCTTTCCCTATGGACCGCTTGCCCTATGATATCAATGGGTTGTATATTCACCCACCACAATCTATATATCTAATCCCAGGGCTATTTTTGGGCAGGAACGCACAGGAACGGAGTTCCGTCTGGCTCTCGAGTTGGCCACACCTAGGAACTCATTAGCATAATAGGCCACACCCAACAGCCGGAACTCATTAGGATTGGTTACATTAGGGGTGTGTGACCTAACATGCAAAGGAGTTCATGCTCCAAAAAGAAGCCCTGGGTTTTGACAACAAACAAGGTAAGCAGAATAAGAAGCAAAAGGTGGGTGTGGCCGGATGACCGCACTTCTGGTAACATGGGGCTGTGGCCTAATATGTTAATCAGCTGTGCCATCAGGGGTGTGGCCTAATATGCTAATGTGTTTCTGCTGTTGGGTGTGGCCTATTACGCACTGTCTAATCCTGAAAAAGGTCCCTCAGTACAGATCAAAAAATCTGCACAATGGGACCAGGTACACATTAGGGTAGATGTGTTCACATATCTGGGGGAAACCTCCAGGTTTGCAGAAAAATATCAACATTTTTAAAAGGAAGGGTTTAAATAGCATTTCAAAAACTGCCTGGAGCTTCTCTCTCTCTCTCTCTCTCTCCTCTTACTGCTGTAACTTCCACCTTCCTTTCCTGTTCCTTCCGTAACCTCCAGCTTGGACTTCTATGATATTCTCCATATGGGGCGATGTACAAAATGCAGCATCCCAACTTTTGGTTGGTGCTGGCCGATAGGCAGGCATCACAGTAATTTTGCAACAGTTGTATTGTCTGCTCATTTGTTTCTGGATGCATTGCGAAATGCTAGTTTCAGCTGTTAAAGCCCTTCAGGACCTAGGATACACATACTTGAAGGCAGGGCTTCTTTTTTGTGTGTGTGGAAAAAGAGGTGCCGGAACTAGGGTTGCCAGGTCCCCTGGGGGGGCAGGGGAACCCCCGCTCAATAGGTCTCTTACCCGCTGGCCTGGATCGGGCCACTGGGGAAACCCCACCCCCAAAGTGCTGGGATCGCGGAGATGTGCCCGGTGTGATGATGTCACCCGGAGGTCATGTCATCACGTCGGGCACGTTGCAGAAGGACACTCTGTCATTCGAGGGAAGACTCTATGATTTTCCCTCGAATTATAGTGGTCCTGCCCCTAACATGCCCAGCACGATGATGTCACTTCCGGTTGATGACATCATGCCAGGCACGTTTCCATGCACGCGCCAAGGAGCTCCTGGAGAGGTCCAGGACTCGCCCCGCTGCAGCTACAGTAGGACTTGGCAACCCTAGCTGGAACTCTCAAGAAGGAAATGATGTTTTCAGTCTGTATACTGAAAACTCATGAACTTTTAAACATAAATCCATCTTTTTCTATGTTTTCCCCTCCCCTTTAATTCATTCTATGCCTCCAAGGGCATATTCAGTCATCATGTTACAGGTTTTTTTTCTCTCTTCAGCTTTTATTATGGTTAATTTAAAATGTCATATTTCTCTACATTCTCCTGGGAGAATTCCTGTTCCTTCTGTAACCTCCAGCTTGGACTTCTGTGATGTACTCCATATGGGGCTGGCTATGTACAAATGAATTAGATCGCATGCCCATATCTGTGGTACAAGCCCACCAAGTGTGGTGTAGCAGTTCAGAGCCAGCGTGGTGTTGTGGTTAAGAGTGGGGGACTCTAATCTGGATAATCGGGTTTGATTCCCAACTCCTCATAAGAACATAAGAACATAAGAGAAGCCAATGTTGAATCAGGCCAATAGCCCATCTAGTCCAACACTCTGTCACACAGCGGCTAAAATATACCAGGTGCCATCAGGAGGTCCAGCAGTGGGGCCAGGGCACCAGAAGCCCTCCCACTGCTGCCCCCTCCAGCACCAAGAATAGAGTGCATCACCTGCCCCAGACTGAGAGTTCCCATCTATACCCTGTGGCTAATAGCCACTGATGGACTTCTGCTCCATATGTTTATCTAATTCCCTCTTGAAACTGTCCATGCTTGCAGCTGCCACCACCTCTTGTGGCAGTGAATTCCATATGTTAATCACTCTTTGGGTGAAGAAGTATTTCCTTTTATCTGTTTTAACCCGACTGCTCAGCAATTTCATGGAGTGCCCACGAGTTCTTGTATTGTGAGAAAGGGAGAAAAGTACTTCTTTCTCAACCTGCCCAATCCCATTCATAATCTTATAAACCTTGATCATGTCACCCCTCAGCCGTCGTTTCTCCAAGCTAAAGAGCCCCAAGCATTTTAACCTTTCTTCATAGGGAAGCTTTTTATCATTCTAGTTGCCCTTCTCTGCACTTTTTCCAATGCTATAATATCCTTTTTGAGATGTGGTGACCAGAACTGTACACAGTATTCCAAATGAGGTCGCACCAATGATTTATACAGGGGCATGATGATACTGGCTGATTTGTTTTCAATTCCCTTCCTAATAATCCCCAGCATAGCGTTGGCCTTCTTTATTGCAGCTACACACTGTCTAGACATTTTCATTGAGTTACCCACTACAACTCCAAGATCTCTCTCTTGGTCCATCTCTGCCAGTTCAGACCCCATCAACGTGTATTTATATTTAGGATTTTTGGCTCCAATGTGCATCACTTTGCACTTGGCCACATTGAACCCCATTTGCCACGTTGATGCCCACTCACCCATCCTCAACAGATCCCTTTGGAGTGCCTCACACTCCTCCCTGGTTTTCACCACCCTGAACAACTTCGTGTCATCTGCAAATTTAGCCACATCACTGCTTACTCCCAATTCCAAATCGTTAATAAACAAGTTAAAAAAGCATTGGACCAAGTACTGATCCCTGTGGTACCCCACTGCTTACCACCCTCCACTGAGAAAGTTTCCCATTTATACTCACTCTCTGTTTTCTATTTATAAGCCAGTTTTTGATCCACAAGAGGACTTGTCCTTTTATCCCATGACTATTGAGCTTACTTAGGAGCCTTTGATGAGGAACTGTATCAAAAGCTTTCCGGAAGTCAAGGTAAATAATATCTATTGGGTCCCCCTTGTCCACATGTTTGTTCACTCCCTCAAAAAACACTAACAGCTTAGTGAGACAAGATCTTCCCTTACAGAACCCATGCTGAGTCTGCCTCAATAGTTTTTGTTCATCAATGTGCCTACTATCAATGTCCTCCACATGCAGCCAGCTGGGTGACCTTGAGCCGGTCACATTTCTCTTGGAGCTCTCTCAGCCCTACCTGCCTCACAAGGTGACTGTTGTGGGGAGAGGAAGGCAAGGCAAGTATAAGCCACTTTGAAGAAGAAGAAGAACAAGAAGAAGAGATTGGATTTATACCCCGACCTTCACTACCCAAAGGAGTCTCAGAGTGGCTTACAAACTCCTTTCCCTTGACACACACCCTGAGAGGTAGGTGGGGCTGAGAGAGCTCTGACAGAAACTGCTCTTTTTCAAGGACAGCTCTGACAGAACTATGGCTTGCCCAAGGTCATCCAGCTGGTGCAAGTGGAGGAGTGGGGAATCAAACCCGGTTCTCCCAGATTAGAGTCCGGGCACTTAACCGCTACACAAAACTGGCTCTCCTTAGAGTAGAGAAAAGTGGGGTATAAAAATTCTTTTTCAATTTCGGAGTGCCTAAACAAAACCACTGAAAGAGAAAACCTTCAGTAGCTCTCAATATGTACACAGAACGTTCCCTATTCTTACAGACCCCTCCCTGCCATAGTCTGTGATTCATCTTACAGGCAATAATTTTTTCAATTGGTGTTACAATTGTGTTGAAATTCAGAGCTGGCCCAACAAAAATTAAAACCGTTAAGGTTTAATCTCGAGCTGAAATATTTTTAGAAAACATTAAAGGGACTGTTTTATCATCGCGCTGCGATTTTAAATGAGCTAAAAATAGCATTCATAACCCTCGCATTAACTTCCTTTCATTAAAAAAAAAGAAATGTAGCACTAAATTACGAAAGGAGCGAATTTACGAGGCCCGACTTGGCAAAGATTTTTTAGTTACAGGCGTAAATCACGCGTCGTGACTTCCTGTTGGGGCGACGGCTGCAAATTAGGAACTACGGTAAATTTCGATAGACATTAATAATATAAACATCTCTCTGCGTTAGCAAAGTGGAGAGTGGGCCTTGCTTGCCCTTGCACAGACAGACAGATATCTAGACAGACAGACAGAGAGATAGATTTGCTTGGAGATGATTTACATGCTCCCTAGGACTAGAAGATGTGCCAGGATTTTCAAAAAAGAATGGATGACATCTTTCTTTTCAAAGATGAATGTCTATAAGCATCTTATCAGAAAGAAGAAAAGCCATGCGATTTGACGGCCAGAGCGCTAATGAATGTTGCTTGTCATTGTTGACATTTTTATCCAGATCTTTAAAGTCAGTTATTGCAATGCTTTTTTTTTTTTCAAAAAAGGGATTGCCAAAGCACTTGTACCTGGTTGAATTGGATCTCAAGTTCCATCTAGATCAGCATTTTGCAGCTAGCAAGAAGCCTCCGGGAAGCCCACCGAAAGTTGACGGAGAAATTTTCCAAAAGCAACTGCATTTTGTGTGCCTTACAACTTAGTATCTTTGTATGTCCTAAATTCCCAAACTTTGCCTGAATTCTGCTAATTTCACAAATGCTGCTAGCATCATTAGGAGAATGACTATGCCTACTTCAAGAAGATCTAGTACTACTCATGGAATCATAGAGTTGGAAGGGGCCATACAGAACATCTAGTCTAACTCTCTGCCCAATGCAGGACTGGCCTAAAGCATCTCTGGCAGATATTCATCCAGCCTCTTCTTGAAACCAAGTGCCTGGTGATGTTGGTTCTAAGCCTAGCCTCAGAGATAAGATGGGAAGTTAGAAGATGAAGACATAAGCCACGAACAGTTGCCTAAGAACACAAGAACACAAGAGAAGCCAATGTTGGATCAAGCCAATGGCCCATCCAGTCCAACGCTCTGTCACACAGTGGCCAAAAGTACCAGGTGCCATCAGGAGGTCCACCAGTGGGGCCAGGACACTAGAAGCCCTCCCATTGAATAAACGCCTGCTGTCTTTAGGGTTAGGGTGCCTTTGTAACCAAGTGCTGGAATGTGGATTAAAGAAATGTAATTGGTAAACACAGTGAACGATAATGAAAATGTAGTGAATACGTAGTGAATAGGTGACAGGGTAACCGGAGATGGAAGATGGTACTATAGACTGCATGATGTGTCTGTTAGAACTTTGGAGAACTTATTTTCAGTCTCTGGATAGGATCTCTCTCTGTAGTTCTAACTCACGGTACGCCCCTGGAAGAGCGTGACGTTCCCCGGCCTGAGAGAAGTCCAGCTGTCTTTGACCAGGTGGATCTCTGCCTGGTGGATCGCTCTGCCGAAAGACATCTGTGCCCTGCGGGAGTTGTTACCATTCCGCAGAGCATGCCAGGTAGAGATGTTCCACCAGGCCTTCGGCTGAGGACAGCAGCTGGGGTAGCCTTTGGCGCTCTCACACAAGTCCCCATCTCTTGTAACCCCTCCCCCCTGGGAGGCTGGGTTGTGGGAGTTTTTCCCGCCATCTTATATATGCTGTATTTCTGCCACTTTGATGATGTTGTTTTATGTATTGGTATTTACTGACTTGTTTTAATTTATTTTAATCTGAGATTGCATATTATCCTGTTGTAAGCTGCCCTGAGCCCTACTTGTAGGGAAGGGCGGCCTAATAAATTCAAATAAATAAATAAGAAAGAAAGAAAGAAAGGAAGGAAGGAAGGAAGGAAGGAAGGAAGGAAGGAAGGAAGGAAGGAAGGAAGGAAGGAAGGAAGGAAAGAGCAAGAAAAAAAAATATTTTCTGTGGAAGCCCCATTGAACCCCTTGTTGGGACCCTCAAAAATTTCCCCTGTCGCTGTTTTCCTTGGTGGAAGGGCAGGATTAAAAGAAAAAAAAATCTAATGAATAAATAATTCTGATCTCTGGCTAACTCATTTTTTAAATTCTTTCAGCATCCAGTATTTATAAGAGAAGAAGAATTGGTTTTTATACCCCGCTTTCCTGTACCGCAAGGAATCTCACTGAGGGCCAATCTGCATTTAGCGTTTGCTCCGTTGTTTTACCAAACCCACACTGGAACAGAAAAAGATGCAGTTCAAAACCACATTCAACTACCTTGGGCCAGCACTGTACTGACTGCAGAGTCACCCCCGAATGGCCATAAAACGGCCATAAATCCATGCAGACTGCCACCATTAAACCAGAGATCAAATGAAGTGAAAGCGCCATGCGGTCTGGACACTGCCATAAAATGCAAAGCTCAATCAAAGTGAAAGTGGCATGCAATGTAGATGGGGATTTCTGTTCCAGTGTGGGTTTGGTAAGACAGCGGAGCAAATGCTAGATGCAGATCGGGCCTCAGAGCGGCTTACAATCACCTTCTCTTCCTCTTCCCCACAGCAGGCACCTTGAGAGGCAGGTGGGGCTGAGAGAGTTCGGTCAGAACGGTGACTGGCCCAAGGTCACCCAGCAGGCTTCACGCGGAGGAAGAGTGGGGAATCAAACACAGTTCTCCAGATTAGAGTCCGCTGCTCTTAACCACTCCACCACACTGGCTTTTTCGAGATATAGTGCCTCTGGGCATGGAAGTTCCATTTTGCTGTCCTGGATGATAGCCGTTTACATATATCGTGTCAGCATCTCCTCTGACATCCCTGAAAAATATGCCTTCCAAGCATTGGGTCATACATGCAGGGGACTTTGAGCCAGCCACTCTCTCCCACCCTAACCTACCTTGCAGGGTTATTGTGAGGATCAAAAGTTGTAGAGTAAAACTATGTATGTTACTCCCAAGCTCTTGAGAGCAAGAGTTTGACATTAAAATGAGCTGGAAGAAGCTGGGATCCTGGGAGGGACAAAAATGCGGAAACCCCTCCGATCCCATTATCTTCCATCCCTGCTGATTGGATGCAGGGGATTGGTTAATATGTTGAAAAAGGGCAGGACAGGCTACTGTCTGTCATCCCCCTCATCCTCTCCCATCAGGGTTCTCTGCCCACTCGAGAGCTTGACTAGGCTGCTTTCTTCTCCTCTCCTTTAATGCATTCTTACTTGCAGTTAACATTCCACAGCATCTCTAACTGTCCAGACTAAAAGAGCAAGAGTCCAGTTGCGCCTTAAAGACTAACAAAATATGTGGCAGGGTATGAGTTTTCGTGAATCACTGCTCACTTCTTCAGATACAGCTAAAATGGGAGTCCGTCTGTTCTACTTATTGGACAGTGGAATGGTTTCAGAAGCCGAATGACATCAGCAGAGAAATGACAATAGCTGGTGATTAACAATAGCAGGCGTGATTGGATTTAGGTGAGATGTGCAGAGGGATAACAGGGGTGGAGAAATCAACATTGGTAACGAGACAGGAAACCTAGGTCTCGATTCAGTCCAGGTGGACGCATTGTCTGGAGCTTCATTATCAATTGCCATTCAGGAGTCCAGACTTGCCCGTTCTTTTTTTTTTTATAAAACTCTCCTAAAAAGGAGAGAAGTTTATTCTTTTCATATAAGGAAAAAGGTAGGGTATATAGATGGATTAAGAAAAGATGTGAGTGAGTATTCTGTTAAAAAGGGTTAGTTTTAGTTAATATAGATACAATTTTTTGACATTCACCGTGGTTGAAGAGTCTCCTTTTCATCTTAGCAAAGTCCAAAAAAAAGAAAAAACTCTGTTAGTAAGGTTAGTAATGTCCTTTGGGGTTAATTATTAATCAGTTCCTTTCTGACGTTTCGCGAACAGTTATTTCTTAGGCAGTCTTTTCTTAGTATCTCTCAGATTGTACGATGGGCCCTCTTTAGCTTTCACGGCTCTCACTCCGGCACCTCCCTCCTCCGGGCTGCTGTCTTCATCGCTACTCGATTCTGTCAAAGTTGCAAGTGCTGCCTCTTCCTCCGTGCTGGCGTGTCTCTTCAGAAATTCTTGAGCTTTGAAGATGGAGTCGATCTTCTCTCTTTTGTCCTTATACTTAAACTCCAGTCCTTCCGGGAATCTCCATTTGTAATTAATCTGATTCCTTTGTAGAAAAGTGGTCAATCCTTTGTATTCTTTCCTTTTCATACGGATTTCGTAAGGCACGTCTTTCAGTGTTCTGATAGTCTGCTCTCCAATCTTCAAGGGCACCGCTGAAACTGCGCGCAGGATCTGATCTCTCGTACGCTGCTTAGTGAACTTGACAACAACCTCTGCTGGCAGATTATTTTTCTTTGTAAAGGTGGAATAGGCTCTATAAGCCAAATCCATCTCTTCTTTTAATTCTCGCTCTTCTCTGCCAGTTACGGGTGCCAAGACATTCGCTAGTGTCGATCTGAGATCCTCTTTCTCTTCTTCTTTAATGCCCTGGAAGCGGAGAGTCAGATTCGATTTCTCCATCTGCAACCTCAAAATTCTTTTTTCCTGTTCATCCTGATACTTTTCTAATTTGTTGACCCTTTTCTTTATTTTTCTGGTATCTTCCGTCGAGACCAGACATTTCTGTGCGATCTCCTCCATCTTCTTAGACGTTTCTGTTAGTTGTTTCTGTTGGCTGTTGAGAACACCTTGCATGTTAATTAACGTTTCATTGATTTTTTGCATTTGATCCAGCAGAAGGTGCAGTAGCTCGCTTTTCTGTTGATTGACAGCAGGCTCCGAAGGGGAGTTACCCGGACCGGAAGTCCCTCCTCCCTTCTTTTCCGGCTTGAGTGGGACCTTTTTCATTGCCGACATTTTTCCTGTTTGTTTACTTTTTCCAAGTTTGCGTCGCGTCCCTCAGGAAACTCGCTGACTTTTGGTTTCAATGAAACCCCGAAGGTACATTCACTAGCCCTTCTTCCCTTTCGCCCCCTTAGCTTTCCTTTTATAAGTCCCGCTTCTCAATGGGGGGGGGGAGTCGCCCCTCCTCCCTCCGCTTATTTGCTTAAAGGGGGATTCGGTTTTACGCTTTATTTTAGACCTCCAACTCACGGTTTGATGCCAGTTCTTCTTTTTATTTTATTTCATGACGCTTTTCCTCACTCCTGGAAATCGGTGGCGTTGCTAAGTCCCATGCGGGACACACTACGCAGCGGGGCCGATTGGGGCGGGGAGAAAGCCTCAATTTCCCGGCTATCTGCCGGCAAAGAGGCTACTCCCCAAAGCACCCCCGGTTCGGAGCCTTTAACTAAGGCTCACTAGGGTCGTTCGCATAAGTGAAGACCTCCCCAACCGCGCGCGGGCTAACCTCCTCTGGGAGCATCCCAAAAGGTGGCCGCCATTCGCTCCACCGAAACTGAAAAGTCCAGACTTGCCCGTTCTTAACAGAATTTGGAAGCTAAGCAAAGTCATTACTTGGATGGGAGACCACCAAGGGAGTCCAGGGCTGCTATGCAGAGGAAAGCAATACGACTGCTGTTCATCTCTTGCCTCGAAAACAACATGAGGCGGAACTCCATGGTGTCCCCATCAGTTGGTTGTGACTTGACAGCACATGTGTTTTCCCCTCTTAACATTCCACCCCTTCAGAACTTGCTAGCCCAGTCTCTTAAGGTTTTTTGTCTCCCTTTTTCCTTTGGTTAATTTACACCGTCTCACTTTTCTGCATACCCAGATAGTCCCCTGAGTAAGCAGACACTTGCACCTTGAAACTGGCTGTGTCCTGGATTTGTGGCTTTCACCATCCACACAAGGGGACATGCAGTTAACTATTAGATATGGTGACTCAGGACCCTTTGAGTGGCAGCTCAGGGTCATATCCATCGTCCTGAGCCCTTTGCCATGCCTTGATTTTCACATGGGAAAGTTCAGTGCTGTTAGACGTTGGCCAAATTAGAAGGCTTGGTAAGGGTGCTTGGCTGTCTCTCGGTGGGCTAAGATGTAGTGTTGCTGTCCAGAATTGTATGAGGGAGAGGCGCGGCGTAATCTCTGAGAACCTGAAAAAGACAGATTTACCACAGTAAAGCTTCCATGTTGTTCCTCATTTAAATTTCACCTCAGAGTTCTTGACTTCTGGCATTTTCTTAAATCCTCAAAGAACAATGTGTGGGAGATGTTTTAGAGAGGCCAGTTTAGAACGAGATCTGATCAAAAGACTAATCAATCAGAGGGCTCCTGGTAAGCCCACCTCCCCCCCCCACTGGCTGCCCGGCAGAATCTAGCAACCCTAGAGCCATCATGTCACCCCTCAACCTCCTTTTCTCCATACTGGACATTCCCAAGTCCTTCTGCCTTTCCTTGTAGGGCTTGGTCTCCACGCAATGTTCCCTCTAAGCTTCACCGTGTTGTGAGCAGAAATTCTACCTTGTGAGTGAAAAAAGCTAGTAGCATTGAAGTTGTGAGGAGGAGGAGGAGGAGGAGAAGAGGAGGAAGAAGAAGAGATTGTATTTATACCCCACCCCTCACTACCCAAGGGAGTCTCAGAGTGGCTTACAAACTCCTTTCCCTTCCCCTCCCCACAACAGACACCCTGTGAGGTAGGTGGGGCTGAGAGAGCTCTTTCAAGAACTGCTCCTGAGAGAACAGCTGTGCCAGAGCTTGTGACTGACCCAAGGTCACATCAGCAGGTGCAAGTGGAGGAGTGGGGAATCAAACCCGGTTCTCCCAGATTAGAGTCCGCTCATTTAACCACTACACCAAACTGGTGTCTATATTTGACTATTGCGTACATTATTTTTTAAGAAGACTATTTCCATAACCTTGTAAAAATCTCAAAATGAATTATTTTAAAAAATATTTAAACTATATTTTAAGAATAATGTAAACATTGTAAGAGAAAACAGAACCAAGTCAAATTTCATTACATAAAATGTCCTCTATAGGAGTAGATGAGGGCCCCAGAGAACAGGTCTACCTGCCCCTTTCCACTATATTGGTAGACCTGGCCTCCGGAGAACAGGTCTCTCTACCTCAGTCCACTATATTGGTAGACCTGGCCTTGGACCATCACCCTGTGCTGACCCTTAGAAAACATACCAGCACTTGGGGTTGGGGGGGACTCTTGCAGTCTACTTTATTTTTTTTTTTAGTGAAATATGACAACCAGCATTACAGGTCAAGTATAACCGAGGTGGAATCACTCTCAGAACCCTGCCTAACCTAACAAACAGGAAGCTGCTTAAATGTGATCAACCTGCACAAACTACTTATTTATTCAAATATTTATATCCCACTTTCCTCAGTGACTCAAGACAGCCTACAAATCATACTGAAAAGCATAACAGGGGTGTGCAAAAAAAAAAATCATTTTTTCCCTGGTTCAATTATGGCCTATGGGGACCATTATAGTCAATGGGCCCCATAGGCTATAATGGAGAATCGAACCGGGGTATCTGAGGCTCTGGGTGCGTGTGCTTTTTTAGGAAGAGGCATCAATTTTGCAGCTTAGCTGCCAGTGCCTCTCCTTAAAAAACCCAAGTTTCAGAAAGATTGGACAAGGGGGTCCAATTCTATGAGCCCCAGAAGGAGGTGCCCCCATTCTCCATGGTTTCCTATGGAAACTTGTTTGTGAGCTGAGCAGAAATCCTCTGAGCTCGCTTCTTAAATGTTGTGCACCAGCACCCCCTAGTGCAGCTTAAAGGGAACTGTAGGCTTCACACCTTTGATCATCCTCGCTGCTCTCTTTCGCTTTTGCACCCGCTCCACATCCTTTTTGAAGTGACCAAAATGAGCCAGTGAGTCATGAGTGTGTGTCAACAGGCACTGCCCAGCCAGCAGCTATGCCAAATGCTGCCACTACACAGCTGTAAAACTACCTGAAATGCTGTTCATTTTGAAACGATTTACAATTTCTTTATTAAGTACATTTTAATCGCACCATAACTCTGAGACGCTCAGTGCACCAGGCATGGTTCTTCTGCTTCCATTTTATCTTCACAGTAGGTGAAGGCTGAGAGAGTGTGACTGACCCCAGGTCACCCAACAAGACTCCATGGCGGAGGGGCAATTTGAACCCAGGTCTCCCGGAACTTGGTCTGATGATCAGGGTGGTCAGCTGAGATCTTTGACTTGAAAATGAAGCAGGCCCGTAGCTACAGTGGGGCTTTTCAGGGCTCCACCCCCATTTTTAAAGGTGCACCCCCACGAAAATGTCTCCTGTTAATGCATTTTTTCAATCATTTAAAAACTTTTTTAAAAGGTGTGCTCTCCTTTAAAAAGGGTGGGGTGCTGTAGTTGACTAATTCCCACATGGCACAATGGGGTTGGAGTAGGTGACCTCTAGGATCCCTTCTAACTCTGTGTCAAGAAACTGGTCTCCTTTAAGAGATCTTTTCTGCCCCGGTGTTACCTTTCTTGACTATAGAAGTCATCACCCCCACCTGTCGGCTTGCTATCAGAATTGTTGCTTAGGCTGGCAGAAGTGATTAACTTGCAGCAGCTGTGAACTGTCATCTAAAGTGGTTGACAGCTTGCAGTTTAGAGATCTAGCCTGGGAACAGCTTTCTATTGGCTTCAGAAAATTTGCCCCACCAGAAAAAAAAATTGCCCCACAAAGCATAAAATCCTGGCTATGGGCCTGCACTGAAAAGCACAGAGTTTAATCTTACCAGCTTTTCTGCTGACAAAAGAGTGGAGGGGGGGTGGTGGCCTCGCAAGACTCCCGTCCTCACTGCAGCCCCCTCTTCACATGGCTTTTTGTCCACAGTCCCTGGCAGTGCTTCTTGGAGGGAAGAGTCAACAAAGGCCTATCCCTCACTCTTGTTCTAGTGGGAAAGTGGGGGGAATCCAACCAATGCTCCTTCTAAGCTGTGGAGTCTTGTGAGCAAAAATTCTCCTTTGTGAGCGACTGGCGTTAAAGTCGTGAGCGAGCGATTTGGCTGCTGCATGAATTAGTTTGAGCTGGAGCCATCCCTTCCTGAGCCAAGACAAAAAATGTGTGAGCTGGAGGCTAAAAAACTGTGAGCTAGCTCACACTAACTCAGCTTAGAGAGAACACTGGTCAGGGGTCCCCAGCATGGTGCCCATGGGCACCAGGAAACTTGCCAACTTCTTTTCTGGAGGCTACCAAGTGGTTTTAGAAAGTGCTGGGCAGGACCAGGTGGGTCTTCTACCCAGCGGGCCTTCTGATTGGCCACTGGAAATCCGATTAGCGGTGCCGATAAAACAGAGCCTCTGACTGAAACGTTATGCATAGCTTTGCTCCCTGACCCTGTGGGGTTGGCTCCACCATCTCTGGCATCGCTGGCATTTTGCGTTTGGCTCCAGCTCCGGCAGTAACTATTTTGTCAGAATTCCAAAGATGACTGTAGGCAGGGCTTTTTTTCACAGAAAAAGCCCAGCAGGCACTCATTAGCATAATAGGCCACATCCAACAGCAGGAACTCATTAGAATATTAGGCCACACCCAACAGCAGGAACTCATTAGAATATTAGGCCACACCCCTGATAGCACCGCTCATTAGTGTATTAGGTCACATCCCCATGTTACCAGAAGTGTGGCCATCTAGCCACACCCACCTTTTGCTTCTTATTCTGTTTACCTTGTTTGTTGTCAAAACCCAGGGCTTTTTTGGTAGCAGAAACTCCTTTGCATGTTAGGCCACACACCCCTCATGTAGCCAATCCTAATGAGTTTCTGCTGTTGGGTGTGGCCTATTACGCTAATGAGTTCCTGCTGGGCGTGGCCAACTTGGGAGCCAGCCGGAACTCCGTTCCTGTGCGTTCCTGCCCCAAAATAGCCCTGCCTGTAGGCTTAAAAAGGTTGGGGACTCCATAGTAGATTATCTCCCCCCACAACATGCAATGGATGAAATCAGTGCTTATAGGATTGGAATTCAAAACAGGGGAGAACTTTTGCTTCCTAGGCAAACATGCTGGGAAGACAGGGCACTCTAAATCTTGTACAAAAATGGTTGCCATTCAGACTGCTCTTTGTTTGCCGTGGGTTGGCCCTGACCGAGTATGGCAGGTGAATATTTGTATCAGTTCAAATCACAATAGGCATGAAGCCTGTTTTTGTGCTCAAAATCACCACATCCTTGATATTGTCTGTCTGATATCGTCGGTTGTCCACGCACCTGGATGCTGTGGGAATGAAGAGAGAGAAGGCCCAAGACTGGATAAACACAGGATAAAGTACCAGTCTGATCAAATCCAACCGTTTGCATATCCTGAATATCTGAATTTCATCAGCACCGCTATGATTGCATGCCAAGTACCTGCTGCTGAGTGACAGATTAAGTCTGTAGAGTTGTTTTTTTTTACTTTACAGATGTCATTAAAAATGACATTCCCGCAGACCTGTTCCTTGCCAGAATAATGCCTTTCCAGATGGGAATTAGAGAGCGAGATTTCAGCAAAAATCTGCTTCTGTCTCGCGTAACAACCACCACCACAAAAAAAAATTACAGCAACCGTCCTCTTGTAATCCATTCATTTCAGGTTTGATTTACCTGATAAAACTTTGATCAGAAATCTCTGTAGCTTCACAAGATTATTTGTATGCTTTTCTGTCCCAGATGAGGAGAAAGTATGACGAGGGCCTGGGATTATCATATATTTCAAAAGCCAGGATTAACCTGTGCTGCCTGATTAAAAAAGACATCGTGTGGAGACTGAAGAAGGACCTGATGGAAATTCTTCTAGAGGATCTGCCATCCTCCTCGATGGTCCTGCAGAACATCAGTCTGCCCTGTCCTGGCGTCTCCCACTCAAGGAGCAAAAATCAGAACGTTTATCCAGTCTAGGTTTGCCAGTTCTGGGTTTGGAAATACCTGGAGATTTTGGGGGCGGAGCCTGGAAGAGGGAGGGGTTTGGGGAAGGGAGGGGCCTCAGCAGGGCACAATGTCATAGAGTCCACCCTCCAAAGCAGCTATGATTCTATGATTCCCCACTCCTCCACATGCAGCTGCTGGAGTGACCTTGGGTCAGCCGCAAGTTCTCTCGGAGCTGTTCTCTCAGGAGCAGTTCTCTTAGAGCTCTCTCAGCCGCACCTACCTCACAGGGTGTCTGTTGTGGGGAGGGGAAAGGAAAGGAGATTGTAAGCCACTCTGAGACTCCTTCGGGTAGTGAAGGGCGGGGTATAAATCCAATCTCCTCCTCCTCCTCTTCCTCTTCTTCTTCTTGACATCACATGACATCAGTTGCAGATATGTGGTAAAAAGACATTCGCGGAATGTTTTTATTTCCCATATTTGTAAAATATGGTACAGTGGCCTTCCTGTGCATTTCTGTACTGAATTATTTATTCATGTTTACTTTCAATACACCTGAATTCAAAGTGAAATATGACTCAGGATTCAAGAAGCCCCGGGTTCAGATCTCACCGTGGCTTTTGTGTTAGATTCTGATACCAGGGAGTTCCTTTGGAAGCAGACTTACCACTGAAAAGTAGGGTTAAATTCCAAATAAACTGGGCATTCAAGTGAATTCCCATTAATACAGATTAACTGCTGGGTGTTTTTGGTTTTTTAAAAAAACACCCTCTGAATCCCAGTGCCAGGAGGTAACATCAGAGGAAGGCCTTGGCCTCTATGCCATGTTGTTGGACCTCAGAAGGAAAGGGTTGGCCACTGCATGAGACAGGATGCTAGACTAGATGGACCACTGGTCTGATCCAGCAGGGCTTATTTTATGTTCTTATTTTGGGCAGCAGAAGATAAAACAAATGGTTTGCATAGTTTTAAAACTGTATCAGAAGGGAATATTTTTGTGCTGCGTCTTGCCTGCACACACACACACACACATACATATACACACACAAATTAATGGAGATATGATCACTTTCACTTAGCACAAGCAGACAGCAAGGAGTGATTTTAGCACCTCCGCTTGTGCAGGGATGTGTTGTGCAGGCAGAAATCTTTGATGGGAACCAACTGTCTTAACTTGCACCGATTTGAACTGCTGTGAAATAATTCCTTGCTGTCACAAGTTGTCTCGAGAATGGTTTCTATTGTTTCTAAATCCCTCAAGCCCTATTGAGAAAGCGGGGTAGAAGAAATACTGCCCATAAACCTGAAGCTGCTTTATATTGTTCATGGCGGTCTAAAACCAGCCCTTTCTAGTCTGGATGGGGCTCTCCCCAGGCAAGAGATCTTCCCACAATCTCCTGAGAGTCCATTCATTTATTTATTCAATTTATAGAGCCCTAGATGTAGGGCTCAGGGCGGGGAACAGCATTTCAGTAGATTACAATCAAACCGATAAGCGGTGAAAACGATAAAACGTCCGGTAGCTGTCACCAGATGGCGCTTAAAACCAATTCCTATCCTTACCCCCCAAAAGGGAGGACAAGAGGAGGAGGGAAACGGGGAGGGGCCAGGCATGATGGGAAGCATTGGTGTCCTCAACCACAGGTCTGGCGGAACATCTTTGTTCTACATGCCCTGTGGAATTGCACCAAGTCCCACAAGGGCATGGATGTCATTCGGAAGAGAGTTCCACAAGGCCGGGGCCAGAGCCGAAAAGGCCCTGGCTCTGGTTGAAGACAGCCAGATGTCTTCGGGGCCAGGGATCACCAGAAGGTCCTTTTCTCCAGAGAATGATACCAGTGGTTGAATCCTGGAGAGGCCAGGGGTTGAATCCCCACTTAGACATGAACCTCAGTGTGTGATCTTGGCCAGTCACTTTCCATCAGGGCTATTTTTGGGCAGGAACGTACAGGAACAGAGTTCCGGCTGGCTTCAGAGTTGGCCACACCCACTACAGCCGAAACATCTGTGTGCATGGCTACAGAGGGAAGGCCTGGAGAGCGAACCCCCTGGTGACTCTGAGGCAGGGGGGCCAGGGGGGCCCTGGAAGGATCAGGGAGGCATTTAAATGCCTCCCCATGCCTTCCTCTCCCCTCCGAGGGCCAGCTTGCCTGGGCTCCCCACAGGCACAGGGCGCCTGGGCAAGCCAAGGAAAGGCATGGGGGTGTGGCCTAATATGCTAATGAGCTGTGCTGTCAGGGGCATGGCCTAATATGCTAATAAGTTCCTGCTGGGCTTTTTCTACAAAAAAAGCCCTGCCTACCACGCAGGCAGGGTTAGTGCCTGGAGACTCGCGACCAGAGCTTGGGGAGAGACCTCAGCAGGGCATAATGCCATCACATTACAAAGCAGTCATTTCCTGATCTCTGTGGCTTAGAGGTCAGCTATAATTCTGGGAGATCTCCACCCCCTGCCACACATACAGGCTTGCTGTGAGGACGAGATAAGAATTTTGCATTTGCGTCCACAAGCTCTTTGGTTGAGGGATGGAAGGAGAACCTACTAGACAGTGTGAAAGCAGCTGAATGTCTGGGAAACATGAGTTTTTGAGAAACTTCAATTCCACCCTGTTATGTCCTGAAGCTGGAATCTGTCCTATCTATTCCTGTGTTAAGCTTCAGACATAAAATGGGATTGTAAATTGTCGCATTCCCATTGGCTGGTCTATGTGAAACCTTGTAAATAACCAATCTTGACTGTACATAGCTTTTTGGAGGGAACAGACCTTATTGGTCTTTATCCTTGTCTGCTTTTTGGTTGTTAACTTCTTTATGGGTGTGGCTTTGACAGCCCGGATCATTTAAAAAGAGAGCTGCGCTCCACTATTCTGTGTGTGTGTTGTTGAGTTGAGTTTGCTGTTACAATAAAGCTGAAATCACTTTTGCTGAAATCAAAATTGTGTTGAGTTGCATACTTAACACACCCAACTTGGCCTACAGCTTCGGAGATCTCGCTCTCCTTTCCTTCAGCAGTTCTAACTTAGCTAGAGCATAAGGCGCAAAATTAAGGGGATGTTCCAAACAGCAGTAATCTATGTTTATTTAACTTTGATTATCTTCTGGAAATCTTCGGGGTTTACGGGCTTACCGGAAGAGATTAGCTCAACGACTGAAGAACCTTCAGTTTAGTAATTCAGGAGGATTAGAGAGAAACCATGGGAAGCGCAATGGATATTTACCGCCAGCCTCAAACGAAGGATTATCTCAGAATATTGAGGTGGAAGAAATGGAGGGATGGCCAAGTGTGAAACTGCAGAGTGATGCCTAAGTGAAAGGAGATCAGCATTGTTAAGTCCAAAAACCTCTTGCTTGCTATGCCAAGAAAGGACTACAGAACCAGAGCTACACGGGATGATACCTAAGAGGTTTTTTTGTGGTGTTTCAAAGTTTATTTGAAAAAATGTGAGATGTCACATGGTTGTAGAGAAGTGTATGTGGTCCCAAATCAACACTCCCTCTAACCTGTGGAGTCTTGTGAGCAAAAAATTCTACTTTGTGAGCAACTGTCATTAAAATTGTGAGCAAGCAATTTATCTACTGCATCAAATAGTTTGCTCTGGAGTCCTCCTCCCTGAGCTAAGACAAAAATGTGTGAGCCGGAGGCTAAGAAACTGTGAGCTAGCTCACACTCACTCAGCTTAGAGGGAACAGTGGTCCCAATGTCCTTTCCTCACATTAAAAGTGACTTTTCCGCACTGCTGTTCTTCTCAAGCTTGTGTTACTGGGGCAGTGAAAAAGGATTTCCCCAGTGTGCCAACTCACAACCGACCTCTTGCTTCTGTGTAACCACTACAGACCACTGCAGCCTCATTTTACCTTGTATCTCACTACCACAAATTGTAGAGTTAGGAGGTAACAGAGGGGAACACTCTTCTTTTCAGAAGAGAGAACATAAGAACATAAGAGAAGCCAGTGTTGGACCAGGTCAATGGCCCATCCAGTCCAACACTCGGTCCCACAGTGGCCAAAAATACCAGGTGCCATCAGGAGGTCCAGCAGTGGGGCCAGGACACTAGAAGCCCTCCCACTGTTGACCCCCCCCAAGCACCAAGAATATAGAGCATCACTTGCCCCAGAGTCCCTAACTGTATACCTTGTGGCTAATAGTCACTGTTGGACCTCTGCTCCATATATTTATCTAATTCTCTCTTGAAGCTGTCCATGCTTGTAGCCTCCATCACCTCCTGTGGCAGTGAATTCCAAGTGTTAATCACTCTTTGGGTGAAGTAGTACTTCCTTTTATCTGTTCTAACCCAACCGTTCAGCAATTTCATTGAATGCCCACGAGTTCTTGTATTGTGAGAAAGGGAGAAAAGGACGTCTTTCTCAACCTGCTTCTATCCCATGCATAATCTTATAAACCTTGATCATGTCACCCCTCAGCCGTCATTTCCCTGTGAGCTAAGGTCAAATAAACAGAACAAACTATTGGGGGGGGATGGTACTAGTAGTTTGAGAGAAAGGTTTAAGGTTCTAACTTCAGGACTCATAGGAAGAAGAACGAATGAACAAGCAGGAATCAAGCTTGAGACAGAATTCTATGTTTAGTAGAACGAAGGAAGGGTAACAACACCCATATCCAGAGCTCTTTTTGTAGCAAGAACTCCTTTGCATATTAGGCCACACACCCCCTAATGTAGCCAATCCTCCAAGAGCTTACAGAGCACTTCTTACAGGGGCTACTGTAAGCTCTTGGAGGATTGGCTACATTAGGGGTGTGTCGCCTAATATGCAAAGGAGTTCCTGCTACAAAAAGAGCCCTGCCCATATCCATATATGATCAGCGTTCCCACTTTGTTTTCCTCGCTTGTAACACTTGTGTATTCACTACTAGGGTGGCCAGTTCAAACTCGGCAACCAGTGGGAGGGCCAGCGGAAGCGACATAGGAGGTGTGCCCGATGTTGGTGACAACAATGTTATTATATTAGGGTTAAAGGTAAAGGTTTCCCTTGCTCGAAAGCCAGTCGAATCCGACTCTAGGGTTGCGGTGCTCATCTCCGTTTCAAAGCCGAAGAGCCAGCGCTGTCCGAAGACGTTTCCGTGGTCATGTGGCCGGCATGACTAAACACCAAGGCGCACGGAACGTTATTATATTACTTCTGGGTAAAACCCAGCAGTGACAAAGGGTAGCTCTAGGGACTGCCAGAAACTCCATAGTGAGTTTCCGGTGATCCCTGGTTTTTGCCTGGAAATGTTGTTGGCATCTGTGTGGAAAAAGACGCAGATATCATTTCCCACACAGATACCTTTTTTTCTTTTGTACCCTTACACTGTTTGGAATTTCACATTACCGAGACTCTGTCGGTTTGAAGTCGTTTCTGATTCGTCTTGAAGTAAACCGGTACAGGGCTGCCATTTCACACATGGCTTTCCCTGACCGGAAAAGAGCCGAATCAGAAGCGGTTTGGCAATTCAGACTGCACCGCTTTGTTTTCCCGCCAGTTCCCGCCACGCCTTTTTTTTAAAAAAACGTTCGCTTTAGAGCGCTATAGCGTTATAGTGCTATAAAAACAACACTGCAGGCATTCCAATGGGGTTGCTATGATGCTATTGCGCAATAGCGCTATACTGCTATAGCGGTATAGCGCTCTAAAACGAACGTTCAAAAAAAAAAAAAAGCCGGAGATCGCCCGCGCGGGCGAAAAAAGGCGGGAAAAAAGCGTATCGGATCCGGGAGAAGAAACTGACGACTACTTGAAAGCGGTTGACAGGTAAAACGCTTCAGCCCCGTTTCCTGAATGGGACAGAAGCGATTCTGTGTGAAATTACAAATATATTCTGGTAGGGAACCGGTTCTAAAACGGTTCTGTCTGAAATGCCAGACCAGAAACCGTTTGGGAACCATTTCTCTTCCGGATTATATCATCTGTCTGAAATTCCCTTGTGTGTTCTTCTGTCGTTGTATAGTGATGTTGGCAACGTAGCTGTTTGTTATTTTATTTTGCTCCTGCTGCTGCTAATTCCAACAGACCTCGGGCCCGTCATTCTCTCTCAGACTAACCTACCTCACAGGGCTGTTGTGAGGGTAAAAAAGGAGAAGGGGAGAGCCATGTGTGTTCCCACCCTGAGCTCCCCAGAGAATAGAGGGGGAAATGCACTAAATAAATAGTACCGGTGTGGGTCAACCAAGGGTTTGCACTTGAAGCTACCACTGCCTCTCCCAGTTTGGCGTAGTTGTTAAGAGCAGCGGACTCTAATCCGGGAGAACAAGGTTTGATTCCCCATTCCTCCGCATGCAGCCAGCTGGGTGATCTTGGGTCAGTCACAGTTCTCTCAGAGCTGTTCTCCCAAGGGCAGTCTCTCTCAGAGCTCTCTCAGCCCCGCCTATCTCACAGGGTGTCTGGTGTGGGGAGAGGAAGGGAAGGAGATTGTAAGCCCCTCTGAGACTCCGAGTGAAGGGCCGGGTATAAATCCAATCTCTTCTTCCTCCCTACAGTCCTCCAAGATCTGTAGCACATAAAGAAATCTTTTCTCTTTATGTGTTACAGATTTCTTTTGGTCTATGAAATGCCATACTCTGCTCTGGTGGCACCAGAGAAACCGGCACTGGCTCACCAGGTGATTTATTTAAGCCCCCATTGTTGCTAATGAAGTGATTTACACTCTGAGATCGTGCCTGACTATCGCCGATTAAACGATGTCATTCACTCTCCCCTTCCTTTTCGCCGCTAGGCTATATTTTAAATATGTGTGAGTTTGTTCCACCTAGCTTCTTTTTAACAATAAAACAACCAACTTAGACCTCTTTCTTACTTCCGTAACCCTCCTCCACCTTCCACGTCAGTGCCCCACTAGTCTTCAGTTGCAAAGCTCTGGACCGCAGGCCATCTGCATAGGTACAGATAAATCTTCCTGGCATTTTAATTTTCTCGCTGGAAATTCTGTTTTGCCAACACAAGCATCGAGGAATTCCAAGAGCTCTTTTCGTGATTGCTGTCCTTATGAAAGCAGCTGTTCGGCGAACGTCGGGTATTTTGTTGCCTCATCATGAACCGGTGCGATATTATGACATGATGGGGGTTGTTGAGGCAATATCCAGCCCTTTTCTCATTCATGGGGGTCGCCCTGATTGATTTAGTGTGTCAGCTCTGGAGCTCTTCCTCATCCCTGAGAACAGTTTGACTCCACGGTTATTTATGTAAAGAATGCTTTACCTCCTCTTCTTGGGTACCCATAAATCCACTTGGACTGCAACTGTTGAGCAGATAGGAGGCCTTTCCTTGAGGGATTACGAAAGCAGCAGGGGTCTATTTCAATCTTCATATAACGCTGGGAAGGATGTGGATAAACAGCTCCGTTTTATGTTTCCATATAGCGAGTTATGACAAAATGGAGGTTCGGCTGTGGGAATGGCTGCCGAATAAACCCGGGGGAAGACAAATTGCCTCTTCTGAGATAAAAGCTGATTGAAACTCCAGATAAGAGGGAGCTAGGCAGCATAAAATTGGGGCACTCCATTAAAGTCATATGAAGTTTCCATCAAAGTATGAGAAGCTATGTAATAAAATTGGCAGAAAGGGCTGTTTTCTATATATAAAGAACTCTTTCCTCCTCTATGAGGGATTTTTTTCCTCTGTGAGGAAAATTTTCTGTCCTCTAAATCTAAGGGCTAAAATACCTGGATCTTTCACAATGCAATCCCACCCTTTCTCCACAGGATGCAGAGCAAAATACATGTTTTCCCCTCCTCCATTTTTTCACAACAACCCAGTGAGGGAGGTTAGGCAGAGAGAAAGTAACTGGCCCAACAGTCACCCGGTACACTTCATGGCAGAGTGAGAGATTTGGACCTGGTTCTAGTCTAAGACTTTAATTGCAATACTACGGTAGCTGGATTATGGAGTCCAGTCACTGGAGATTGTGAGGTATAATTTGGGATTAAAAAACAGTTGTGTGGGGGTGGGGAGTAGTGGATTAGGATTACATCTTGCTGGTGGTGTTGTCAGCTCCAGGTTTGGAAATTCCTGCAGATTTGGGGGTGAAGCTTGAGGAGAAGAAGGAGCGCAGCAGCCATATGATGCCGCAGAGCTCACAATCTGAAGTCCAATTTTCTGCAGGGCAGCTAGTCCCCATAATTTTGAGATCAGTTGCCATTCTGGAAGAACTCCAGCCCCCAGCAGTGGTACTGAGGAGCAGGACCAGATAATTCTCCTTGGAGTTATAGTCACAGTAGGGCCTGTTTGTGCCTGCTTTAGAGGGTGAACTCTATGATATTATATACCCTTATATGTCAAGAGCAGTATAGTGTCCAGATCACGTGAAGTGATGGTATCACTTTACTCTGCTTTGGTTAGACCTCACCTAGAGTATTGTGTTCAGTTTTGGGCACCACAGTTTAAGAAGGATATAGACAAGCTGGAAGGTGTCCAGAGGAGAGCAACGAAGACAGTGAGGAGTCTGGAGACCAAGTACTATGAGGAAAGGTTGAAGCTGCTGGGTAGGTTTAGCCTGGAGAGGAGATGACTGAGAGGTGATAGGATAACCATCTTCAAGTACTTGAAGGGCTGTCATATAGAGGATGGAGCAGAGTTGTTTTCTGTTGCCCCAGAAGGTCGGACCAGAACCAATGGGTTGAAATTAAATCGGAAGAGTTTTTGGCTAACAGTAGGAATAACAGTTAGAGGGGTTCCTCAGTGGAACAGGCTTCCTTGGGAGGTGGTGGGCTCTCCTTCTTTGGAGGTTTTCCAACAGAGGCTGGATGACCATCTGACAGCGATGTGGGTTCCGTGAACTTGGGCGGATCATGAGAGGGAGGGCAGGAAAGGTTGCCTCGGTGCTTGGTTCTTGTGGCCCTTTCTTACGTGCCCAGGGAAATGCTGATTGCCACTTTGGGGTCAGGAAGCAATTTTTCTCTGGGCCAGATTGGCCATATTGGCCAGGGATCCGGGAAGTTTTTCCCCCTTATCTTTTGGGTGTGCAGCGGCAGTCACCACAGGTGTGGAGGGGGAGGTATTTGTGAGTTTCCTGCCTTGTGCAGGGGGTTGGACTAGATGACCCTGGAGGTCCCTTCCAGCTCTATGATTCTGTGATTCTACCCCACTGAGGTCCCTCCCCTCCCCAAACCCTGTCCTCCCCAGGCTTTACCCCCAAATCTCCAGGAATTTCCCAATCCAATGTTACCCGATCCTTCAAACAGGAGATGCCTGGGATTGAACCCCGGGACTCTCTGCATGTCGAGCAGATGCTCTGCCGTTGAGCCGCAGCCCCTCCCTAGTTCCAGGTGGTTTTCAAAACAATGGGGAGTGCATCCCAAGGTGAATGACTTACATGGCCAGTTTCTCTGCACATGGACGCACCCCGCAAGCAATCTGTCGCCGTTCGCGCTGAAGTCATAAGTATTAAGGGAAATGATTGCTTCTGAGGAAATTTATTGTAGGTCACCCTCAGAAGAGGTGGAGGGAAAAAATTGTGCTAACATTATCTCTTCTGGTTCTTGTATGGCTGTTAAACATTTTTATTTTTTTTTTAAAGAAGAGAGGTGGAGGGAGATGATAGATAGATACAAAGACGGGAGACAGATGGATAGACAGAGCGGGGAAAAAGAGGATCACAGGCTTGGTGAATGTTAATGGATGCCCTCCCCTCTCATATGGATTCTGTGTTACTAGGCTAAAAAAGAAAAGAAAAAAGTCTCTGTGCATTCTAGCCCCTCCTCCCTGCACTGATTTATATGAAAATTAAGATTACAAATTAAAGCCAGGCTATTCCGAAGTTTTCCAGTTCATCAGCCATCCAGTACAAATGATGTGGAGCTCCGATGCGTAATTCCCAGAAGATTTACTTTGTCCCCACAGCTTAGCCGTGCCCCTGATATAAAAGATCTCTATCCACTTTTATTGAAATCAAGAACTAACATCATAATCCCAATATTGAGCATAATCTTTATTATCTTCTGACCCTCTTGAGGGGTTTCCCCACCTCCCCCCCCATCCAACCACCGCCTCTCTATTTCGATTTATTTGGTTGATAATCTCTCAGTGTTTACCTTGCTGTGGATGAGATTCTAAATGGAATCATGATTTTTTTTTAAAAAAAAAAACCTCCAAAAATCCTTATCATCACTTCGGCAGGGATTTACTTTACCATCCATCAACGAAGTGTTTGTCTTAATTGTTTTAGACCTGTTTCTCCCCTTAAATGTTTCTGTAAAAGCCTAGAAGACGACAAAAGAAAGGAAGAAAAAGAAACACTGTGCACGAGTGTAAGTTTTGAAATTTCCTGCACACCATAGAAAAAATAATATTAGTCCTGTATGCTAAAAGCCATCAAAATTCTGCACCCCCGGATCAAGACTAATATTGGACGATAAATCTTTTCCCCATGCTGATTTCTGCATATAAGAACATAAGAACATAAGAGAAGCCAATGTTGAATCAGGCCAGTGGCCCATCTAGTCCAACAATCTGTCACACAGCGGCCAAAATATACCACGTGCTATCAGGAGGTCCAGCAGTGTCAAAACTGCTGTCAAAACACCTGATAGCAGACCAGGCTGGTCAGTTGGCAACCCCCGTTTGGGACTCTCTCTTAGCCTCTTAATGGGTTGGATCCCACATAGCTGTTCCCCTAATCCATCATCAGCCTTCCTCCACCAAAAGGGGCTTTCCTCTGGTCTGCAAGAGTCTTTCCCGATTGCAGAAGAGTTTCTGGTGAAGGCACCGGGGTTAGAGGAACAGCTTTGCGAGATCCCATGCACAAACAAGGAATCATGGCACTCACCGGTGGGTTTCCTGGCACAAATTTGCTTGGTGTAGAGGTTAAGAGTGAACATAAGAACATAAGAGAAGCCAATGTTGAATCAGGCCAATGGCCCATCTAGTCCAACACTCTGTCACACAGCGGCCAAAATATACCAGGTGCCATCAGGAGGTCCAGCAGTGGGGCCAGGACACTAGAAGCCCTCCCACTGCTGCCCCCTCCAGCACCAAGAATAGAGTGCATCACCTGCCCCAGACTGAGAGTTCCCATCTATACCCTGTGGCTAATAGCCACTGATGGACTTCTGCTCCGTATGTTTATCTAATTCCCTCTTGAAACTGTCCATGCTTGTAGCTGCCACCAGCTCCTGACTGCTCAGCAATTTCATGGAGTGCCCACGAGTTCTTGTATTGTGAGAAAGGGAGAAAAATACTTCTTTCTCAACTTGCTCAATCCCATTCATAATCTTATAAACCTCGATCATGTCACCCCTCAGCCTTCGTTTCTCCAAGCTGAAGAGCCCCAAGCGTTTTAACCTTTCTTCACAGGGAAGGTATTCCAACCCTTTTATCATTCTAGTTGCCCTTCTCTGCACTTTTTCCAATGTTATAATATCCTTTTTGAGATGTGGTGACCAGAACTGTACACAGTATCCCAAATGAACTGTACACAGTATTCCAAATGAATAGAGTGGCAGACTCTAATCTGGGAGAACCGGGTTTGATTCCCCACTCCTCCACATGAAGGACTGGTGACTTTGGGCCAGTCACGAGTTCTCTCAGAGCTGTTCCCTCAAGAGCAGTTCTCCCAGAGTTCTCTCAGCCCCACTGACCTCACAGGGTGTCTGTCGTGGGGAGGGGAAGGGAAAGGAGATTGTAAACCACTCTGAATGAAGGGCAGGGTATAAATCCAGTCTCCTTCTCCTCTTCCTCCATCTCCCAGTGGGAGGGCTTCTAGTGTCCTGGCCCCACTGCTGGACTTCCTGATGGCATGTGGTATATTTTGGCCGCTGTGTGACAGAGTGTTGGACTAGATGGGCCATTGGCCTGATTCAACATTGGCTTCTCTTATGTTCCTTCTCCAAAGTAAAATGCTACTCCTGGCTTTCCTCCACCTTATTGTATGCTTTAGAACAGGCTAGGAGAGGAGATGTCACCCTCGTGTCTCCAGGGAACACCCCTTCAGAAACAGCAGTCTTCATCATAGGGTGCAAACTGGCTGGCCGTCTGGCTTGAGAGCCAGTGTGGTGCAGTGGACATAGTGAAAGTTCTCTGGCTGACCTTGGGCCCATCACAAACTCTCAGCCTGGCCGTCCTCACATTGTTGTTGTGAGGAAATGGAGGAGAGAACAATATTCTAGTGCTACTTTGAGTCCCAACTAGGGAGAGAAGTGGGATATCAATCAATAAATGCAAATATCCCAACATTTGGTGATCAGCCCCAGTATCCTGTGGCAGCCATTTTGTGATGGTACCCACTCCCCGTTCTCAACATTCTACAAGCGTCCACAGGTTTATTGAGTTTGGGTACCCATAACATAGACTATACACATTCAACACTCCAAGAGAGGCAGTATCATCTGATAACAGCTTTGTCCATTTCCTCAAGAACCCTCGCCTCAGCTGAATCCAGTTAATTACCATTTCTCTCCCTTCAGAGCTTTAATGGCCGTGGGCGGTGCCTCAGGCCGTTAACTACCAGACTAGTCATTAAATACTGGTCGAGATGATTTCTTCAAGATTACAGCCACGTTTTTATGATTAAAGTAGTGCTCCTTGACTGCGGTGGAGGAAAGCAGGGAAAACAAGAGAAAAAAATGATTGCCGTCTTCAATTTGTTAAATGCAGTACAGGCCTTCTTGTGCATGCACATACAATACCTCAGGAATCCTCATGCTGTTACTGTGGATGCATCCAAATTAAAAGAGGAGTCGGGTTACTCCAAATTCATTAACTGAGAAATCTCCTACCTTGGTTTTGAGAAGGAGAAAAGTCAGGAAAGTGTCCTGCTGGATAAAAGGTGGGTTTGAAATGCTTCAAATAGACAGGATTGGTTGTTGCCATGGTAGGTTGTCTTTCAGTGTCCCACCCTTCATTGCTTCTCTATGGCCCCGGTCACACGCCGAATTTGCCGTGGGAGAGGCACGATTGAATGGCGGATTTTCCGGGTGCGATCACACCGCAACATCGGGCAAGTGGAGCGTACCCGTGGCCAATCCGTGGCATACTGCCGAAAATGCGCAATAAAAAACTACCTCTTCGAAGGTACTAGCAAACGGTTTGCCATGGGCTGCCTCCAGACTTCTTCGGTGTGCTTGCGCCAGCATGCAGCTTTTCCCTCTGGCCCCTTGTTGATGCGCAGGCATGGAGGGAAGGAATTGTGGCATGCCGCCAACACGTGGGATCGCGTTCTGGTGGCTCTAATTGTGGCACCGCAAACAGCCCTGTCTCCCCCCTGCGTTATCCCGCCTGTCTGACCGGGGCCTATGTCAGACATGAAGATGTCTTAATGAACCTATGAGACGCTTCATCAGAAAGTGTCCCGCTGCAAAGTTCCTATGGCACAGTCACTAGCCAATTCACTCCCAGTCAGTAATCAACAGAGAAAGAACTGGATTTAGCCCAGGGCTGCTGATTACAGACATCTAGACCAAAGTCTAACATGAAAGCCAGTGTCACATCTGAACCAGGGGCTTCTTGAATCTGGAGTCATATTTCAGTTTGAATTCCAGTGCACTGAAAGTAACATGAATAAATAATCCAGTACAGAAATGCACAGGAAGGCCACTGTACCATATTTGACAAATATGGGAAACAAAAATGTTCCGCTAATGTCTTTTTACCACACATCTGCAGCTGATGTCACATGTGGTACAATTCCCCTTACCCCAGGGCAGGATCTGGGAGGGGAGACAGAGAGAGAAAAATCACCCTGGTGTAATGTGGTCATCTGGATGGACTCCTGTCATGGCAACATGGCTGCAAGATCTAGAGACGAAAGGGCGTCACCTCAGGATTGTCATCGTTTCAGTGGGCGGAACGCAAGGAATTAAATGTAACGAAGCTGTGCCACCCAGAAATTACTTTGCATTTCGCCCCAAACTCAATGCGCGCAAAAACTTGCCATGGAAACGACGCAGGTAAGCCGAGGTTATAGCCTTCTGCTTCCTCGCCTGCTAAGCTGATAACACAGAGACATATTGACGAGGGCTTGAGGAAAACATTAAATATTTCATCAGTAAGATTATACCCTGCAAAGACAGATGTTGGGAAGCCATCATATTTAAAAATACAGAGATAAACACATGCTTTGCAGGATATATGGAAGGATTTCCTCCCCCCCCCCGGTCCCAACACACACACACACACATTTGAGGGGGTGGGAGAAAGAAGGGATAGGAGATTTACCACATAAGCAGCGAATAGGAAATTACTAGTTTCTAAAAGCAGATTAACAGTCAGACTGTCTTCATGCACTCACACAAGCAACAACAGTTGGAGAGAAGGAAAGGAGGAAATACTGCTTTGGAATGGGCCAGGATAGGGCAATGGATGTTGTCACCTGACCGTATGGTTGCCAACTCTGGAGACTGTGTGTGGGGGGACCTCAGTAGGGTACAATGCCATGAGGTCCACCTCCCAAAGCTGCCATTTTCTTTAGTTGCTGTAGATTTTCCGGGTTGTGTGGCCGTGGTCTTGGCACTGTAGGACCTGACGTTTCGTCGGTAGCCATGACTGGCATCCTCAGAGGTATAACACTGAAAGATGTACCAATCTCTGTGTCAAGATGAAGTACTCTCTGTGTCAAGATGAAGTAATCTCTGTGACACAGAGAGTGCTCCATCTTTCTGTGTTATACCTCTGAGGATGCCAGTCACAGCTGCTGGCGAAACATCAGGTCCTACAATGCCAAGACCACGGTCACACAACCCAGAAAATCTACAACAACTAATGAACTCTGTCCGTGAAAACCTTTGGCAACATATTGCCATTTTGTCTCAGGGAACTGATCTTTGTCAGTCTGGGAGTCAGTTGTAATTCTGGGATATCTACAGGCCCCACTTGGAGGTTTGCAACCATACTTGAACCTGACCTAGGGTCACCAGACCCCCCCAGTGGAGGCAGTGACCCTCTGCTGCCAGGCCCCACTGCCTGGCAACTGATCAGCTAGCTGGCGGGGGGGGACTGACCCCCCCAAAAGAGGGAGATCCATCCAACATGCAGCGATGTGTCTATGTCACTTCCCATGTGACCCAGAAGTGATGTCATCACGTCCGGGTCATTGGGGCTATGCTCTGGTATTTGGGCAAAAACTCTATGGTAGAAATCAAATTTACTTTTCTTTTTTTTTTGGTAAAACTCTCCTAAAGAGGAGAGAATTTTATTCTTTTTATAAGAAAAGGGTAGGGTAGACAGCTGGAGAAAGAAAAAAAGGATGGAGTGAAAACTTTCTGTTAATAAGGGTTAGTTTTAGTTAGTACTATTTTTAGCATCCATCACGGTTAGAAGATCTTCTTTTTAACAGTCCAAAGTCCAAAATAACTCTGTTAATACAGTTAGTAAAGTCCATTGGGGTTAGTTATTAACCAGCTCCTTCCAGATGTTACACAAACAACCACTGTTCAAGGTGTCTTCTTAAGTCTCTTCAACTAAAGGTTGGGTCCTTTTAATCTTGATGGCTCCCGCTCCGTCACCTCTTTCCCCTGGGTCGCTGTCTTCTTCTCTGCTTGCATTGATCCCAGTTTTGAGTGCTGCTTCCACCTTGCTGGCGTGTGTCTTCAGAAGTTTTGTTGCTTTAAGGATGGATTCCATCTTCTCTCGTTTCTTTCTTTTCTTATATTTCCGACCATCAATTTTTACGGGCTCCATATTCACTACAGATGAAATTAGATCTCTGATGTATTTCTTGCTCGGCTCGGCATCCCCTTCTTCTGGCAGAGTATTTTCCTTTATAAAAGTGGAATAGGCTTCTGGAGCCATGTCCACCTCTTCTTTTAATTCATTCGCTTCACTGCCAGTTAGGGGTGCCAAGTCATTCGTCAAGGTAAAACTGAGATCTTCTTCCTCTTCTTCTTTCTCGCCCAAAAGGATTAACGTCAGATTAGCCTTTCTTGTCGTTTCCGAGATTTGCTTTTGCCGACTGATGAGAACACTTTCCACTTTAATCAAAGTTTCATTGATTCTCTGTATTTGCTCCAGCAGGGGCCGCAGTAGCTCCTTTTCTTGTTGAGTGACAGCAAACTCAGGGGGGGTTACTCGGGCCGGAAGTCCCTCCCCTCTTCTCTTCCGGTTTGTGCAGGACAGTTTTCAGCGTCGACATTTTCCTTTTTGTTTACTTTTTCAAAGTTCGTGCCGCATCCTCCAAGAGGCTAACAATGTCATAATCGCCTGCCAAACCCCAACGGTACCTTCTCCAACACTTTTTCCTCTTTGCCCCCCTCCTTGCATTCCCTTTATAGATCTCGCTTCTCAAAAGGGGGTGGGGACTCCTCCCTCCTCCCTACGTTTGCGGGGGTTTTTATCTCGCTTCAAATTAGATCTTCAACTCACGATTCGATGCAATTCTTCTTTTTATTTTGACTCATGCCGCTTTCTTCACTCCTGGTGGAATTCGGGGGCGCTGCTAAGTCCCATTACGGGCACGACGCAGCGGGGCCGATTGGGGCGGGGAGAAAGCCTCAATTTCCAGGCTGTCTGCCGGCAAAGAGGCTACTCCCCAAAGCGCCCCCGGTTCGGAGCCTTTACCTAAGGCTCACTAGGGTCTTTCGCACATGCGAAGACCCCCCCTGACTGCGCGTGGGCTAACCACCTCCGGGAGCGTCCCGAAAGGTGGCCGCCATTCGCAACGCCGAAACTGAAACCGAAATCAAATTTACTTTTCATCACTTCCGGGTCGCATGGTCAATGATGTAGACTGTCAGATTTGAAATCAAGTAGATCCAGTCATTCTTGCACCAAGAAAGGTTTATTGGATTATCTTGCTAAAACCCACAGTAGGAGGTCATTGTCAGGAATGGGGGGCGAAGCAAAGCAAGCTAACTTATAGTGTGATGCAATGAAGCGCCTAGCAAATAAAACTTGAGCACTCGCGCGGGAACTCCCGGCGGGAGAAATACTTCATGAGCGGGAGACTACTCCCCCCCTCCCCTTGCCTTCCCAGGACTGGAAAATTCTCAGCGAAACAATAATAGTCCAAAGCCTACATTCAAGGCCACCGTGATAAGGAAACGCGGCAGGGAAGAAGCTCCCACGTTTCTGCCTGCATAGCTACGCAAGCGCAAAGCGGGGTAGGGAACATAAAACAATGGATTCAGTGAGAAACATCAAAGGCATTTTCTGACATTCTGCCCTTCCCAAAAATACCACCCACCCACCACTCAGGAAGGAGAGAATGAGGGCCCCCAGGTTTATTAGGGTATCTAGTGTGAAATTCTTTCAGGTGATCAGGTGCATTGATATCAGATACTTTCACCCACTCCCTGTGTTGGGGCCCAAAGTGCACCCATTGAATAAGGTACAGGAGTTGTCCACGGAGAATCTTAGAGTCCAAAATGTCAGCAATTTCGTAGTGCTCCTCATCGTCAACCATCAAAGGGGGGAGGTGCCGGAAGCTCAGCTTGCCATTTAGTCGGGGGTAACGCAGGTTTGAGGAGGCTGTAATGGAAAATTGGATGTATTGCTTTAAGAGATTTAGGCAAATCTAGTTGTACAGTTACTTGATTTACACATCTCACCACTTTGAAAGGACCAATATATTTCCAAGCAAGTTTCCGAGACTGTTGCGCTAGCCTTAGGTTCTTGGTTGACAGATAGACCGAGTCTCCCGGTTGCAGTTTCCAGCCACCTGCCCTCTTTTTGTCTGCCTGTTTTTTGTACTGTGCTTTGGCCTCATTCAACGTCTCAACAATTAGGGGCCAAGAGTCCCGGAAAGTTTTACACCATGCTGAGGCTTTCCCCACAGTTTCACCGGGCTTCAAGAAGGGAAGAGGGTGCTGTCATAACCCATGGCAGCTTTGAAGGGTGACATCTTCGTTGAAGCGTGCCATGAGTTGTTGTACGCAAACTCCGCCAGTGGCAATAAATCTACCCAATTGTCTTGTTGATAGTTAGAAAAACATCTCAGGTATTGTTCTAAAGTCTGGTTTACTCTCTCCGTTTGCCCGTCTGTTTCAGGGTGATAGGCAGTACTGAGAGCACGTTCAATACCCATTAGAGTCATTAACTCTGACCACAACTTGGAAACAAATTGAACCCCCCTGTCGGAGATTATCTTGAGTGGTAAAGTATGTAGCCTGGCAATGTGTTGGAGGAAGGCTTTGGCCAAGACTTTGGCTGTTGGCAGACTGGGGAATGGTATAAAGTGAGCTTGCTTAGAGAATAAATCCACTACCACCCAAATGACCGTCATATGTCTAGAGGGGGGAAGATCTGTGATAAAGTCCATAGAGATTACTTCCCAGGGTCGGCTCGGGGTGGGTAAAGGCTGTAAAAGACCTGGAGGTTTTCCCGGTCTGGCTTTGCAACGGTTGCACGTCGGACAGGATTGTATATAGAGGGATAAATCCTGTTTCATTCGGGGCCACCAGAAGCCACGTTGCAGCAGTCGTAAGGATTTTACATATCCGAAGTGCCCCGCAGATTTTGAGTCATGGACTGTCTGCAACATTTGGGATCGGGTAGCTTCAGGGACAAAAATTTTATTTCCCCTGTACCAGCAGCCGTTCGGACCACATTTCACATCCTCCCTGGCTTGTAACTCACTTGTTTCTTGTGTGGTGATGTCAGCGACAAATTGTTTTTCCCAGGTTAATGCCTGGATGGGATTCAATTGTGCTCGTTTGGTTTTACGGGTTACAACTGCACCAACCAATTGTTCAGGGGTGAACATAGACTCTCGTATTTCGGTCCTCTTACAGAGGTGTTGGGGAAGGCGGGAGAGAGTGTCTGCCAGATGATTGGCTTTACCTGGGAAATGGTGAAGGGTGAATTGAAATTTGGAGAAAAACTCAGCCCACCGGAATTGTTTTGCATTTAGATTCCGGGGTTTTCGCAGTACCTCAAGATTTTTGTGATCAGTCCAGATTTCAAAAGGTACTTGGGACCCCTCTAACCAGTGTCTCCAGGTGATCAATGCTAAATGTATAGACGCAGCTTCTTTATCCCAAATGGGCCAAAATCTCTCTGTATCATTGAATTTTTTTGATACATAAGCAAGGGGTTGTAGTTGCCCCTGAACATTTTCTTGCAAAATCACCCCACCCATAGCGGTATCCGACGCGTCCACTTGGACCACAAACTTTTTGTCTCATCGGGGTGTGCTAGTATGGGTTCAGACGTGAATAACTGTTTTAGTTGTTCAAACGCTTCCTGACACTGAGGGGTCCAGTTCAAAGGGGCCCCTGGCACCGAAGCCTTAGATCCCCTCCCCTTAGTCTTTAGCAGTTCCGTGAGGGGAAGGGCTACTTGGGCAAAGTGTGGCAGGAATTGACGGTAAAAATTGGCGAAACCGAGGAAACTTTGGAGCTGTCGCCTGGTTTTGGGGGGCTCCCACATCAATACATCCTGGACCTTTTTTGGGTCCATTTCCAACCCCGCGGAGGATATGCGGTACCCCAAAAAGTCAATGCACTCCTGGTGAAATTCACATTTTGACACTTTGACAAACAGTTTGTGTTCTAATAGCTTTTCCAATACTTTTCGCATAAGGGTAGTGTGGGATTCTTGATCCGGGGTATAGACCAAGATATCATCCAAATAAACAACCACCCCCTTGAATAAATAGGGGTGTAACACTTCATTGATTAAGTTCATGAAGACCCCTGGTGCCCCCTGTAAACCGAAGGGCATAACCCGATATTCAAATTGCCCCAGCGGGGTATTAAATGCAGTCTTGTATTCATCCCCTTCTCTGATACGAACCCGAAAATAGGCATCTCGTAAATCCAGTTTAGAAAACACTTTCCCCTTAGCCACCTCTGCCAGTAAGTCTTTGATGAGGGGCATTGGGTAGGCATTAGTCGCAGACACTGCGTTCAGTCCCCGGTAATCCGTGCAGAGTCTGAGCCCCCCATCTTTCTTTTTACAAAACAATACAGGTGCTGCAAAAGGGGATGATGCTGGTCTAATAAATCCACGGGCCAGATTCTTATCAATAAAGCGGCGTAGTTCTTCCTTTTCACTTGGACTCATGGCGTAAATTTTCCCTTTTGGTAATTTCTGGCCCGGAAGAATTTCAATCGCACAGTCGGAGTTACGGTGAGGGGGTAGTTCATCAGCTTCCTACTCCTCAAAAACCCTGGTTACATACCGGTAATCCTTAGGGATGCGGTTAAGGTCCTCCGTGGCTAAACAAGCTCGTGGAGGTTCATTGCATGGGGGATTTCCCCACCCTGGGTCCCAGTGGTGTTCTGTACATTTCGGGGAGATAAATTGTACATTCCCTTCCTCCCATAGAATGTAAGGATTATGTCCATGTAACCAAGGGCTACCCAACACTAAGGGAAACTGGGCTTGCGGGGCTATTACGAACGAGCGTAGCTCCCAGTGGTCACCAATGCCTATTCTTAAAGGAACCGTCTCAAATCGGCATGGTTCCTTCATTGGAGACCCATCCATTTGCGTGAAAGTTATTGGGTCTTTCAAGTGGACCACGGCTGCCTCCAACCCCATAACCATAGATGGGTTTATCAGGTCCCTCCCGCACCCTGAGTCAATGAGGGCTCGAACCCGAATATGGGTCATCATTGCTGGGTTCATCACTAGAACAGTCACAAAGAAGAGAGAGGGGTAATTGCTCACCAGTTTAGGCGCCTCAGGTGCTGGGTCCTGCTGTGTAGCGCCATTCACAAACAGGACCATTTCGTTTCCCTGCATCTCACTCTCCTCCTCCAGCATCATGGTATCCGCTTGATTGGGGCTAGCAAAAAGAGCCCGTGTATTGCGTGGTTTCGCTGTACCTTTCCTTGAGGTAGGGGTTGTCCACCTTCTGGGCTCCTCTTGTGGTAGAGCTCTATTGGGATCCCCTTTCGGGCAGGATGCGGCGAAGTGCCCCTTCTCCCCACACCACAGGCAGAGGCCCTGTCGCATACGCTGATCTCTCATTCCACTTGGGGTGGACGTTGGTTTGGGTCTGGCTTGGCCTGCCGCAAGACTCGGACGGTTGTTACCCAAAGATAGATCCAGTTTCATCATACGTAAGCGACTTTCCGCCTTTTCGGCTTCCTCCATCCAACCCTGGAGGGTGCGAGGTTGCTGAGAGCTGAGGACATTATTGCGGACGTCTACGGCTAATCCCATTCGATATTGTTGGGCCAAGACTGCATCGGTCCAGTCGCGAATTTTCACGGCGTGCCTTTGAAACTCCCTTGAATACTCCCGCACTGAGAGTTTGCCTTGTCTGAACGTGCGAAGGAAGGCTTCAGCTTTTTGGGCCGCCCCCGGGTCCTCGAAACGGTTTCTCAAGGCCCACATGAAGTCATCTACATTCCCCAACTCCGCTGCCTCCAGATCATGAAGGGCTACATACCAACTAGTAGCACTCCCCCGGAACCTGGATGCGATAAACTCCACCTGTTGCTCTTCGTCTGGGAATACATAGCCCCATCTTTGCACAAATTTCCCTACTTGCAATATGAAAAATGACACAGTCTCTGGATCTCCATCAAATGTGATCTCAAGCATGTCCTTGGGGCGGATTACTGGGGGGGCCGGCGCCATGACCGGTACTGGAACTGGCTGCATGAGGGGTGCTGGAGCAGGGAGTTGAGGCGGAGGTAAAGCTGGCGGCTGGATAGGTCCTGGTTGCCCTGGCCCAGGTCCTGGTGCTGGGACGACCAGTGGAGGTGGGACTGGTGCTGGCTGGCCCGGCCCTGGCCCCGGGGGAACTGGTTGGCCCGGCCCTGGACCCGGTGGTGCTGGTTGGCCCGGCCCCGGGCCCGGGGGAGCAGGAGGCGGCCGTCCCGGTAGCAACGGTGGTGCCGGGGCTGGTACCGGTCTAGGTTGCGTCAGCGGGTGAGCTCGAATTGCTTGGTCCATCATCTGTGGTAGGGATTGCATTAGTTTGCTCATGTCCCTTACCAGCCGTCGGGTATCCTCTTGAATAGAGTCCATACGGGCATCGGTATCTGAACCGGACCCAGTTCTGGGGGATCCTCGGGACAACCTCCCTTGGGGAAGTCCGAAACTACCTCTGAGATCCAAAAGGCTGTCCCGGCTCTGGCTTCCCGGCATAGTCCAGGTTGTCTGGGTAGTATCCAACAAGTTCTTAGTCCAATCACGGGATCTGCGATAGGTCACCCCTTTATCCCATGGTGTTGGGGCTCCCGGCACATAGGTTCGTGGAACCGCTCCTCCTTGACTCTGTATTGGCCCGGCCGGGCTGTAGAGTGGGAGAGTGTACGAAGCACCCATTGTGCCGATCGATGGCGGGGTAACCAACCCGGCTGCTGGTTGTGGTGTTGGTGCTGCCAAAACTGTAGTTGTAGTCACCGGAACAACAGTGGTGGTCGGGACAGTGACCACTGGAGCTGCCACGGTAGTGACTGGGACCGTGGTTCCTGAAATAGTAGTCACTGGAACTGTGCCCGTGGCTCCCGAAGTAGTAGTCGCTGGAGCTGCGCCCGAGGCTCCCGAAGTAGTAGTCACAGGGACTGCGCCCGTGGCTCCCCTCCCAGCTCCGCTCATCGTGGTAGACAGCGGAAACTGACGGTGGGGGAATGATGTTGATTCCTGACAATTTCTGTCAGATTTGAAATCAAGTAGATCCAGTCATTCTTGCACCAAGAAAGGTTTATTGGATTATCTTGCTAAAACCCACAGTAGGAGGTCATTGTCAGGAATGGGGGCGAAGCAAAGCAAGCTAACTTATAGTGTGATGCAATGAAGCGCCTAGCAAATAAAACTTGAGCACTCGCGCGGGAACTCCCGGCGGGAGAAATACTTCATGAGCGGGAGACTACTCCCCCCTCCCCTTGCCTTCCCAGGACTGGAAAATTCTCAGCGAAACAAGAATAGTCCAAAGCCTACATTCAAGGCCACCGTGATAAGGAAAAGCGGCAGGGAAGAAGCTCCCACGTTTCTGCCTGCATAACTACGCAAGCGCAAAGCGGGGTAGGGAACATAAAACAATGGATTCAGTGAGAAACATCAAAGGCATTTTCTGACATAGACGTTGCTGCGCATTGGATGGGCCTCCTTGCTGCTCCAGTTAAGTCCCCCCATTCCCCTGCCAGTTGACAGGAAAGACCTGCCTAACTTGACCAGTAAGGGGAAGGCAGCATCACACCCTCCATCCTTTTCAGATGAAAATAGCGACAGACATGCCCTGTAAATTGATTGTGGCTTCCTGCCCTGAGTGGAGTTTCTAAGTTGTCTTTCAGGGCAGACCCACATAGAGTGCATTGCAGTAGTCCAGCCTCAAGGTAACCACAGCATCGGTCCATGCAGCTGGGTCAGTCAAGTTGAGGTAGGGGACCATCTTCCAAGCTAAATGTGGCCCAGGGAAATGCTGATCACCACTTTGGAGTCAGGAAGCAATTTTTCTCCAGGCCAGTTTGGCCAGGGATCCTGGTGGTTTTTTGCCCTCTTCTGGGCTTGGAACAGGGGTCACTGGGTGTGTGTGGAGGGAAGTATTTGTGAATTCCCTGCATTGTGCAGGGAGTTGGGCCAGATGACCCGGAGGTCCCTTCCAACCCTATGATTCTGTGATTCTGTGAATGCCATTTTTTTGCAGCTACATTAACATGCTTCCCCAGTAGAAGTGCCGGTTCTTAACTGAGTCAGCTAGCCTCTCCTGGACTTAGGGTTGCCAGCTCCGGGTTGTGGAACAGCTGGAGATTTGGGGCATGGAGCTTGAGGAGGACGGGGTCTAGGGTATAATGCCACAGCCTTCCAAGTGGCCATTTTCTCCAGGTGAACTGATCTCTGCCGCCCAGAGATCAGTTGTAAACCCAGGAGATCCCCAGCCATCACCTGGAGGCTGGCAACCCTTCCTGGACCCCATTGACACAAAACGTCCCTTAAGACCTCAGGCCTTCCCAGTCAGCCTTACGTCCATCTTGTCAGGATTTAGTTCCAAGTTGTTCACCCTTCGCCATCTAACCGCAGCAGTAGGGCACTGGTAATTCTCGCTGTCATATCAACATCACAGTGGGCAGCGAGCAAAGTCCGGCACTCCTCTGGGCTTACGTTAACAGAGCCCGCCCTCCTTCCTTCTCAAACAGATTTTCCTAAAAGGCTGTGTCACCTTATTTGAAATGTACAGTTTCTGGCATATCTGGGGTAAGGTTAGACTTGGAACTTCCCAGCGTTGTCAGTTTCTAACTTGGTTCCATATTTCATCGCATCGTCCTGGCAATAATTAGTTGTCCGGTGAAATTAAGAGCAGTCTCTTTGCGTGAAGTGCTCAAATGAACATTTAACAACTAAGTTGTTAGAATGACCCGGCGTGAAGGCAGCAAGTCAGGAGCCGGCGAATGGGCAGCTCAGTAAATAACGCGGCTTCAGCCGTTTGCTCAGAAGTTTTGCAGACATCCGCATGGTGGCCAGCTAGGGAGAAGAGGATCTGGTGGGAGACGGGCAGCTGGAAGGCCTTGCTCGAGCCAGTGTGCTTGAAGACCTTGCTCAAGTCATGAGATCCAAAAATGTGTCTGGCTTTGGCCTAGCTCCCCAGAAGGCTGACGCCTGAGGAGAGCCGATTCAGTGAAATCCTTTGTCACGACCATTGGCTGTGAAAAATCATTCCTCATGGAGATGTAAAACTCCAGACTGCTCTTGAGAGAACGACTGAGAGAACTTGTGAAAAATCATTCCTCATGGAGATGTAAAACTCCAGACTGGAATATAGAACAGCACATTTTGTATTTTACTCTCCAGAAACAGTGGGCTGTGACTGGATATGCTTTGGTCCCTTAGTCTCACATTTAGGCTGGGGGGACAAGTCTTCCAACTCCACCTAGCACTTAAACCAATGGATAAGAGATTGACAAATGATAGGACGTATTGAGATCTGTGAGGTAATTTTACCTCACTCTTTCTAGTGGCCCTGCCACAATTTAATACATTTTTTTTAAAGAAGAAGAGGAGGAGGAGACTGGATTTATATCCCACCCTTCACCTGGAGTCTCAAAGCGGCTTACAATTGACTTCCCTTCCTCTCCCCACAACAGACACCCTGTGAGGTAAGTGGGGCTGAGAGAGCTCTTTCGAGGACTGCTCTTGAGAGAACGACTGAGAGAACTTGTGACTGGCCCAAGGTCACTCAGCTGGCTTCCTGTGGAGGAGTGGGGAATCAAACCCGCTTCTCAGGATTGGAGTATACCACTCTTAACCACTACACCAAACTGGCTCATCCATAAGGGATGGGCGAGTGAAATAGTTTATGAATGCTGAATAGGAATACAACCCTGATTCCCTCATCTATAGAGCAATCATTTATCCCTGTGGTATGAAAACATACATCTTGTGGCACCTTAAAAACTAAGTCCTGGCCTACACATGCATCAGACTGTGTGCGGAAAGATCTCATACTTAATGTTGCCCCTTGTAAAAGAAATCCCTGGAACTGAAAGTAAGTAGGGCAGCCACAGGTTCAGTTATGGTGTCTCACCGGCAGTCTTCTTTGCCAACTAATCAGTGGCAGTAGAAAAAAACCCCAAACAGCAATGCCAGTGGTATCACTGCATCACTTCTGGAGAAAATCTGGAAGTGACATATGGTAGTTCTAGGGAATTGCCAGAATCTCTATGGTTTTTCTAGAGAGTTCTCAGAGATTCCTAGAGGTGCCATATGTCACTTTCAGGTTTTCCCTGGAAATAACATAGCACTGCAGCTCATGTCGTGGCCCCCAACCATCCCGCTGGTTGCCCAGTTCAGCTTTGTAACCCTAGCCCACCAAGGCAGATATTTGATCCTAGCCTTTTCAGTGTTGTGCCCGTGCACCCCTTAAAAGCAATTATTCTAGAGGAACTTTGAATTACGCCTTCTCTCCCGCGCAGTTTCAAAGTGGAAGAACCCACTCTATCCCTATGCCCTGGGCTGCTTCATTCTGCAGCATGTCCAGACCAGGCCTAATGCATTTATCATAGCGTAAACACTTATGCGGTGGAAGCCCCATCGGTGATGCATTTGATGGCAGGCTTGCTGTGAGTTTAGGCATTGCTGTGCGCATCGTTCTTTGGAAATCCGGCCTCTAAGGCTGCCTCGCTGTCATTCCTTCTTCCTACCAATTTCATCTGCTGCTACATAAAATTCACAATCTCTGCTTTTGTGGTGGTAAGGGAGGCATTGCATGTCGTTAGCGAGCATCCCTCCCCCTGAACTGCCTCCTTTAATTAGGTTTTGGAGCGACAGGAGCAGCCGAACCATTTCCTGTCTCTGCAGGCTAAGTGTAGGTCAAGTAAGGAACCAGCCATCCGCGCTGCTGCCTTAACCCCTATGTTTCGCTACCGGCACGGAGGTTTAAGTGAGCTATTTTTGTTTATTCTGCAAACATCATGTTCCTTCCCTCTCTAAGATCTGTTGGTTAGGCATGAATATGCGCGAGGTCTTCAGCAGAGGTTCCGGCAGCTGCTACATGTGCTGTTGGGCTAATGCTTCGCTTTCCGTAGCTTGGGCTCTGTTCCATCCGAAGCAGACATAATATATGTGCATTTTGTTCAGGGCTGAGACGCGGACGCCACCTCTGGCAAGTTGCTCCGGCCTGATTATCATTGCCGACCCCGCAAAATATGTCTGAGGTCACAATATCAAGACGAGAGCTACGGTGAATGAGCCAATGGGGAAGGAAAGAGACAAGCTCGCTTCCTCCCAAACAAAACCATCAACGCATCCCAGACGCTGCTTTATCACGGATGCTGCTTATGAGCTCCTTAAAAAAAGGCAAACCTTGTATATAACAGCAGCTTTCATCGACCCCTTAACAGCCTCCAATGCCATCAAATAGCTCAGATAGACAGAAGAATCACACAGAGACGGGGGCTGCATTCAGACATCATGTGCAATCAGGTGTTAAAAATGTGCATGAATCATGCCTTGTTGTCAGTCACATTCCTACTGTTAGATCCAGTTGGTCAGCCACGTTACCCATGCACACGAAAGCTCATACCTTGAATAAACCTTTGTTGGTCTTAAAGCTGCCGGTGGAATCTAAATTTGTTCTTCCCAGGGCTCTTTTTGTAGCAGGAACTCCTTTGCATATTAGGCGACACACACCCTAATGTGGCCAATCCTCCAAGAGCTTACAGAGCTCTTCTTACAGGGGCTACAGTAAGCTCTTGGAGGATTGACTACATTAGGGGGTGTGTCGCCTAATATGCAAAGGAGTAAAAGAGCCCTGGTTATTCCTACTGTTAGTCTTTTATGGGGGTACTGGACTCTTGCTCTTCTCTACTGCTAACAGGCAGACTGACAGGGCTACCCATCTTGATCTAAATGAAGAAGTGAGCAGGGACCCAGGAAAGCTCCTCCCCCGCCACAAATTTTGTTAGTCTTTCATGGGCTCCTGCTGCAGACAGACTAATCTATTTTAGGCTGCCCTTCCCTGCAAGCAGGGCTCAGGGCTGCTTACAACAGAGGGAACATACAATAAATAACAAGAAGTTAAAATCCCGCAATAGAATCCATGATGCATACGTCAGCAATAATTCATTCCATTAGAAGAAGGGTTGCCAGGTCTGGGATCTTCTGGAGTGATGACATCACCTGGACGTGACATCATCATGCTAGGCATGCCACCAGGGGTACCATAGAGTTTTTAGGCTGAGTGCTAGAGCATCCCCCCACCGGCAACGTGCCCAGTGTGATGACATCACCTCTAGGTGGCGTCATCACACTGGTCACATTGGCATGATCCCAGCACTTTGGGGGTGGTTTCCCCCCTGCTGGCCGGATTCAGGCCTGTGGATTGGGGGGCCCTAAAGTGGGCAAACCCCCGCCCCCCAGGGGGAATGGCAAGCCTTATTCCAAGATGGCAAGAAAATTTCAGATTTCACAAGCCTTCTAGGGGGAGCCTGTGGAGAATGGAGGGTATGAGAATGCCAGACTACATGCTGTAACAACATTGTCCTCAGCCGAATGCCTGGCAGAACATCTCTGCCTTACATGCCCCGTGGAAAGGTAACAAATCCTGCAGGGCACAGATGTTCTCTGGCAGAGAGTTCTACCAGGTAGAGGTTGAGGACAGCTGGATCTCCCTCAAGCTGGAGACCACCAGGAGGTTCTTAATTCCTGAGTGTAACACTATTCTGGGGGCATACTGAGAGAGGTGGCCCCGAAGGTTTGTGGGACCCTGACCACTAAGGGCCTTAAAGGTCAAAAACAGCACCTTGAACCTGATCCGGTGCTCCACTGCAAGGCAGTGCAGCACACGCAGCACAGGTTGAGTATGTACCATCTGAGGGGCCCCTGTAAGGGCCTGCATGGCTGCATTCTAGATCACTTGGCGCTTATGGGTCAGTCTCAAGGGCAGGCCCACATAGAGCGAGTTACAGTAGTCTATCCCGGAGGCGACCATTGCATAAATTACTGTGGCTCGATTAGCCCGAGACATGTAGGAGGCCAGGCGCCTGACCTGGTACAGCTGTTGAAACGCCAGCCTGGCAATCTTTGCAACCTGGGCCTCCATTGATAAGGAGGTGTCCAGAGTCACGCCCAGGCTCCTGACAGTCAATGCCAGTGTTAGGGGCACTCTGTTAAGTGTCAGGAGTTGGCAACCCAGCCGTAGCTCCCCCTTACCCAGCCGCAGAACCTCCATCTTTCCCAGATTCAGTTTCAACCCACGCTGCTTTAACCCCCACACCACGGCCTCCAAACCCTCAACTATGTTCACGGGAACGGTGTCCGGTCGGTCGCCCATCAACAGAAATAGCTGGATGTCATCAACGTACTGATGACATCCCAGCCCTAAACTCCGTGCCAGCTGGGTGAGGGGGGCACATATATATGTTAAATAACATCAAGGAGAGAAGTGCTCCCTAAGGAACCCCACATACTAGTGGGTGCCTTCGGGACACTGTCTCTCCTATCTTAATTGTGTTAGTCATTGCTTGGAAGGATCTTCCACAGCAACCTTTATACATTCCTCTTTGCTCCCCTAATCTTGTTTTATTAAAATCTCGGACCATGGAGGTTCTGCATTTGTTTGTCTGTGTTTGTGTGTGTGTATAGTGTTGTCAAGTCAAAGCTGATTTATGGTGACCCTGGGACAAATAGGGGTGGTTTGCCATTGCCTGCCCCTGTGCAGTAACCCTGAACTTCCTTGGTAGTCTCCCATCAAAGTACTAACCAAGGCCGACCCCGCTTAGCTTCCAAGAGCCAATAAGATCAAACTAGCCTGGGCCATTCAGGTCAGAGCGATATTTGTTTAGCCTACACTACAGTTTGGTGTAGTGGTTAAGTGTGTGGACTCTAATCTGGGAGAACCAGGTTTGTTTCTCCACGCCTCCACCTGCAGCTGCTGGATGACCTTGGGCAAGCCATAGTTCTGTCAGAGCTGTTCTCTCAAGGGCAGTTTCTGTCAGAGCTCTCTCAGCCCCACCTCCCTCACAGGGTATCTGTTGTGGGGAGGGGAAGAGAAAGGAGTTTGTAAGCCACTCTGAGATTCTGAGTGAAGGGTGGGGTATAAATCCAATCTCCTCCTCCTCCTCCTCCTCCTCTTCCTCTTCTTCTTCTTCTGGAAAGGTATGGCAGACATAGGGTGAAATATCAATGGATAGCCTCTTCTTTATAATAAACATCTCAATCTTGTTTCTTGCATTCGTTTTTGATAGTGGTGCACTCACTGTTATCAGGTTTGCCCTATTATCTTCCCGCGGGGCATATTTCTTCTGAATATGTGCATAGATTATGAAATGATCTATGGTTTACCCACCCACTAGCCTCCGTGACACGTTAAATATTATTAGCACGTGTACGCTTCTAGACAATTAATGCTGTAGCTTCATATGTATCAAAAGACTTCGGCTTCTGTTTTCAACCAGGTATGACTGGAACATCTGCAAGTATTTTATGATAATTTCTGAAAAGTAGGGAGGGGAGAATCTTGGTTCTGGTCTGGAGATATTTCAAACCTACAGTGTTATTTCCAGACCAGAGGCAACTTAAGTTGACCCAGATTGATGCTGGGTGCATCCTTGCTATTGCGATCAATCCATGGGCAATGGGAGGTCTTGCTTCCCCCTAGGGCAGTGGCTTCCAACCTTTCGAATGTGGTGATCCACAAGTCCAAATTTACTCGGTATGGAGACCCAGCCCAAAGTTTTCCAGCACCCTAGGCAAACTATGACCCTGGCACCCATCTAGCTCAGCATTCCGTTTTCTGCGGTGGCTTACCAGATGTTTTTGAGAAACCAACAAACAACACATAAAGGGGGCAGCTGTCCCCTCTATGAAGCCCGAACGAGTGGCATTCTGATATACACAGCCTTTGCATATGGAGGTTAGATTCCAGCCTCTGAGTCAGTTTGGTGCAGTGGTTAAGAGCACGGACTCTAATCTGGGAGAACTGGGTTTGATTCCCCACTCCTCCACATGCAGCTGCTGGTGTGACCTTGGGGCAGCTACAAGTTTTTTTCAGAGCTGTTCTTTCACGAACAGTTCTCAAAAGAGCTCTCTCAGGCCCACCTACCTCACAGGGTGTCTGTTGTGGGGAGGGGAAGGGAAAGGAGATTGTAAGCCACTCTGAGACTCCTTTGGGTATTGAAGGGCAGGTTGTAAATCCAATCTCCTCCTCCTCCTCCTTCTTCTCCATGATTCCCTCTAATCCCCTCTAAGATCCTAAGAAACTCATTCTAGTAATTATTATGACACATTTTACTTGATCAACCCGTATATGCAGAGAAGAAAAAATACCAACGAATGTATGACATGGAAGATACTGTTCCCAAGGTCAGATCTTGGTTTCCAAAAATACAAAATAGAGCAAGGGAAAGAGTGGGGGTGGCCATGAGGGAGGGCTGTCCCATGACACCCTTTCAGAGGCTCCAAAACCGACCCACCGGTTGGGAAACACTGCCCTAGAGCATCGAGATGATCGTCTTTGCAATGTTTCTGTACTGATGATCACTGGGACTGATGACTTCATCACCCTGTATCAACATCTCAGGTTTTGTGATACCAACGAGATGATGTTCCAGAAAGTCCCTCCGGTGTGCGCTAAAGAATTTACTGGCTCAACTGGCTTTCTTGATATGAAGTACTATGGACCAGACACCCCCCCCCCCCCATGCGCTATCTACATAAATAACACTCTAAGGGTCTCCTTTCTGAACCAAAACACGCAGCACTATGTAGTTGTGACCGGCACAATTCAAACAAGACCCAGAGCTCTTGACTAGGAACGCCAATCAGCTAAAGCCAGCCAATGGATTCAAGAGATACTCTACAAAGGACGCTAAAGCCAAGAGCCAGGCTGAGGGGCAAAGGGAGATGCTGAGCAGTCCATGGGGATTTGGCAAAGTTCTTTCAAGGTCTACCGTTGGTAGCATCGTTGGAGGGAGGCTGGCGCGCAGCAGCAGTGCACGCGATTAAGACTGCCTGAATAATGTCGTTGTTTTGCCATTGCTCGAGTTTATGCGGGGGCTGGCCCGGAACGCAGTAGATTACGCAACAGGGTTTGTCATGTCTCGGCAACGATATTAACAGTCTAATGCTAAACAGGTTCCGAGGAAATGAGGAGGGGGAAAAAAAAATGACTGACTATATTTACCCTGAAACAAGATTCAATCTGCCACTGTATTTAATGCTATATTTTTCATTATCTCGCAAGCATATGTTGGAACGGCTACAGATGATGAAGTTAGCTGCTGGGCAGAGCTATCATCAGCGCTTTCCATCTTTATTTTAATAAGGGGAATGAGCAAATTGTTTGTGACCTTTGTCAAGGGCTTCCTGGAAGACAAGGAAACCGCGCTGGCAGCCGAAATCGCTCGCCTACAGCCCTGCTGAATATTCAAAGCCCTCGCTTGGCATAAATTGCGCCGTAATAAAGCTATTGTGTCGGATGGAAAGTCAGAGCAGCTAGTAGAGAGGCAGAGCGGTCTTGAGGCAAAACTCGTGGCTTCCTCCACCCCCCTCCCCAGTTTATCAGTCACGAAACACCGTCTCGGGCTAAAGATGCAGGAATGCTTGGGAAATACCTTCCTTTTGATAACTGGCTGATCATTGCCGCGTTCCTCCTGGATTATGTAAGGGTTCCCCCCCCCCATATCGGCACCCAGCTGTTTCTCATCAAGTCCCAGAGTGGGAAGGAGCCATCTTGTCTGGTCCATGAACCGGGTTGGAAATATGACACAAAGCGAGACCTTCCCTGTCCGGCCTGTGCTCAAAGATCTGCAGTGTGAGAACTGAGAAACGATGGCTGAGGGGTGACATGATCGAGGTTTATAAGATTATGAATGGGATTGAGCAGGTTGAGAAAGAAGTACTTTTCTCCCTTTCTCACAATACAAGAACTCGTGGGCACTCCATGAAATTGCTGAGCAGTCGGGTTAGAACAGATAAAAGGAAATACTTCTTCACCCAAAGAGCGATTAACACGTGGAATTCACTGCCACAGGAGGTGGTGGCAGCAGCAAGTATGGACAGTTTCAAGAGGGAATTAGATAAACATACGGAGCAGAAGTCTATCAGTGGCTATTAGCCACAGGGTATAGATGGGAATTCTCAGTCTGGGGCAGGTGATGCACTCTATCCTTGGTGCTGGAGGGGGCAGCAGTGGGAGGGCTTCTGGTGCCCTGGCCCCACTGCTGGACCTCCTGATGGCACCTGGTATATTTTGGCCGCTGTGTGACAGAGTGTTGGACTAGATGGGCCATTGGCCTGATTCAACATTGGCTTCTCTTATGTTCTTATGTTCTTATGTAACTGGCCCTGCTTGTGGGTCTCCAGATGGCACCTGGGGTTTGGTCACTGGGTGACACCACTTTTTGTCACTGGGGTTCTATTCTTCTATTAATGCAGCCTAAAAATCCCTCAGGGTGGCATGGCACACTTTGGAAAGCCATGTGTATAGTGTAGAAAGATTTATCTGGGGGGGAAAACCCCCCCAAACACGAATCACATTTCTATACCGCTCGCTCCCTCAGCAAAAGACTGTTATTACAATGGTGTACTAACACACACTATCCCGACTTAAATAAACAGCCAGAATTTCCAGCTCCTCCACTCCAGCTGGTCCTTCAGCTTATTTTTTTATATATATATTCTCCCTGGTTAGGGACACAAGGTAGCTTTTCCCATTGTTCTCCCTTCCTTGTGAGGTATATTAGGCTGAGAGATTGTGACAGCCTGCAGTCACCTGGGAGGCTTTCATGGCGGAGTGAGGGCTTCAGACTTGGCCTTCACAGGTCCTTGTCTGAAACTCTAACCACTATGTCAGAGGTGGCCAAACTGCAGCTCAGGAGCCACATGCGTTCTTTCACACATATTGTGTGGCTCCCGGCAGGCCAGCTGGGGAAGCGAAGGGGAGGCATACTTTTTCTCCCTCCCTCCTTTGTGTTTGCTTTCTTTGTTTCTCTCTCTCTCTTTTTTTCCACCTTTCTTTCCACCTTTCTTTCCACCTTTCTTTCCACCCTTCCTTCCTTCCACCCTTCCTTCCACCCTTCCTTCCACCCTTCCTTCCACCCTTCCTTCCACCCTTCCTTCCTTCCACCCTTCCTTCCACCCTTCCTTCCACCCTTCCTTCCTTCCTTCCTTCCTTCCTTCCTTCCTTCCTTCCTTCCTTCCTTCCTTTCTTTCTTTCTTTCTTTCTTTCTTTCTTTCTTTCTTTCTTTCTTTCTTTCTTTCTTTCTTTCTTTCTTTCTTTCTTTCTTTCTTTCTTTCTTTCTTTCTTTCTTTCTTTCTTTCTTTCTTTCTTTCCACCATTCTTTTTCCCCGCCAGTTTGGTGTAGTGGTTAAGTGCATGGACTCTAATCTGGGAGAACCAGGTTTGATTCCCCACTCCTCCACTTGCACCTGCTGATGTGACCTTGGGCTAGCCATAGTCCTGTCAGAGCTGTTCTTGAAAAAGAGCAGTTTCTGTCAGAGCTCTCTCAGCCCCACCTACCTCCCAGGGTGTCTGTTGTGGGGAGGGGGAGGGAAAGGAGTTTGTAAGCCACTCTGAGACTCTGAGTGAAGGGCGCGGTATAAATCCAATCTCTTCTTCTTCTCCCTCTTTTTCTTTCTCTCTTAGGCAAATAAATCTCATTGGACAAATAAATATAATTATCAATTTTGTTTTTATTTTTGGCAGTCTCATTTAATGTTAATAAAAAAGCAAATGTGCACGTTTTAAAAGAAAAACGTGTGAGTAATATTTGTTCATGTCTCGTGGCTCTCAAATATCTGACATTTATTCTGTGTGGCTTTTACTCTGAGCAAGTTTGGCCACCCCTGCCCTATGCCACACCAGCCCTCAGCTACTAAGTTCTTACTGACAGGTGCAGACTTCAGACCAGCCTTGTAGCTTCCTGTTGTGCTTGTAGATGTTTGGCTCAAACTGTTTTGCATCCTACCTCAGGTACCGCTGAGGCATTCTCCTCACAGCCTCATCTACAGATCTTGCAGCCTCTTCATAGGCTGAGCTTTTTTCATGATGATAGATTCAAGTGGGTATAGCCAGGGCTATTTTTGGAGAAAAAGCCCAGTAGGAACTCATTAGCATAATATGCCACACCCAAGAGCAGAGACTCATTAGCATATTAGGCCATACCCCTGACAGCACAGCTTATTAGCATATTAGGCCACACCCCGTGTTACCAGAAGTGTGGTCATCCAGCCACTCCCATCTTTTGCTTCTTATTCTGTTTACCTTGTTTGTTGACAAAACCCAGGGATTTTTTTTTAGCAGGAACTCCTTCGCATGTTAGGCCACACAGCCCTAATGTAACCAATCCTAATGAGTTTCTGCTGTTGGGTGTGGCCAATTATGCTAATGAGTTCCTGCTGGGCGTGGCCAACTCAGGAGCCAGCCGGAACTCCATTCCTGTGCGTTCCTGCCCAAAATAACCCATGTTGGTCTGAAGCAGTAGAACAAAGTTTGAGTCCAGGGGCACCTTTACGACCAACAACGTTCTATTCAAGGTACAAGCTTTTGTGCATGCGCACACTTCTTCAGATACACTGAAACAAAATTTCCTCAGCCATTACATATAGAAAGAGAGAGGGTGGGATGGGCGGGTTTTGTTGCCAGGAAGGGCCAGTGAGAGTCAAGACACAGGCAGAAACAAAACTGGAAATTACCCATCCATACATATAGGTAGAGGGTGAGCAATAGATTATCATCCAGCATAAAAACAGATACAAGGATCAAACAGGAATAATAAACTTCGTCTATCCGGTAACCATTTGTTTGGGTTCAATTCTGGGGCAAAAACAGTGGAGGAAATAAATATGTCAAAACTGGAGATTGATGTAGCCTTAATTGTAGAATGCTGTGATTAATTCATCAACACTCTGCCACCTGTCTCCTCTCTGTTTGCCTGATGGGGACTCTTTCTCCTTGCCTTCAGCCTCCCGTTCATCCAGATCTCAGAAGAGCTTGGCTAGCAGTTCTCTTCATTTCTTCTACCTGAATTTTTTTCTGCTTCCAAATATCCTTCAACTGCCCACCAGCTGCTTCTCTTTTTCTCTGTTGCCTCGGGTTGCCAACTCTGGTTTGGGAAGTTCCTGGAGATTCGAAGGTAGAGCTTGGGGAGGAACCTCAGTGGGGTATACTGCCATAGACCCCTTCAAAGCAGCCATTTTTTTGCTGGGGGAGCTGATCTCTGTAGTCCGGAGATCAGTTAGGGTTGCCGAAACCCCTGTGCTGCCGGGGAATCCCTTGATCGTTGGGGCTCTAATCCGCCACCGGCTAGCTGGGGAAGCGACACCCCTGAAGAGGCCTGTCAACATCACATGGAAGGGGCATCATCACACTGGGGATGTTGCACGTCAACACTCTAGCATTTTGGCAAAAAGCTATGGTAACCATAGAGTTTTGGCTCAAATGCTAGAGCGTTGATGTGTGACGCCCCCGGCATAATGATGTCACTTCTGTGAGATGTCATCATGCTGAGGACTTTGCACGCAGCTACATCCCCCCACCCCCACACTCTTGGACGGCTCCCTCCTACCCCGCACCACCAGGACAATTCGACCTGGCAACCCTAAGATCAGTTGTGGTCACAGTAGCTCTCCCGACCCCTCCTGGAGTCTTACCCTCAAGGCATCTGTCACGATCATCAGCCTGAGGCTGAAGAGTGGAGAGGACTATAGGCCTCAAGGCAGCTTTTCCCTCACACACAGGCCTCAGGCCTAGCCTCCTTTATGCACCCTTCACTACCCAAAGGGATCTCAGAGCAGCTTACAACCCCCTTCCCTTCCCTTCCCTTCCCTTCCCTTCCCTTCCCTTCCCTTCCCTTCCCTTCCCTTCCCTTCCCTTCCCTTCCCTTCCCACAACAGACACCTTGTGAGGTAGGTGGGGCTGAGAGGGCTCTTACGAGAACTGCTTGTGAGAGAACAGCTCTGAAAAACATTCCCCAGAGCTGGCAGTTGTACTAATTCTGCAGTTACATGATAACTAGCTGAAAACCTTTAAAAGCAAAGATATTTGTCAGTAAAATCATAGGTTTGGGTCCAACCAATCTTTCGGCTGTTGACAAAGGAAAGAGGAACCACCTCTGACCACAAAAACGGGCTGTGCTGGGAATCATGGGAATTGGATGGACAAAAGCCAAGTGGGACAGGGGCGCCAGTAAGGAGGGGGAAATAACCAAGAAAGGATGGGGGAACTGGCTGAAGTAACTTTTTGCCGCTACAAACTGGAGTATATGCTTGACCATGCAATGCAATCAAACTGTATTGATCCAGCCAATAGCCTTTGGTAATTTTTTCTTTTTTTTGCCGAAAATCATTGGTAAGAATCAAGAACTTTACAAACAATTCAAGCTAAAGTCAATAAAAACCAAAAATCATGGATGTATGTCCATATTCATCACAGGCATCACTAATATTAAAATAAAAACATCATTCTTAGACCTCAGATACTTCACACACTGTCTACAGTATAGATTGGTAGGAAATTCACAGCGACCTCTCCCCCACTCCCCCAGTGACCTCTGGACAGGCATCACTGGGGGAGTGGGGGCAGGAAGCTATGAATTTCCTGCATTGTGTAGGGGGTTGGACTAGATGACCTTTGGGGACCCCTTCCAGCTCTATGTTTCTATGGTTTGGGGCAGGAGCAGCACAAGCCGTGATCTGTGGAAAGGAAGTGGCTTTTACAAAAGAGCATCTCTATTTCCATCTTTGAAATGTTGGCAGGTAGGAAAAGAAATAGCTGTTGAACTAATTTAAGTCTGTAGCAGGGTATGGCTTCAGATTTCTCATCCCTGCTGTTTGCTCTTTGCCCTCCCTTGTGTGAATCGAACCCACGATTCCATATTTTCACACTACTTCCTCTTCCTTCACACTGAATCTCCCCCCCCTCGTCATATGCGTGCATTTATTTTCAGCGTCGTTTATGTGTCGATAAATCAGTGTGGTACATCATACACACACCGACATGCATTGTTCATGTACAGATTGCATACAAAAATTGAGCAACATGTGTACCCAAATAAGACTAGACAACCTACAGTGAAAAACAGAGAACCAAAAACAGTCGGTGGAGATAAACAACACCAACATTAAAAGATACAAAGAGTGAGTTTTCTCTCATCCCTATAGACGAGTGCTAAGAATTTATTTTATTCCCCCCCCCTTCACTTACTGCTTGAAATTTTGTTTCTTCCTCACTCCAGAAATATTAGGAACCACAACAACAACAACAACACCTCACTGAAGGTCAATATCCGCCCCCCTTTCTTTTTTTTTAAAAAAAGAAAAGGTACAATCTCCCCCTCCCATTATTATCAATTCATATTGTTTTGAAGGCAATTTCGCCACCTTGTCAGAGTATCTCATTATAGCCCCTCTGCAGACTGGTGCCAAATACCGTGTCATTTTTCTTCAGAAGTTACATTTACATAAATATTTCTAATCACCACCCCGTAAAAAGAGATGCGGCATAATCATTTGCGACTTCAGGGGTAATGTGTCATCTGAATCTTAACATACGGCATTTTCGCTGGGTGACGGCAACCTTGGCTATGCTGAGGAAACCTGGACAATATCCAGTGGGTGGTGAATTAGCCAAACACAATGGAAGAACCATATCGACACTAAGCCAGGTTTACACCTTCCGTGTAGCGCTTGGAGCTTAGAGGCAGATGGTTTAGCATGAGAAACGGGAATCTGTGCAAAATGTGTGTGTGTGTGTGTGTGGAGGGTTCCTCTGCAGTCTCATCCTTGTTCCTGAAGGCTCTTCCTCTAATTACACAATGAGTGATTAAAATATGGCATTCATTGCCAGAGGATGTAGTGACGGCCACAGGCATAAATAGCTTTAAAAGGGGATTAGACAGATACATCGAGCGTAGGTCTAGGGATGGGCACAAACCGGGAAAATGAGGTTTGGTTCATGGTTTGTGGCGTACCCAGTTCACGGACCATGAACCGTCACAAACTTTTGATCAAGGGGAGATCGTCTGTCTGGAAATGTATCCGCTCACAAAGCGCAGAAACCTCCACAAACGGCTTGAAAGTTCACGGAACGTTTGTGCCAGAGTGGATCTGCCACAAACTTGATTTAGTGATCCGCAAACTGGCCAGAATTGGTCATGAGCTACTTCTGGGGAGGGTGGAATATAAGTCCAAATAAATAAATAAATAACTTTAGTTCATGAGCTGGTTCGTGCCCATCCCTAAATAGGTCTATCAGTGGCTACCAGCCATGGTGACTGAGGGGAACCTCCACGTTCAGAGGCATGAAACCCCTGAATCCCAGAGCCAGGAGGCAACATCAGGGGAAGGCCTCGGCCTCTGTGCCCTTTTGTTGGCCCTCCAGTGGAACTGGTTGGCCACTGTGTGAGACAGGATGCTGGACTAGATGGACCACTGGTCTGATTCAGCAGGGCTCTTCTTAAGGTTGAATCACAGTCTGAAGAGTTGCCCAAGCAGCCACAACATTCGAGAAGCTTCATGGTTGCCATGACTTTTGTATCCAACAGTCAATGTGGGCTGTCTGTCAAGCTGAGCGTTTTCCATGTTACACAGAAACAGCTCCAGTGCCAGGATGTTGATAGATCATGCATGGACTTTAGTAAATGGCCTGGAGTCCTCTCGGAATTATAGCTGATCCCCAGACTACAGAGATCCATTATCTTGGAGGAAATGGTAGTGTTGGGTGGCAGACTCTAGGGCAACCCATCCCCGATGAGGTCCCTCCTCTCCCCAGGTTCTGCCCTCTCCAGGCACCAGCCCCAAATCTCCAGGAATTTTCCAGGCTGTGGTTGACAACCCTAATAGATTCCAGCTCCTAATGCTGGTCCTATATGGGAACAATGTAGATCTTTAGCTAGAACTGCTATAGAGATCCTGTTTGTGCTGTGGGGAATTCCACTCCAAGCACTGGTGTTAAAATTTACTACTTTGCAAGGGATTCAACCACTGTGGTGGCTCAAGTGGTTAAGATGCTGAACTGCAGACTTGGAAGGTCAGTAGTTCAGCAGTTCGAGACCCCTGTGCCACCTGATGGAGTGAGCTCCCGTCTCTGGTTTCAGCTCCTGAAAAGCTAGCAGTTCGAAAGCAAGAAATCGCAAGGAGTTAAATAGGTGCCACTTCAGTGGGAAGGTAACAGCATTCCGTGTGCCTTGGTGTTTAGTCATGCCGACCATCTGACCACAGAAATGTCTTCAGACAGCGCTGGCTCTTTGGCTTGGAAACAGAGATGAGCACCACAATCCTAGAGTTGGATTCGACTGGCTTTTGTGCAAGGGAAACCTTTACCTAACCTAAGGAATGCCAACAATGTAGAAAGGAAAATGTGTTCTTCTGAGAAGGAAGAGCTGATAAGAGCTTCAAACTTCAGTCAATGGGGAGGGGAAAGAGGATGGCAGAGACAGAGAGGAATAAGACTCTGGACTGGGTCATCCAGTTCATTTTCCATGGGAAGTTTGTCTCATGTCCAGTGTTCCCTCTAAGCTGAGTTCGTGTGAGCTAGCTCACAGTTATTTAGCCTCCGGCTCACACATTTTTGTCTTGGCTCAGGAAGAATGGCTCCCCAGAGCAAATGAATTTATGCAGGAGCCAAATCACTCACTCACAACTTTAATGCCAGTAGATCACAAAGTAGAATTTTTTTGCTCACAAGACCGCAGCTTGGCGGGAGCATTGCTCATGTCTTGATTCCTTCATCTCAAAACTCTTTAAAATTTTGTACTAGAAGGCAACACTCTGAGATCACAAGGGCTACACATTCAGGACACCTAAAATGTAAAACAACAACAGCAAACAAAGCAAAAAACCTCAAACCAGTGCGCCTGGTTTTAGGGAACTAATTGCTTATTGAAAGCAGAGCTGCGTCTCCGCACAGTGGAATGCTTCAGTCTGGCTGCTTGAGGAATAAGTTTACAGTGAGGCCTGTTACTTAGAAAAGAATTTTAAGTTCTTTAATGTAAGAGAACTCCATGTGACGTAGGCTGGGCTCTTTTTGCAGCAGGAACTCCTTTGCATATTAGACACACCCCCTTATGTAGCCAATCCTCCAAGAGCTTACAGTTGCCCCTGTAAGAAGAGCTCTGTAAGCTCTTGGAGGATTGGCTACATTAGGGGGTGTGTCGTCTAATATGCAAAAGAATTCCTGCTACAGAAAGAGCCCTGGATATAGGAAAGGTGGAGTAAAGGCTTCTAGCTATCTGTCTAAGCCGGAATGGAGAGAGGTCTCAGATTGTTGATCACCACTTTGGGGTCAGGAAGGAATTTTCCTCCAGATCAGATTGGCCCAGAGATCCTAGAGGACTTTTACCTTCCTCTGAATGTAGAGTAGGGGTCACTGGCAGAGTGTGTGGGGGGATAGTTGTGAATTTCCTGCATCGTGCATGGATTCAACTAGATGACCATAAGAACATAAGAGAAGCCAATGTTGGATCAGGCCAATGGCCCATCCAGTCCAACACTCTGTCACACAGTGGCCAAAAATACCAGGTGCCATCAGGAGGTCCAGAAGTGGGGCCAGGACACCAGAAGCCCTCCCACTGCTGCCCCCTCCAGCACCAAGAATAGAGTGCATCACCTGGCCCAGACTGAGAGTTCCTACCCTTGGAGTCTCTTCCCGCTCTCTGTTTCTATGACTCCCAGTTGCTCTGTTTCTGATCTGAGGGATAGACTCCCCAGTCCTCCACCAGTCTAAGCCCCAAGCAGATCTTCATCGTAGTCCCAAAGACTGAGCATCACCCTTTGGTTTGCCATGTATTTACTCGGAAGTATTATGCTTGCAACAGGAGTCCAGGGAGGCATATGGCCCACTGGGGGAAGGCAGCAGGAGGAACGGTGCCATGTCCTTTCGACTCCAACGCCCTTGAAATTGTGGACCTCTCTGATTTATAGAGCATTCCTGTGCAGAGCAACTCCAGTCTAAGTCCATTGAAGTTAATGGGCTTGGCCTGGAATAACTCCGCCTAGGACTGCACTGTTATTAACCTAACTGGCAGTGTACAGAGAGACAGTGCCCAGAAACAGCCTCCTGTAGGGGCATAGACAGGATTTTTTACTTCGGGGGACATTTAAATAAGTCGGGAGCACCCCTGCATACAGGAGCGATGAGCGAGTAAAAGTAAAAACAGTGATAGAGAGCGGGTGCAAGAGATGAGAGCACTAGTAGGCAGGGCAGGGCGATGGCTTGGTGCGGCATGGCTGCGGTGCACGCAAAAACTAAAACTAAAAAAATGACAAAGAGGGTGTTATGTACTGGGATTGAATCATTCCTGACTGGCCCCACTGCTGGACCTCCTGACAGCATGTGGTATTTTTGGCCGCTGTGTGACAAGAGTGTTGGACTAGATGGGCCATTGGCCTGATTCAACATTGGCTTCTCTTATGTTCTCTTATGTTCTTATGTTCCTGACTGAATCACCCCAGAGACTGGCCGAGCTTGGAGCACAAGAACAATAGCCTGCCAGGATTCTGAAAGTAACCAATCAGGGAGAAATGTTATGTAAACAGCCTATCACTGGGAGTGGGGTGTGTTTGGGTGTGGCAGTTGCATGCTATCGAACAGGGCCGAGGCTCTGGGGGTCTTGTCCTGTTCTTGCTGAAATCACAAATAAAGCTGAGCTGATCACTGGACTTGAGCCTGCTCATCCATGGAACCCCCACTATTTAACAGAGAGAGAGAGAGAGGCGAGGGTGCAGGCAGGGCTGGACAGGGCGACAGTGCGGCTGCAGCACGTGTAAAAAGTAAAATTTTAAAAAGCAATGAAGGGGGGGGGTGCATGAGGCAAGGGCACCGGCAGGTGGGGCAGGGCGATGGCTTGGCTCAGTGCGGCCGTGGCGTGGGAGAAAAATAAAATAAACTGGTTGGATGGGAAGTCAGGGGGGCCTGGGCGGTTAAGTCAGGGGGCCCTGCCCCGAGATCCCCCGCTGTAGCTACAGGCTTGGCCTCCTGTATTCAGCTGCATTGCATGTAAGCCACCCGTGCCTTTGTGCTCAGCGAGGACTGCATTCAAACCCTCGGCAGTCTTGTCCCCTCATGCTTTCTCCTGCCCTGCTCATCATTCACCGGGCACACTAAGCGTAGCGCTGGCATCAGAGGCCCACTCGCTTTATTTGAGAAATAACTATTTCATTCTGCAATAAACGTGTTTTGATGGAAGCCGAGCGGCGGAGGCTCGGCCCGCATCGGACGCTGCCGGTCGGCTGGAAGAAACAGATGGAGGACATAATGGAGATAGTTTGGAGCCCCCTCGGTTCAAGATGCTTGTCGTCTTTGTTGTGAGTCTTGGGAGTCTTGCCGGATACTTGGCTGCCTGGGGCCAGATGGCTGCAGCGTCCATCTGCACTTGGCAAGGAGGCGATACTCTTTTGCATTTGGCTGGAGAGAGCGGCCTCCGTACAGTTGTGACCGCCTTGATCTATCGCACGCGGAATAGATTTGTCACGTGCTCGGCAATGCTCCCTCTAAGCTGCAGAGTCCTGTGAGCAAAGATTCCACTTTGTGAGCTACTGGCATTAAAGTTGTGAGCCGGTGATTTGGCTACTGCATAAATTAGTTTGCTCCTTCCTGAGCTTAGGCAAAAATGTGTGAGCCGGAGGCTAAAAAAATGTGAGCTAGCTCACACGGACTCAGCTTAGAGGGAACACTGGTGGCCATTTTCCTCTCTCCCACCACCACTATACAAAAAAATGATGACGCAGCACACCACAGCAGAAGAGCGGCCGGGATCATTGTTTGTATCCCTACAGCTTGCGATAGGAATGTGACCAGCTTATAAGGATTGTTGCCGATCTGAGGAATGCCTCGTGTGCATGTTTTCGCCGGCACAGATCATAATACCCCACAAGCTACAGAAGAACTCCTTCTTTCCTCCCTCTCGCTGTCCCTCCACCCTCTCCCCATTCCTCCTCCTCTGAGGTTGTCAGCTCTAGGTTGAGAAAGTCCTGAAGACTTGGGGGTGGAAAACTGAGGTGGGTGGGGCTTGGGGACAGGAAGGACTTCAGGAGGGTCTGATGCCATAGAATCTGCCTCCAGGAGAATTGATCTCAGTAGACTGAAGATAGTTGTAATCAGGGCTATATTGGGGCAGGAACGCACAGGAATGGAGTTCCGGCTGGCTCCCAAGTTGGCCACGCCCAGCAGGAACTCATTAGCATAACTGGCCACACCCAACAACAGAAACTCATTAGGACTGGCTACATTTGGGGTGTGTGGCCTAACATGCAAAGGAGTTCCTGCTACAAAAAAAGCCCTGGGTTTTGACAGCAAACAAGGTCAACAGAATAAGAAGCAAAAGGTGGGTGTGGCTGGATGACCACACTTCTGGTAATATGGGGGTGTGGCCTAATATGCTAATGATCTGTGCTGTCTTGGGTGTGGCCTGATATGCTAATGATCTGTGCTGTCATGGGTGTGGCCTATTATACTAATGAGTTCCTGCTGGGCTTTTTCTACAAAAAAAGCCCTGGCTATACCCACTTGAATCTATCATCAGGAAAAGAGCTCAGCTTAAGAAGAGGCTGCAAGACCTGTAGCTGAGGCTGTGAGGAGAATGCCTCAGCGGTACCTGAGGGAGGATGTAAACAGTTTGAGCCAAACATCTACAAGCACAACAGGAAGCTACAAGGCTGGTCTGAGGTCTGCACCTGTCAGTAACCTCTAAGTAGCTGAGGGCTGGTAAGCAGGAAAAGGTGGGTGTGGTTGGATGACCACACTTCTGGTAACATGGGGGTGTGGCCTAACATGCTAATGAGCTGTGTTGTCAGGGGTGTGGCCTAATATGCTGATAGGTTTCTGTTGATGGGTGTGGCCTATTATGCTAATGAGTTCCTGCTGCACTTTTTCTATAAAAAAAGCCCTGGTTGTAATGCCAGGAGATCTCCAGGCCCCACCTGGAAGCCACCAATCGTATCCTCCTCCTCCTGATCAACTCTGTCTTCTTGGCTGTGGTTGTTGCTGCCCCAACAGCAGGCCAACAGGAGGGGGATGGAGCCCCTTTCTCTCCCAAATAACTTGTCTGAAAACTTGAGAATATTTAATCATTCCCTCTTATTAATAAAAAAGAGAGAAATGCTGATATTAGAGAGCCAGTCTGATGTAGTGGTTAAGAACATGGACTCTAATCTGGGAGGACCGGGTTTGGTTCCCCACTGCTCCACTTGCATCTACTGGTGTGACCTTGGGTCAGTCACAAGTTCTGTCAGAGCTATTCTCTCAGGAGCAGTTCTCAAGTGAGCTCTCTCAGCCCCGCCTACCTCACAGGGTGTCTGTTGTGGGGAGGGGAAGGGAAGGGAAAGGAGATTGTAAGCTGCTCTGAGACTCCTCCAGGTAGTGAAGGGCAGGGTATAAATCCAATCTACTCCTCCTCCTCTTCTTCTTCCTCCTTTTCTTCTTCTTCTTCCAAAGTAGATTGTCAGGTACCTACGGGCTGGACGGCAACTTGGGGCCACCCATAGACAAGACAAACATGCATACTGAGGGGATTCCTCGGGTATGAAGGAAGATATTAACTTGTAAATTACAAAAAATGAAAAGACAAAATGTCCCCAAATGGCCTGATGAGGACTGAGCAAGGCTTTTCACCTCCAGTTAAGTTAAGAATCAGGAAGTTAAGAATCAGTAAAGGGTGACGGTGGGGGGACGAACAGTCTGGGGTTAACTCAGGCTACTCAAGTGCCTAAAAGCTTGAAGAACTGTGGAGAGAGAGATTTGGGAGGCAGCAGGAAACTCCCCAATTGCTTATCCCCTCCGCCTCCATGACTGCTTATGGGCTTCCAAGGTAACGATGAACTATTAGCAACCCATGGCCCTCGTCTGCGGATACTTAAATCTGTGGATTGAGGCAATGATTTATTTTGTTAGCTTGACCCTCATATATCACAGCCGTATCTCGGGTTGAGTCCCCCCCCCTTTTTCTCGCTATTTGTGGTTTGTATCCCACTGGAAGGCTGGCAACCCGGACTGAAGTCCCTATATGTGTATCTGGATCTACAAGCTTCCCCTCTATCAATCCCATCCTGGCAGTGAAAGGCGTATTCCCAGGCGGGCCTGTCTCTCCGGGATCGGCTCACACGCGATTACGGGCAAGATCAGCAGGATCGGCTGTCACTGATTTCGGGGACATCTGTCCCCACAGTGAGACAAGCTGCAAACATGAATTATGGATGACGTACACAGGCGGACCTGTGTCGCGATTACACCGAAGAATACACTTTGCCGTGCTCTCGAGAGCGGAAGGGTAGGGAGCCGGCAGCCAGCTGCGTTAACCCTTCTTGACAAGCTGTCGCCGTCCTGGCCAGCACTCAGATTCCTTGGGTTTGTGAGAATTAGGAAGGCGGCGTACTTTCGGCGAATAAGCATAACCGGTACATCAAAAAAAGTCCTACACATTTATTTATTTAATTAATTAATTACATTATCTCTGTGGATCGCCTCATCCCCACGCATGCGGGGCTCTAGGCAATGTGCAGATTTAAAACCATAAAAACCATATCCAACATATTATACAATAGTTAAAGGCAAGTTACGTTATTTTTGTGGTCCCCTCCCGTTTCTGGTCTGTGGGTGCTTCATAGGCTTGGGGGAAGGAGAAAACCCCACAGGGGATCGGGGGGGGGGCGGGTAGGGTGCCAACCATGATGTGGACTGTTGCTGCCCTCAACTGAACTCTGGGTGGAACATCTCTGCCTTACAGGGCCTGCGGAATTGCATAAGATCCCACAGGGATTGTGGGCACCCGATGAAATTGCTGAGCAGTCGGGTTAGAACAGATAAAAGGAAGTCCTTCTCCACTGAAAGAGTGGTTAACACACAAAATTCACTGCCACAGGAGGTGTTGGCGGCTACAAGCATGGACGGCTTCAAGAGGGAATTAGATAAACTTATGGAGCAGAGGTCCATCAGTGGCTATGAGCCACAAGGTATAGATAGGGACTCTGGGGCAAGTGATGCTCTGTACTCTTGGTGCTTGGAGGGGGGGGGCAACAGTGGGAGGTCTTCTAGTGTCCTGGCCCCACTGGTGGACCTCCTGATGGCACCTGGTATTTTTGGCCACTGAGTGACAGAGTGTTGGACTGTAAGAAGAGCTCTGTAAGCTCTTCGAGGATTGCCTACATTGGGGGGGTGTTGCCTAATATGCAAAGGAGTTCCTGCTACAAAAAGAGCCCTGGACAAGCAACGCTCCCTCTAAGCTGTAGAGTCTTGTGAGCAAAAATTCAACTTGGTGAGCTACCGGCATTAAAGTTGTGAGCGAGCGATTTGGCTGCTGCCTGAATTAGTTTGCTCTGGAGCCCTCCTTCCTGAGCGAAGACAAAAATCTGTGTGAGCCAGAGGCTAAAAAAGTGTGAGCTAGCTCACACTAACTCAGCTTAGGGGGAACACTGGTTACAACTCATATTCACTCATTCTTTTTCAAGTGTGCACAATCAAGGATCTTCCACCTGGAAGATGGCAAACCTAGGATGGAGCCAGGGGAGGGGAAGTTGTGGTTTGGGGAAGGGGGTGGTGGACTGCAGCATTGTCCAATGCCATAGAGTCCACCCTTCAAAGCAGCCATTTTCTCCAGGGGAACGGAGCTCTGTCATCTGGAGACTGGTTGCAATAGCAGGAGATCTCCAGGCCCCACCTGGAGGCTGGCAACCCTAGCACAGGAAGAGCAGTGTTGGCTATGTTAGTGAGAGACCCGGATTCAAGTATTTGCTCAGGGATGAAGTCCAGTGAGTGGCTTCGGAGGAGTCGCGAAGGGAAAATGAGATGAAATATTGTAACTTCCCTGAGCCCTTTGGACACGTTGGGGGAAAGGAATCAAAATAAATTGATTTATAAATGGCTTCCTGCCCCCCCCCCCCGCATTTAATCTTCCTACCCCACCGATCTCAGACAAAAGAAGCCACCGTGATGCCAGTGAAGACAAGGGAAAAGGGCTTATGGGGCAATCAGAGATCAGGGGCAACCCATAATCCAGCTTGTGAACATCACGAAGCCTATGAATATTTGGGGCTTTATGGTGATGGATTATTGATTCTAAATATACTCCGAGTAATTGTATAGCTCATATCCAGCAGGTCAGGATTACAATTTTTCATTACAGCTTTTCGGAGATTGCAAGCCTTTAGACAATTACTGTAAGTCCATCTAAGAGGTAAAATCATCTCCTCAATATGGAGCAAGGGAATTCGCCGATATTGCTTTCCCCTAAGACTCAATTTCATTACGGGGGGGGGGGGGGAGAGAAGAAATCCATTTCCATCTCATCCGCAGTTCGGGGGGATCAGGTGTGACAGTCATGGGTTACCTACCTCCCCTTCCTTCTGGGCAGTGGTTTGAAGGCAAAATCCTAGAGTTGCCAACCTCCAGGTAGCACCTGGAGATCTCCTCCTATTACAATTTAGGCAACGGAGATCAGTTCCTCTGGAGAAAATGGCTGCTTTGGAGGGTGGACTCTCTTGGGTTATATCCTGCTGAAGTCCCTCCCCACACCAAACCCTGCCCTCCTCAGGCCCCATGCCAAAAATCCTCAGGTATTTTTCAACCCAAAGTTGGCAAAAGCCCTGGTTTGGCCCCGTTCACATTGAGCATTTGCCCCCCTGAAGGCACGGGAGCCCTGTGGACTTTCCGTGCGTGATCATACCAGCACATCTGGGAGGCGTAGTGCTCCCGTGGCCAACCTGCGGCTTCCCGTGGAAAACGCGGAGTAAAAAACTAGTAGGTCGGAAGTACTAGTTTCTGGAAACCCCAGGGCAAAGGCTGGCATCTGATCGTGGGAGCGCCAGTATCCACAGCTTCCAACGCCCGCCCATGTCCCCCGGGGTTTCTGGATATTGTAAGTGTCCGTGGGATGCGCACCAATGCTGAACAGCACATGCACACACACAAGATACCAACAGCGGCCCCCCCCAATGGCACATGCGCACTTTGCTGCTTTTTTGCTGCGCTGCAGCAGCGTGGTGTGATCGGGGCACAGAGCTACCGCGCCTTATTTAGCTCCGGGGCGAACTGCCACGCCTCTCCCCGCGTTTTCTGGCCTGTATGACCGTGGCCTTTGAATCTTTCTTCGCTTTCCCCATTTTGCCTTGGTGGTGTTTCTGTCAGTTATTTGGCTATTGGCCAAGAATCCAGAGGTTCAGCCTGAAGGTGAACTAATATCAGGAATGAGTTTTGTTCCAGGCCAGACTGGTTTGGACAGAAAGGAATTTCCCTCCAGGCCAGATTGGCCCAGGGATCCTGGGGGTTGGGCATTTCTTACATTGTGGATTTCCTGCATTATAGCTGTGAATTTCCTGCATTGTGCAGGGGGTTGGGCTAGATGACCCTTGGGATCCCTTCCAGTTCTATGTTTCACATATCTACATACTGAAGAACCCTCCCCCAAATGTCTGGAAATATTGCACATTAAAACAAATAATTGTTGAATAATTAGGTAAAGCAGCCGACGTAATCAATATATGTGATCGGAGATCTGTAATTAGGGATGGCTCATGGCTGAACCACAAATCGAACCATGGACCAAGACACCGATTCGTGAAACGAACGGATTTGTGTTGGATCGTGAGCCATTTAAAGTTTAAACCCCTGCTTTCTGTTCCGCACAGCTTTTCGCATGGAGCAGAAAGCAGTGGTTTCAATGACGCTGAGCCATTTAAACCAAACAGCTGAGCAGTGGAGAGGGCTCAGCTCTTTTTCATGAAGAGCAGAAAGCAGGAGATTAAATGGCTCTCAGAGCCTTTTAAACCCCTGCTTTCTGCTCGCCATGAACCACCACAAACCGCATCAAAATTTGTGGAAGTGTGTGGCAGATCTCCAGTTAGTGAACATCATTTTGTGAACCACAAACCGGCCAAAATTCATGACAAATTTTAGTTCATAAGTTGGTTCATGCCCATCCCTAGTCGTAATTATTTAGTAGTACTTAAGGCCCAATGGGATCCTGGATATAGAAGGTGTGAGTAGGTCTTTTGGAGGAAGTGACTGCTTTTTAGGGCACAGGGTGTAAACACAACACTGGACACACAACACAGAAATCTCTTGCTGGTACAGCGTCGGCTTGGCATGAAGAAGGTCCCAGGTTCAATCTTCCACAACTCTAGTTTAAAGATCAAATAGGAGGTGATGTGAGAGACCTCTTTCTTAGACCTGACAGTGGATGCCATGTAGACACTTTAATATATTTAATTAATTGATGGATTGACTGAAATATTTATCTTCCATGCTCTCTACAATTATATGTTCAAGATTGACTCTAGTGATATATGAATGATAACTATTATTATAGCCAGGGCTATTTTGGGGCAGGAACGCACAGGAATGGAGTTCCGGCTGGCTCCTGAGTTGGCCACGCCCAGCAGGAACTCATTAGCATAATAGGCCACACCCAACAGCAGAAACTCATTAGGATTGGCTACATTAGGGGTGTGTGGCCTAACATGCAACGGAGTTCCTGCTCCAAAAAGAAAGCCCTGGGTTTTGACCACAAACAAGGTAAACAGAATAAGAAGCAAAAGGTGGGTGTGGCTAGATGACCACACTTCCGGTAACATGGAGGTGTGGCCTAATATGCTAATATGCTGTGTTGTCAGGTGTGGCCTAATATGCTAATGAGTTTCAGCTGTTGGGTGTTGCCTATTATGCTAATGAGTTCATGCTGGGCTTTTTCTACCCAAAAAGCCCTGATTATAGCTATTATGAAATCTAATATATATGAAATCTGAGTCCATTTGCACCTTAGAGATCAACAAGTCTTTCAGGGTCTGGAGACTGAGCCCTACGAGGAAAGGCTAAGGGCCTTGGGAATGTTTAGTTTGGAGAAGAGGAGATTGAGGGGGGACATGATCGCTCTCTTTAAATATCTGAAAGGCTGTCATTTGGAGGAGGGCAGGGAGCGGTTCCAGTTGGCAGCAGAGGAGAGGACCCGAAGCAACGGGTTCAAATTATATGCAGAAAGGTATCGGCTGGATATTAGGAAAAACTTTCTCATGATCAGAATGGTTCAAAGGTGGAATCAGCTGCCTAGGGAGGTGGTTAGCTTCCCCTCACTGGCAACTACAAGAAGAGGCTGGATGAATATTTGTCAGAGATGCTTTAGGCTGGTCCCGCATTGGGCAGGGGGTTGGACTAGATGGTCTGTATGGCCCCTTCCAACTCTATGATTCAATGATTCTATGGTATAAGCTTTTGAGAGAAAAATCTCCCTTTGTCAGTTACAAGTTGGAAAGAAGATCCTTGAGTCTTTATATCCCATTCAGAAGTGGGAGGGGTGTTGTAAAGGAGGGACTCAGGATGCAAAACTACAGTGCACTATTATTATAAGTGATTCCAGAGAATTATTACTGATTTCCTATAAATTACATAGGAGTAGCAACAGCATCAAAAGAAGTCATGACAGTACTCATACCCATAGCGGTGATGTCATGTTTTAGTGGCCCTTTGGAGATTAATGTCTTAACTACTGTAAAAGAGACAGAAGAAAATGGAATTCAGAAGTAATAGGGAGCCAGGGCATGGATGCATTCGTCAGTGAAAATCCCATTTCCAGTTCTGCCTCCCCAGGCTTCAGCTATGGATTCATGCAGAAAAGCTGTGTGATATCTTTCAGCATCATCAGATTTGTTCTTCTGCGAAAGGCCCTGGATGTTTTCATGCCTTCGTGTTATGCTCACAGTTACACTGCATCATGGACTGTGTAGTCTTAAAACAGCATAATGTTCTGTTGCATGTGTAGTTTACAATAAGGAATAAGTTTGGTTTGGCACAAAGTGGCTGAGTACTATGAGAATGCACACATTGTAACAACGGTGGTAGAAAGTGCTGTCAAGTGGCTTATGGCAACCCCATAGGATTTTCAAGGCAAGAGACGAAATGAGGAGGATTCTCATTGCCTGTCTCTGCATAGCAACCCTAAACTTCCTTGGTGGTCTCCCATCCATGTGCTAACCAGCATCAATCCTGCTTAGCTTCCATGTTTGGATGGGCTATTCTGGACCATCCAGGGTACCATAACTGTACATAATGCTCATTATAATGTTTTTGATAAAGTGTGCATACACACAAAAGCTCATACCTTGAATAACCTTTGTTGGTCTTAAAGGTGCCACTGGACTCTAAATGTGTTGTACTGCTTCAGACCAACACGGCTGACCAACTGAATGCTCATTTATGTTACTCATGAGCTGATATACCAGAAGAGGGGTTTTGAAATGGTCATGGGAATGTTCAAGTTAGAAGAGAAGAAGAAGAAGTGAAGATATTGGATTTATACCCCGCCCTTCACTCAGAGTGGCTTACAAACTCCTTTCCCTTCCCCTCCCCACAACAGACACCCTGGGAGGTAGGTGAGGCTGAGAGAGCTCTGACAGAAACTGCTCTTTTTCAAGGACAGCTGTGCCAGAGCTTGTGACTGACCCGAGGTCACATCAGCAGGTGCAAGCGGAGGAGTGGGGAATCAAACCCGGTTCTCCAAGATTAGAGTCCACGCACTTAACCACTACACCAAGGATTCAGAAGTGATCAAATCACCACATCCAGCTAGAATTAATGATCTGTAAAATGTTTGACCTTTTTCACCCTGGATAGAAAAAAATATAGCTTTTAGGTAAAGGTAAAGGTTCCCTTGCTCGAAAGCCAGTCAAATCCAACTCTAGAGTTGCGGTGCTCATCTCTGTTTCAAAGCCGAAGAGCCAGCGCTGTCCAAAGACATTTCCGTGGTCATGTAGCCGGCATGACTAAACACCAAGGTGCACGGAACTCTGTTACCTTCCCACCAAAGTGGTACCTATTTATCTACTTGCAATTTCTTGCTTTCGAACTGCTAGGTTGGCAGGAGCTGGAACTAGAGACGGGAGATCACCCCATCATGCGGCATCTGGGTCTCGAACTGCTGAACTTCCACATCCTACAGTTCAGTGTCTTAACCCGAAACCCTCTTAATGATCTTCAAGCCCATTCATTGCTGTTGTTCCCCTCCCTTCCTCGTTTCACCACCCTTTCCCCCTGGTTCGAGCTTCCTTCTCCTTTCTAGAATGATCTCCACCAATCAAGGGTTTTGTAGTGAACCCAATGACAAAATGGTTCGACATAATCAAGCCGAGTTGGCTACATGAAGGCAAACAAAATCAGCTGATGGCTTGGATGCTGTTTCCACGACTGATCACATTGGGGGGGGGTCCCCAGTCAATTGGATCCCCATTTTTTACTCTGCCTTGAAAACTCGGTAATGGGGGAGGGGAAAAGCTGTTCCCAAAAGTCCCCCTTTTGGCTCAGCCCTATCTAGAATTTCTTTATTTCCTCCAAATTTTAGAGGCGTCTGCCTTCTTTCTTTTTTGTCCCTGGGAGATGGATGCCTTAAAAACAGTAGCGGCAACAGGGAAACAATAGACCCGTCCTCTGTTTACAGGAGACAGATAATTTTACATCTGCAATCGGGGGAAAGAATCTTTTGTTTCGCGTGTTCCTTTCTCTGAGATTTCTGCACTTTACACTTGTAGGTCAAATCCAACATGCCTGGCTCCTCCAGTAATCTTAAAACATATTACTAGCCTTTGGGTGTACAAAGCCATATGGCTGAAAATTCTAGCCAGAAGCAATTCGACTGCAATTCACAGAAAGCTGGTAAACCTGGGTTTGTTGCAGCGAGTGGCCAAATGTTTTCTTTAGGAAGCCAAGGAAATTATATCAGCCAGGCTTTGGCGGTCGAATATCCTGTGCTCGTGCCTGGTAGCCCCAGGTGATCAGAGATTTGGGGGAGGGGGGCAAAGAAGAAGGGGCCATGGACAATATGTTGTGCATCTATTTGCTTTTTTTTTTCTTTTAAAAAAATGACCTATAAAAAGGGATGGCCATCTGCAACAGCCCCCCATCAGCTAATTTGCCCGCGGAACTCTTGAATGCTGACACTGTATACAGAACGGGAAGAATGAGATGTCTAATAGCAGCACATGCTGTTGTCTGAGCTAAGTAGCTTGGTTTTGAGAGCGAGAGGAATGCTGTTGTGCAACTCCATAGGCAGAAGTCTGCCACGGCTTAATGGGCCTGGGTGATTCTTGGGGCACCTGGGTAAAGAAGGGGAAATGGAGACACGACGTACATCTGCAAGTAATAAAAGTACCGGAACGTTAATATCCACCTTGTTGATGTTAGCGAAAATAACTATGTCACAAAAATGGAAACAAAAAATAAAAATCCCTACTATCACACGCTGGCAAAAGAAAATTTGAGAATGCTTCATTTACGGGCACACTTCATACAACTTATCCGCTGTGCAGTCGGAAAAATATCAAAAGTGGTTCCAGGCGGTATGGTTTCCCATGATCAGCTATTTAGAAAACAGTGGGACAATCCCAAATAACCCGGTATATAGAAATTTACTTTTCTTTTGATTATTCTGTAACTCTAAAATGTTCCAATGGTTATATATTCTTAGGTGGTAGACGGGCACGAAACGCTATTTGAGTTAACTGCTAACTTTGTTTAAGCATGTCTTTAACCTTTCTCGCTATGACCCTTCTGAATGTTAAACTTTGTTGTAACAGTGTTGGAAAAGATTAATAAAAAATAAATTAAAATAAAAAAGAAGGGGAAATGGGCATCTCTGTAGGGGTGAGCATTCCCTTCCAAGGTGTTCAAAATATTATTCAGGGTCTCTTTGAGCACCTGTACTGCTGTCATCAGTGGAAAAGTAATGTAAAGCTCTGACGCAATTTTCTTATCCAGTTGATGTTGATATTACAAAACTCAGAGTTATCGACAGTGTATTTAGAAAAAAGGAGAGTGACACTGATTGTCCAAATGCAGAGCTTTGAACACAGATAGAGAAGTTTATTCCACTGTAGATCAGAAGTCAAAACGATTGAAGGGTATACAATTCACACTGATTTTCAATTAGTGAATCTGTAGTGGGAAAAAAAGCAATGAAGCCTAGAGATAAGAACTAATTAAGCTCCCCAAATATTTATTATATACTTCATTGTTGCTCAGTCGCACAGTCGAATCCAACTCTTTGCAACTCCATGGATCACAGCGTGCCAGGCCCTCCTGTCTTCCGCCATCCTCTCGAGTTTGCTTAATTTCATGTTCATTGCATTGATAACAATGTCTAACCATCTCATCCTTTGCCATCCCCTTCTTCTTTTACCTTCAGTCTTTCCCAGCATCAGGGTCTTCTCCAGGGAGTGCTCCCTTCTCATCTGGTGGCCAAAGTATTTGAGCTTCAGCTTCAGGATCTGGCTTTCCAGGGAACAGTCAGGGTCGATTTCCTTTAGAATTGACTGATTTGATCTCCTTGCAGTCCAAGGGACTTTCAAGAGTCTTCTCCAGCACCATAGTTCAAAAGAATCTGTTCTTCGGCGTTCGGCCTTCCTTATGGTCCACCTTTCACAGCCACACATTACTGCTGGGAATACCAGACTTTTGCTGGTAGGGTGATGTCTCTACTTTTTATTATGCTGTCTAGGTTTGCCATAGCTTTCCTCCCCAGGAGCAGGCGTCTTTTAATTTCATGGCTGCAGTCACTATCTACAGTGATCTTGGATCCCAAGAATGTGAAGTCTGTCACTGCTTCCATGACTTCCCCTTCTATTTGCCAAAGAGTGATGGGGCAAAGTTTTTTTGATGTTGAGTTTCAAGCCAACTTTTGTTCTCTTCTCTCTTCTCTCACTCTGAGAAGGAGACTCTTTAAGTTCACTTTCTGCCTTTAGAGTATCATCTGCATTTCTAAAGTTATTGTTCAGGTTTTTCCCAGCAATCTTAATTCCAACTTGTGATTCATCCAGGCCAGCTTTTCACATGATGTACTCTGCATATAAATTCAGTAAACAGGGTGACAATATACATCCTTGTCGTTCTCCTTTTCCTGTGCTAAGCCAATCATTTGTTCCATATCTGGTTCTGTCACTTCTTTCAGCTAAAATGAAGTCTATGGATGGGCATGAACAGGGAAAATGGAAGTTTGTGAAGGTTCGTGGTTCGTGCGGTTTCACAAACCACGAACCTCCACAAACCTTTCTGCTTAACAAACCGGTCTGAGGTTCGTGGTTCAGGAAGCGGAACAGCTTGTAAAAGCCATTTAAAGGGTTGCCTTTAAATGGCTTTTGCAAGCTGTGCAACTCGCAAGTGAACACAGAAGGCTGCATCTCTTTAAATGCCTTCTCCAGTCCTCGCCACTGGCACCAGTGTGTCTGCCGGCACGAACCAAACAAACTTCCCAAAACCACCTGGGAGGTTCATGGGAGTTTTGTGGGGGCGGGGTGGCATGAACTGAGGTTTGTGAGCCATGAACCAAGTCCAGTTTGTGACAAATTTTGGTTCGTAATTCAATTCACGCCCATCCCTAATAAAGACCCTGAAAGAGAGTAGCGACAAGACTGACTAGTCCTTTTTCTTTTGTAAAGCTGAACATTTCAATTTGCCTAGAGTCAGTTTCCATAGTCACAGCTCACCTTGTTTGAATGTTGGAAGGAATGCTTTGCTTGTCAAAGCAATCACGAAAGCACCTTTCCTCTACATTCTATCTCTGGCTCTATTAAGTACTGTGTTGTTTGTCCTGGCTATAATAGCTGGATCAATAATAGCAATGATGATAATATAACTTGGGTTTTTTGCTAACAGTGTTGAAAGCAATTCACACACATTTTGTGGTGGTGGTAGAAAGTGCCATGAAGTCCCAGCTAACTTATGGTGACCCCATAAGGTTTTCTTTTTCTTTTTACGTGTATTTATCAGTTTTACACACTATATAACCATTGTACATACATCTCTTCTATAGATTTGAGTCTAAAGTTCCCAAATCTCATTAATACATTTATACAAACAAGCCCGTCTTATGTAGAAAATATCATCATCCTTTCCTTGAAGTGTTAGACTTAATTTATCCATTTCTGCTATCTCTAGCGCCTTATAAATTACTTCCTCTCTGGTGGGAAGTTCTTCTTGCTTCTAGTATTTGGCTAATAAAATTCTAACAGTAGTTAACACATAGATTACTATATACTTATCATTCTGTTTATAACAATCTGGGATAATATTCAATAAGGCTAATTCGGGGGACAAAATCATGTTTATATTCAAATTTCTGATATTAATTTCTGTATCAGCATCCAGTCATTATGCACTCTACCACAACGCCACCACATGTGGAAAAAAGTTCCCACATTTGTTTTGCATTTCCAGCAGTTTTTAGATATAGAGGGGTTACATTTTGCTAGCCTATCCGGCAACCAATACCAATGGTGGAATACTTTGTAAATATTTTCTTTATAATTAATAGCTCTCATTCACTTTGCAGATTTCCATATCTCTGCCCATTTATCTATGTCAAGATTATTCAATTGGCCCGATAAGGTTTTCAAGGCAAGAAACATTCAAAGGTGGTTTACCATTGCCCTGGTATTCCTTGGAGGTCTCCCATCCAAATATTAGCCAGGGCCGACTCTGCTTAGCTTCCAAGATATGATGAGACTGGGCTACTTGGGCTATCTAGATCAGGGCCACATATGTTTTAGCAGCCCAAATAGCCTACATGAGCCTCTGCCTCTCCCCATCCATTCTGCAAGACAGGGGAACTGCCTCTTGTTGGTGGGGAAAGACTATCCTGCTGCTCGCATTCTCCTCCTCATCTTCGTACCCTGCCTGTTTGCTAGCAGGTGCAATTGAAGTCTTTCTTCTGCTTCAGGTAGACTTTCTATCATGGGATGGATGTGTCCTGAGGATGAGCCTCTTTCTGCCTTAGACTATGTGCACGCTAAGGCTTTGGGCACAACTCCAGAGAACAAACTATCTCACCCAAACAGGATATGTGTTAATATGGAACCTGAAAGCCCTCCAAAACCAGTGATACCATGCAATGATTAACAGAAAGTGGGAACAGAAAGAACAGAGAAATGCTGACTGGGAGGTTTACATTTGGTGGGCTAATGTGCTAACCCTTCTGGTTGGACAATATCCCTGTCACCCACAAACCTGCTGGGTCATTGTTTCTCATCACTACTTCTCCCATCCCCCGTAGCCCTCTGGCAGGGTAAAGAGTTTCTTCAGAAACTTTGCAGCCTATCCTAAATGTTAGAAAGAAATGGGTTCAGATTGGAGCACTGCTGATATTTATGAATGAATGTTGTTTTGGCTGCCTTTTGATTATTATAGTTCTCATTTCTGATTGCACATTTTTACTCCAATAAGACTTGTGGTTAGAGGATGCTTTAGAGAGAACATTAAGCTTTTCCAGCTTCCTAAAGGTAAGGCATTGAATTCATGACTGAGGCAAGAAACTTGTTGATTGCTGTACACAGTATGTGCTCATGGTTCCTGGGAGCATGTGCCACTTTCCTTTGTGTGGTCAGCAGTATGGCTTCCTCTATGGCTTTGCACAATGATACAGAAGAGAAGAGCAACACAACTACAATTAGACCTTTCTGTGCCTAATTAGGAATTTGTCTATTTCCAAAACCATTTTGGGAGATCTATGAAAAAAAATATGTAAACAAATAACAAAACACACATCTTATGTACAGGCCAATATGACAGACATGAAACTTTTGTTTTCATTTCAGAAGCATCGTTGATTTTGTTAAATTTGTTTTGAATCCTGCTTAGCTTGGCAATGATATCCATTTTTATTTCCATTGCTTTTCATTCATTTCTGGCTGTAGCTTATTTATTTTCTTCTTTTATAGTCCACCTCTTTCCTTTTTGTTTTCCGTTCAGTCCTCAGGCATTGGAACCCTTACCCAGGGATCCTTCCTGCAGTTTTTCAAGCAAATAAGACAAGGACAGATTTCCCACTAAAGCTGCTGCGGGGTTGTGCCGCCGTTTGCCCCGAGATTTTTAGTCAATTTCACACCCGAAGCCGCGGGGCTGCATTTTGACCCGCGGCTCGCTCGATTTCCCCCGCAGTTTCGTAATCCTCAAAAAACAGGATTACGAAACTGCGGGGAAATCGGGCGAAGCCGCGGGTCAAAATGCAGCCCTGCGGCTTTGGGTGTGAAATTGACTAAAAATCTTGGGGCAAACGGCGGCGCAACCCCGCGGCAGCTTTAGTGGGAAATCACCCAAGGTCTTCACTGAAGGAGGGAATAGCATTCTCATTTGCTATGCAGCCTGGCTTCCAGCATGCGCAAGCAAAATGTTCCGTATCTCTCCCCCACCCCACCCCTGCCTTAGTGCTACCCATGGTCCTGGTACATGTGTGTATAAAGCATGCTGTTTCTTCTGTCTCCCCCTCTCCCCAGTTGCAACAGTACCGGGATCCAGGTTATTATGGTTGGAGGCCTGCCTATCTGAGGGACCGCCTTTCCCCATATGTCCCCCAGAAAGCACTGAGGTCAGGATCGCAAAATCGTCTGACTCTCCCTGGTGTGAAAGATGCCAGATTGGCCATCACCAGAGCTAGGGCCTTCTCAGTGGCAGCTCCACGCTGGTGGAACGAGCTCCCAGAAGACATCAGGGTCCTGCAGGACCTCTTACAGTTCTGCAGGGCTCTTCCACCAGGCTTTCGACTAGGAGCCACCACTGATGAGTGAGCTATTAAAAACTGAACTGTTACAGCCCTCATGTTAATGGCATTAAGAACAACTCGGATCCTGGCTTAGCTACATTGGATCATCTTACAGCAATAGCCACCTGCACTTAACTGCACTTTTATATGTATGTATGTATGTGTGTGTGTGTATATATATATATTGCTGTTGTGAAATTTTACAGTAATTTATAGTATTGTGCTTTCACATCTGTGTTTTGTTGTATTTTAACTGTTGTATGCCACCTTGAGCCTGCCTGTGCAGGCAAGGCGGGATATAAATTGAAATTAATAATAATAATAAATAATTATATGAGCAGGCAAACAGCTGGCCTGTAGGCGCAAGCAAAATGAAGTCTGCATCGTGACCTGTCCCCTGTGCCACTCTGTGCATTCCACAGCAGCAGCTTAATCTCACAGTGAACTACAGGAAAATGGGGGGAATTTACACTATGCTCAATTGCAAATTACCAGAAGGGGGGGGGATTTTAAATTGAAGGGGAACAGCAAGCCAGCATGAGCTGCACACAGATCAAGAAAGCCTTCCCCATTAGCCTTTGAGCCACAATGGTTGGTGGAAACACTGGGGAAAAAAGACCTACCAGGGCAGTTCTCTTTTTCTTTTCTTTTTTAAAAGGAAATCTGTTTCCTTCTGCTCATTGGAAATCCTCCCTGTCAGTTTACAAACCCTCTCCCATGCCTCCCTCTGATCTCTGCGAACTCCGAAATAGACAGACAGCTGTCCGAATGAGGAAGAAATCCAAATATTAACGAAGATGTCATTATTTTTAATCTGTTCCATTGCAATGACAACATTCACCAAAAATGGCCATTTTGTTTATTTGATTTATTATAAAATAAACACATGTTCCTAATCACCACCACCATGTTGTAGGTGGAGAGTAAGGCAGGGAGGAGAGACGATACTTGGTTCAGGCCAGCTTCTCAGTGTATAGCAGAGGGCCCCAGCACAGTGATAGAGCACCTGCTCTTCATGCAGAAGGTCCCAGGTTCAATCCCCCACATCTCCACCTACAAAAGGGTGAGGCAGCAGGTGATGTGAAAGAACTGAGAGACTGGAGAATCACAGCCAATCAGAGAAGGCAATACTGACTGTGATAGACCAATCGTGTGGCTCGGTAGAAGGCAGCTTCATTCGCACCACCCAGCCCACTCTCTCAACCACGGGGCTACAACAACTTACCCCGTGGTGGCTTACAAGTATCCTACCTACCCATTCATCCTTCCGTCCCTCCCTCCAAAAAGTGACTCCCTTTCAAAACACCAACCAGTCGCTAAAGGTTCTTAGAAGAGAGAGGGGAAAAAATATGACTGCTCGTGTAAACAATTAATGGTTGTTAAGCATGGCAGTGTATATTATGACAAACAACACATGCTACATTATGCCAGCTGGTGTAATGATGTGATAATGTCTGACTCATTAACTCTGGCACACAGTTTACGATGCCCTTCTATGACAGCATTAATTGATTCACACATACATTAAAACAAAAATAACTAAACGGAAATTCAGCTGGAAGCTTGGCTTCTCACTTGGTGTAAACCCCCACTGGTAGTTAAAACTCCAGAGTTGGTCCTCTGCGGTCTGGACCCCGGAGTTTGCCTGCTAGATTTTGCTAGGGCAACTGTGGATCAATAGGCTATATGCTGAAAAGTTGGGAGATTAAACAAACAAACAAACCTACAAAACTATTAGAGTCTAGCAGTGCTGTCCTGCACAGAATTCTACCCTTCTAAGAGAGCCAGCTTGGTATCATGGTTAAGAACGGTGGGCTGTGATATGGAGAACCAGGTTTGATTCCCCATGCCTCCACATGCAGCCAGCTGGGTGATCTTGGGTCAGTTATGGTTCTCTCAGAGTTGTTCTCTCAAAAGCAGTTCTCTCAGAGCTCTCTCAGCCCCACCTACCTCACAGGGTGTCTGTTGTGGGGAGAAGAAGGGAAGAAGATTGTAAGCTGCCCTGAGATTCCAAGCGAAGGGCAGGGTATAAATCCAACTCTCCTCTTCCTCCTCCTCCTCCTGACTTCAATGGACTTAGAGGGATATAACTCTGTTTGGGAGTGTGGTGTAAATGCTGGGAAACCCTGCAGGCAAGGCGGGATATAAATCGAGAGAAAGAAAGAACGAAAGAACGAACGAACGAACGAACGAACGAAAGAAAGAAAGAAAGAAGGAAGGAAGGAAGGAAGGAAGGAAGGAAGGAAGGAAGGAAGGAAGGAAGGAAGGAAGGAAGGAAGGAAGGAACTTATTTATTTACAAAATGCCTCTGTGCCCTCACAAGGGCTAATACTTGTATCTCGTTCTACTAAAATGGCCGTCGGGGCTCACCAAACTATTGTGAGGTCTTGGCCTCTTCTTGCACTGTGCTTTCTTAGCAAGCCAAACAGGTTGTGATCTGGATGTGCCGGTGTAAGCTGCCCCTGCTGAATTTCCATGTGTCAGTGCAGTTGGATGGCCCCGGTTAGCCAGATCTCGAAACCTAAGAAGGGTCAGCCATGGTTAGTACTTGGATGGGAGATCACCAAGGAAGTCCAGAGTTGCTAGGCAGAGGCAGGCAATGGCCAACCACCTCTGCTTGTCTCTTGCCTTGGAAACCTGATGGGATTGCCATAAACCAACTATGACCTGATGGCACTTTGAATCATTGCATTAAGGTAAGCCTTGGTGGATCCGGGTACCGGTGGGAAGAGTCCATGAAGAAGAAAATACAATGAAATAGCAGGACAGAGCAGAACTTGTTTTGACAGCTTTTCTCTTCTGCTTTTGATACCTCATTAGCACGTCTTATATGGAGTCAGATCACTGGTTTATTGGTTTATTAATCTTGTCTACTTAGACTGGCAGCATCTCTCCAGGGTCTCAAGTAGAGGTCTTTCACATCACTGGACCCTTTTAATGGGAGATGCTGGAGTCACAACCTGAGATATTATACATGCAAAGCAGATGTTCTACCACTCAGCCATGGCCCCTCACCAAACGCCCCTCCCTCCCTCCCTCCCTCCCTCCCTCCCTCTCTCTCTCTCTCTCTCTCTCTCTCTCTCTCTCTTTCTTTCTTTCTTTCTTTCTTTCTTTCTTTCTTTCTTTCTTTCTTTCTTTCTTTCTTTCTTTCTTTCTTTCTTTCTTTCTTTCTTTCTTTCTTTCTTTCTTTCTTTCTTTCTTTCTTTTTCTTTCTTTCTTGAGAGAGTTACACACAGGAAGCATATAGTAAAATAAATCATTTAAGAAATTATTCAGAAATAACACCGTAGAGAATGAAAGGCATTTTAACCGCACTCCACACAGATCATTTTCTTACATTTGATGTCACTTCTGAGTAGGAATGTGGGTATGCTTTTGGTATACAGTTTGGTGTAGTGGGTAAGTGTGCGGACTCTAATCTGGGAGAACTGGGTTTGATTGCCCACTCCTCCACTTACAGCTGCTGGATAACCTTGAGCAAGCCATAGTTCTGACAAGAGCTGTCCTTGAAAGGGCAGTTTTTGTCAAGAGCTCTCTCAGCCTCACCTACCTCACAGGGTGTCTGTTGTGGGGAGGGGAAGGGAGAGGAGTTTGTAAGCCGCTCTGAGACTCTGAGTGAAGAGTACTCTGAGTAAATCCAATCTCTTCTCTTCTACATGGTATGCATATGATCACATGTGTACAGTTTATCACAAATCCATGTCGCAGGATGCCTAGATTGTGAACACTTTGCAATAAACATGTACACAGCCTTCAAATGTGATGGTATACAGGCACAGCAGACAAGCCCATACGGAAATGGCACCTTATACAGGGAAGAGACCATGGCTCAGTGCAAGAGCACAGGTTTTGCATGCAGAAGGTCCCAGGTTCAATCCTTGCTGTTTCCAATTAAAGAAGTTTTGGAGAAATGCCTTGTATCCTGGGAGGCTGGCAATGAGCAGTGCTTCACTGTGTGTTTTACCAGTTTTTTCCCTCTGAGCCAAGAACAAGCGGCGGGGGAGGAAGTTAGCCCATGGTAGGGTTGCCAGCTCTGGGTTAGGAAATACCTGGAGATTTGGGGGGATGGGGCCTGGGGAGGGCAGGATTTGGAGGAGGCGAGAGACCTCAGCAGGCTATAATGCTATAGAGCCCATCCTCCAAAGCAGCCATTTTCTCCGGGAGAACTGATCTCGGTTGTCTGGAGATCAATTATAATAGTGGGAGACCTCCAGGTGCCACCTGGAGGCTGGCAACCCTAGCCCATGGCCTTCCAGCTGCATCTCTTAAGAAATGTTAATGGGTCTTGCTAGAGTCAACGGGATGGGCCAGTTTACCCCTCCCCTTCCCCAAGCAGGGAATAGAGGTGGAGGGGTTAATGGCTAGACAGGTTACAGGAAGGGACTTCCTTCCGGGAGACAACAGGAAAAGAAGCTTTAACCTGGGCTGATCGGGGTCAAGGGGGAGGAGACACAGATTGTTAAAGCCCCCTTTCAAGGGGAAGGCAGACTTTCTTTTCCTTGGGATGCTGAGCTGGACAGATCTTCTGTCTGAGGATGGGAGCAGGCAGCCATTTTGGGACCATGTGGCTGGCCTAAAAAGCTGGGAGCAAACCTTATGGTAAATGAAGATCTTTAGAGAACTAGGGAACCTAAGATAAAGAGGCTGTCTTGTATTTTACCATCAGATAGGGCACGTATAGCTGAGAGGACCAGAGGATTTGTGTTTTACCAGTTTCTTTTGGTCTTCCTTGCTTCACTCTGGCATTGTGCTAAAAGTATCCTTGTAAACACTTTCTTTTAAAGAAATACTTAATCACTTTTAATTCTGGAAGTGGTTCTTTGTACCACATTAGGGTAGCCATTTTCCCGCTGTGGGCAGGGGTTTGCCCACTTTCAGGGCCCTTGATCCGCTGGCCTGGATCCAGCTGGCAGGGGAACCTTGCCCCCCAAGTGCTGCGTTTGGGCCAACATGCCCGGCACAGTGACATCACACAGAAGTGATATCATCACACAAGGCATGTTGCAGGGGGGACACTCTGTCATTCAAGAAAAAACTCTATGGAGACTATAGAGTTTTTCTTCAAATGAAAGCGTGTCCCCCACGATGCCAAAGCACTCCCAGAGTGAGAGAGGGACCTCCCCTTGCTGGCAGCCAGGTAAGACCTGGCAACGCTATACCACATAGACCCCACCACGGTTTCAGACACAAAGAAGAGGGAGCCCCGGGGGGGAGGGGGAGAAGGCAAGCGTTGGCAACTGGCTATTCCCCCTGTGGTAGCCAGTTGCTGGGTTAGCAGGAGACATAGAGGTGAGGCCTCTGAGCTGGGAAGGGAAGCTAAGGGTCCTGATCCCCTCAGTGGGAAATCCCCATATTGATGAGGTGGTGGCAGCGGCTACTGAAGAGTAAAAGGAAAAGCCTGTCCATGGAGTTGGGAACCCTCAGGGAGGGCAAGGCAGAACGGGGCCTGCAGGCCAGAGCATGCGCCTTCTGCCACAGAAGGTAAGGTGTGAGTGGGGAAAACATTGCCTGTTGAGGCCCCGGAGAGGCACTTCCAGTCAAAGTAGATGAAGCTAAGCTAGGAGCTGAGAAGTTATAATATGGCGGTCTCATAAATATAAGGTGGTCATGGGGTGCGTGGCTCAGCAGTAGAGTATCTGCTTGGTGTGCAGCAGGGCCTGCAAGATGGAGCTCTTCCACCAGGCCTTCAATTAGGATCCGCCCCCCCAACAGCTGGAATGGTGGAGAGCCTTGTGCCCTGGAGTCATCAGAAACAGCCTGCGCTAGCTGCACAAAGGCTAGATCTCTGAAGGTTGGCCGCCATCACCTAATAATTTAATAACATTCATCTATTAGTATTATTTAATGTTTAGCACTTTTTAATTTTGGGATGTTTTCATGGTTTTAGGACTGTTTAAATTGTTTACTTGTGTGTTTTTATTCTCTTATGTAAGCCGCCCTGAGCCGGCTTTGGCTGGAAGGGCGGGATACAAATTTGATAAATAAATAAAAATAAATAAGTAAGGCTCCCATGCTCAGTCCCCGAAATCTCCAGTTAAAAGGACCCAGGAGTAGATGATGTGAAGGACCTCTAACCGAGACCTTGGAGAGCCACTGCCAGTCCATGTAGCATGGTTGTAGTGGTTGAGAGACCCAGGCTGATTTCCCACTACAGCTACCTCGGTGTTGCGCTGCCGTTTGCCCCGATACTACTGGTCAATTTCACACCCGAAGCCGCGGGGCTGCATTTTGACCCGCAGCTTCGCCCAATTTCCCCCACAGTTTCGTGATCCTGTTTTTTGAGGATCACGAAACTGCGGGGGAAATCGGGCGAAGCCGCAGGTCAAATGCAGCTCCACGGCTTCGGGTGTGAAATTGACCAGTAGTATCGGGGCAAACGGCGGCGCAACACCAAGGCAGCTGTAGTGGGAAATCAGCCTGGCCAGTGTGGTGTAGTGGTTAAGAGAAGCGGACTCTAATCTTGAGCACCAAGTTTGATTCCCCACTCCTCCGTGTGAAGCCCCAGGTTCTGGCGTGGCAGAAATAGCTGGGCTGTGAGGAAGCAGGCCAGTGATGATGAAGCACTCGGCTGGCAACCTGGGTTCCAGCTTTTGGAAGAAGAAGGAGAAGAAGAAGACAACGACAATAACTTTTTATATCCTGCTTTTTTCTATCCTAAGGAGTGTCAGAGTGGCTTATGGTCGCCTTCCCTTCCTCTCCCCACAACTAGCCCGTAGGGCTGAGATAGTAGCCCCACCTACTGCACAAGGTGCCTGTTGTGAGGAGAGGAAGAGAAGGAGATTGGAAGCCGCTTTGAGACACATGAGGCCTGCTGGGTGACCTTGGGCCAGTCATGTTTCTCTCAGAGCTCTCTCAGCCCCTCCTGCTTCACAAGGTGCCTGTTGTGGGGAGAGGAAGGGGGAAAAGGGAAGGTGATTGTAAGCTGCTTTGACAGTCCTTAAGGTAGAGTTAAGCAGGGTATAAAAACCTACTCTTCTCTTCTCTTCTTCTTCTGTGTAGAAGAGAAGGGATTGGATTTATAACCCGCCCTTCACTCAGAGTCTCAGAGAGGCTTTACAAACTCCCTTCCCTTCCCTTCCCTTCCCTTCCCTTCCCTTCCCTTCCCTTCCCTTCCCTTCCCTTCCCTTCCTTCCCTTCCCCATGGGGCTGAGAGAGCTCTGACAGAAACTGCTCTTTTCTTTCTTTTCTTTTCTTTTTTTAAATTTATTTTGCTTTTCTAAACTGCAAACCTACAGGATCAGGGGCGTGGATACAAACTAAAAGTACGAGTAGCAAGGATCATAATACAATTACTTAATTTCTTTTTGATACTTCCCGTTTGCCCACATAGTAAAAAGTGAAAATTAGTTATGCCAGAGTATAAAGCAAACAATCACAATCTTATTCTACTGTAGTGTGTACATCTTAGCTTTAAATTTATGCATTAAAGATAAAAATCAGGCTATCAAAATTAGCCTATTTTGCTTTTTTCTTTCCTCTAAGCTTATTTTTGTCAAAATCCAGTTTAATTTTTAAAGGCTTAGGGGCAACAGCTCCTAATTCTACTTCCAAATCTGACGATTCTGCCGAGCTGGTCAAAGTGTTGTCAGAACTTTCCTCCTCTTTCTCCAGCTTCTGTATCTTTGCTATCCTCCACTGTCTCAGATCCCTCCATCGGTTTCTGTTGTTGCTCTAAGAACCTTCTCGCTTTAAAAACAGAGTCTTCTCTTTTCAAGGACAGCTCTGAGAGAACTTGTGACGGGCCCAAGGTCACCCAGCAGCTGCCTGTGGAGGAGTGGGGAATCAAACCCGGTTCTCCCAAATTAGAGTCCACACACTGAATCACTACACCAAACTGGCAATACGGACCTTGGTGGACCAGTGGTCCAGGTCAGTAGAAGGCAACTTCAATATGTGTGTGTGTGTGTATACACCCACACAATTATTCAGCATGTCTAAAATGGTCTGTGGTATCATCTTCCTTCTCTTATTGCTTCGACAAGGGTTTATAGGTGACCTGGAAGTATTCATTGCTGATCGGAGCCAAGAAATTCCAACTGACTGCCCTATGACTCCGATGTGAGCCCAGAGCACCTGTATCTCACGGTGTGCACAGCTGCCCAGAAAGAGCCCAACAACATCACAGAACTCCTGCCTCCTGCCCTGATTTATGTGTACCAGGCATGTGTTTTGAGGCAAACAGTATGTCGAGGACATCGCAAAGCCTTCCTTCCAGAAGGCAGATGATTCCTGTTGAGCAAGACCCTCGGGTTGTCCCCTTGCTGCGCTAGAGAAACCGGGGCCATCCACGATCGCTTTCCGCATCCTCTCGCTAAGGAGCTGGTACCAAATGTTCCTCTCCAGAGAGGTGGTGGCCTGGGAGCAGGTTACACCCTACCGTGGGTCCAGAGGACATCTGGACAGCTGCATCCCGTCAAGGCATGCCGTGAAGATCAATGAAACACACAACTTGGTGCTTAACGACACAGAAATACCTCTTCATCAGCACTCCTAATTAGGCTCGGCTTCTCGTCGGAGAATGCGCGTACTTGACCTCATCACCCCGCTGCAGAAGACGACAGAATGCATAATTTGAAGGAGTCCAAACTTCCCGTGCACATTTATTATACGCATTGAGGCCGGCAGTGTTATGGGAACGCACATGGATGGTACACACTGATACAGATGATGAAGAAGAAGAAGAGGAGGAGGAGGAGGCGGGGGAGGAGAAGGAGACTGGATTTATACCCTGCCCTTCACTACCCAAAGGAGTCTCACAGCGGCTTACAAACGCCTTTCCCTTCCCCTCCCCACAAAAGACACCCTGTGAGGTAGGTGGGGCTGAGAGAGCCCTGAGAGAAACTGCTCTTTTTCAAGGACAGCTATGACAGAACTATGGCTTGCCCAAGGTCATCCAGCAGCTGCAAGTGGAGGAGTGGGGAATCAAACCCGGTTCTCCCAGATTAAAGTGCACTTAACCACTACACCAAACTGGCTCTCTACACCAAACCTTGGACACATACAGGGTGTGTGTAGTTGTCTGTAGCTGTCAACCTGAGAAGCTGTCTGAACTATCTGCCAAGGAACCTGTTATTAGGGTTGCCAAACTCCAGGTTGTGGCTGGAGATCTCCTGGGATTATAGTTGACCTTCGGGCAACAGAGACCAGTTCGCCTGAAGAAAACGGCTGCTTTGGAGGGTGGACTCGATGGCATTGTATTCCACTGAAGTTCTTTATCTTGCCCAAACCCCGCTCTCCTCAGGCTCTGCCCCCAAAATCTCCAGGTATTTCTCAACCCAGAGTTGGCAACCCTACCTGTTATCCATAGTATACACCGAAGGGCGCTCGGATTTATACCCTGAAAATCTTGATGCAAGTCCAATAGGACCTCAAGAAATCAACAAGATCTTCAGGGCAGAAGCTTTGACCTCCAAAACCTTGTAGGTCTCTAAGGTGCTACTGGACTGGAAATCAAGGTTTTCAGGGTATAAGTCAAAGCGCTCTTCAGCGTAGCTCTCCTACTGCAGACAAACACGGCTATTAATTCTCTTGGGGAGTTTGAGTTGCCTTCTTCAACTGCCCCATGTCTCATGGTGTCCCAACTCAAGACTGTTAATCTGGGACTGATGTGTTTCCTCTGAGATTTTCAAACTGATGTAGAAGAAGAAGAGGAGATTGGATTTATACCCCACCCTTCACTACCCAAAGGAGTCTCAGAGTGGCTTACAAACTCCTCTCCCTTCCCCTTTGGCGGTGGGTTCCCAGGTTAGAGTAATCAATCAGGTACCCACACTCAGGTCCATTCAGCAGAGACATGCTGGCTCAAAATGTCAGCTATTCATTTGCAAGGAGACAACTACGACAACTGACAACTTCTGCTGGCATACAAAACTGGAAACTGAAGCAGGAGCTCTACCCAATAGGACCAAACTGAATCACACAGATATTAGGAGAGGAGCAGCCTGTTCCATTACATACAGACGTATATACAATAAATATACCACAGTGTGTAAGAGGAGCAGGATTCCATCCAATGGCTCTTTCCGAAGTCATACACAGCAGAAGGTCAGAGAGCGGACTGGAGGTATAACTGCCAAGGATGCTGTGATCTTCTACACCAACATAGTTGCCGAAAGAATTTCCTTGATCAAACTCTTTGGGTTACACAGGATTCAGGCCCCTATCACATTGCCTCCATTTCAGGGAGGAGGAGGAGTGGTTTTTATACCCCACTTTTCTCTACTCAAAGGAGAACAGCTCTGAGAGAACTGTGACTGGCCCAAGGTCTGCCAGCAGGCTTCATGTGGAGGAGGACTGGGGAATCAAACCTGGTTCTTCAGATTAGAGTCCACCACTCTTAATCACTACACCATGCTGGCTCTCATCTGCTTGGAAGGAAGAGAGCATCTGCTTGGCACGCAGAAGGTCCCAGGTTCAATCCCCAGCACCTCCTGTTAAAAGGAACTGGTAGCAGGGGATGTGAAAGATCTCTGCCAGAGGACCTGGAGAGCCACTGCCGATCTGAGTAGACAATATTGACCTTGATGGACCAATGGTCTGTCTCAGCAGAAGGCAGCTTCTATGCCCATGTGCCGTCTGATGATCTGCTCAAATGCTGTGCTGAGCACCTTTGCAGCTGTGCAGTAGCCAATTATGCTTTAGGGTCATGGCTTGGTGGTGCCAATCCTGCCATTCCTTCTAGTATTCAACACAAGGGCTGTGAGCCTTGGATATTAAGTTGCAACAGGTATCAAGGGGATGCATCCCTTTCAGTAGTTTTAAAGTTTCAAAAGCAATTTCTTGGGGATACCAAGGAAGAAAGAAGGAGGACATAAACTACATTGAGGCTATCCAAGATTGTGCACGTGCAAATTAATCTGGAAATGGAAGGCAGCCAGTAATGGACAATGAGTTACACTGTCATGCAAGGTACAGAGAGAGATCAAAGTAGTAACTCTCAACACAAAATATAAAATGTTGTGGGCTTTCCTTTGAGTGATGAGCCTATTTAGTTGGAGGGGGCTGAAGCTGTCACCAGATGCTGCGGTGGGTGGGGATGCAGCTGCAGCAAAGAAATCAGACCCTGTTCAGATGCAGACCAGTGACTTGTCAGATTTCACTTCCTGTGATCACTACACCTGAGGAAGGTGTGAGCCAAACTGGTGGGTAATCAAGCATCTCTGCTATCAGCTAGTGTAGCCTGACAGAGAAAAGGCTTGAAATACAATCAGTTTGGATATCATCTCTGCCAGTGAAGAGGGAGGCTGGGACCAGTGTTCCCTCTAAGCTGAGTGAGTCTGAGCTAGCTCACAGGTTTTTAGCCTCCAGCTCACAGATTTTTTGTCTTAGCTCAGGAAGGAGGGCTCCAGAGCAAACTAATTTATACAGTAGCCAAATTGCTCGCTCACAACTTTAATACAAGTAGCTCACAAAGTAGAATTTTCACTCACAAGACTCTACAGCTTAGAGGGAACACTGGCTGGGTGGTCTCCCTAACGCTTTCTTACTTTGTGGGGTTGTTATAAGGATATCAAGAGAATGTATTTGAAGCAGTCCGAACACTCACATGCTAAGAATTACTAGTATAAAGAGTCCAACATGTCAACAGTGGAATTGAAGGCACTGATTTCCTCCCCAAGAAAAGCTTGTGTACACATGAATTTCCTTGTCTGTAGGGCTGTATTCAGAACGTCTGTTGGCTGGTTGGTGGATAATACGGGTAGGTGCAGCCCCCTTCCTGGTTCATGCATGTTGGAATATGCAAGGTCTCTAGTGCAGTCCTATGAAGAAGATCTGAAGATCACCCTACAGGGGGACAGTTGAAGGACTGGTAGTTGGCATAGCTAGACTAGGGATTGCCCACAATTTCAAATTATGTCCTTGCTGTCTCCTGATTGACTATCCTGGAGACTTCCAGCTCCTGCAGAGCTTCCTTCTTCTTGTTGTTCCTCTCACTGCAGTTAGGTTCTCTCTCTTGTTGTTGTTCCTCTCACACAGTTAAGGTTCTCTCTCTTCTATGTTCTCTAACAGTTTGTTTGTCTTTAATAAACCTACCTATTTTTCTCTAACAGTGCTCCACTTCCTTTGCATATTAAAACTCTTCCAACGATGCCTTCATCATGCATCTGAAAAACGTGCTTGCCTGTGTGTGATATACATTGCAATGGAAATCTGATAATGAGCAGGAAATATCCCTTTACAGAAAAATTCAATTTATTTGCTTAATTCATTTGTAGCCTTCCCTTCCTTCCCAATGGAGACTCTAACGAGCTTACAGAGTTCTCCTCTCCTCCATTTTATCCTCACAACAACCCTGTGAGGTAGGTTAGGTTGAGAGGGTGTGACTGGGCCAAGGTCCCCCAGCACAAGTGGGGATTCGAACCTGGGTCTCCCAGATACTAGTCTGACACTCTTAACCACCACACCGGCTCTTTTCTTTTCTGCTGTCACCAGCCTTCATACTGAGGAAGCTCTCAGGAACCGGCAGTTTGAAATCTTCCAGCCCAGGCCAATCTGGAAGGGACTGAAATTTCACGTCCAAATTCAGGATTTGACTGGGCACTGCTGGCACTGCCCAGTTGGACATATGATCATTTCCCCTCTGGCCTATAGGAATGCCAGCCTTTTTGTGTCCTCTCTGCCTGCGTGACAGCTGTGAATCGGGGGCTCCCCCCCTGCCCTGCCATACACCCGATTCCATCTTCATTCCAGGAAAAGCGGAGCTGCTTGACTCGTGCTGATGATGCAGCCGTCAATGTGGGGTTCCCGACTGGCCGGTAAATGTAGCCTGCCTGATTTCCGTCTCCGTGCTTTCTTGTTCGTTGCAGAAAAGGGGGGATGGAACAAAGGCAGCAGAAATCAGGAAGTAAAAGAAGAAGATCTTTTACTCTGATGGAGGTGACACACATCCAGACCAATGAAATCTCTGATATCAGAATAATTTGAAGAATTGGCATGGCTATATCTATGACCCAACATATACACCAGTAGCATAATTTTAAACATACAGGGAAACAACATCTGGTTATATATATATGCATACTAAAAACCTTTTATACGTGTATTTGGATGTGTGTCAGTGCAATATAGAGAACAGCGACCACTGAGGAAGGCCCAAAGGGGCTGAAACGCGTTTGGTCCTAAAGTTTGAAACTGTTTACCCGTCATATGTATTTTTATTTGAAAAGCTTTTATAAGTCTGATATTTAGACTCTTTCTTTTAGAATCATAGAATGTTAGAGTTGGAAGGGACCTTGCAGGTCATCTAGTCCAACCCCCTGCACTCTGCAGGAGCATAGCCAAAAGAGAGCCCTACATACCTACAACATACCCAAAAGACGGTCGTCCAGCCTCCGCTTGAAAACATTCAGGGAGGAAGCTTCCACCACCTCCCGAGGCAGACTGTTCTAGTCATAACATGTTTTAACATGTGTACACCTTAATAAACATTTGTACTTTATCATACTGTGCTAGCTTAGCCCTTTTGGTTTGCAGAGATTGGATTTATACCCCGCTCTTCACTTGGAGTCTCAGAGTGGCTTACAAACTCCTTTCCCTTCCACTCCCCACAATAGACACCTGGTGAGGTCGGCGGGGCTGAGGGAGCTCTGACAGAAACTGCCCTTTTCAAGAACACCCCGACAGAACTATGGCTTGCCCAAGGTCATCCAGCAGCTGCGAGTGGAGGAGTGGGGAATCAAACCCGGTTCTCCCAGGTTAGAGTCCACGCACTTAACTGCTACACCAAATCAAATGGAGGAGAGGCAAGGGCCAAACTGGTACGCCAAAAATCAGGCAAAGCACATGAGGCTTTGATTAACATCATCCTCAGGAGCAACTGAGAGCCGGTGCGGTATAGTGGTTAGAGCGTCAGATTAGAGGGTCAAATCCTCACTCTGCCACGGACTTGGACTAGTCACTCACTCTCAGTCTAGCCTACCTCACGGGCTGTTGTGAGGATAAAATGGAGGGGAGGAGAAGGATGTAAGGGGCTTTGGGTCTCCACTGGGGATGAAGGCGGGCTATCAATAAAGTAAATAATAAAAACTTTAATAATTTTTTTTTAAAAAACCACCCTGTAAAATGTCAACACAAACAATAAACAAAGAGCTGTGTGCCGGTCGTGTAATTTTTGCTACCAAAGATAGCGTACAACACAAAGTCATGCAGGGTGTATTTTCTTTAAAAGGGCATAAAATAACCATCCCAATTCCCAGAATGTTGGGACGGGTTACATTGAACACGTCACCTCTTGACTTAGACCCAGCAGAAAAGGTTAACAGGTATCTGAGGATTCTCCTTGGATCCGCTCACCCCTTCCTAATGTACGGCCTCCCTAAGATATGTTGGAAACAGTGTCCCCTCTAAGCTGAGTTAGTGTGAGCTAGCTCAGTTTTTTTAGCCTCCAGCTCACACATTTTTTGTCTTGGCTCAGGAAGGACTGCTCCACAGCAAACTGATTTATGCAGGAGCCAAATCGCTCGCTCACAACTTTCACGAAGTTGAATTTTTGCTCACAAGACTCCACAGCTTAGAGGGAACATTGGTTGGAAATATGTGTGTTGCAAGGGAACCTGGTACAAAGCCAATGGGGAGAAAGTCCGGGAAACTGGAGCCTATCTACTCACAATCATTGGTTAATGTATTCAAGGTGATTTCCTTCTAGGGATCAAGAAGAAAGAAGAATCTCCATCAGCAAACGGTCTGTTCGTTGTTGTACTTGTAACAGAATGGATGTAGTCGTAAGTGTTTGTTGTTCTGTAGATTTCCCTTGTACTCTTCCCTTTGGAAATAAAGACTTTTACATAGAAAGAAAATGCCTCCTCTCCAGTGAACAAAGATCCATTGCAACCTCTGACTATCTAACTATTTTTACCAAATTTTCAAACAAGATAGACTAACCTGCCTAAAGATAGGATACCCGGTCCTATCCCAATCCATCCCTACCTCTTTGTATATCTGGCTGAGCCCCAATTGGCAAGTTGAAAGAGTTCCTCCATTTCTAACTCCCTCCTCCTCCTCCTCTTCTCCCACAGAGAACCCACAGCTTCCTTTGATCATCGGGCTTTATGGTACCTTCTGCATAGATTTATGGCCATTTTAGGGCCATTCAGGGATGACTTTGCAGTCAGGACGGCATTGCCCCTGAGGTATCTGAATGAGGTTTTGAGCTGCATTTTTTCCCTCCCAGTTGAGAAAACGTGGAGCGAATGCCAGAGGGCAGAATCGCCCTAAGTGGGGGTTGGAACCCAGATCTCTTAGGCCCTGATGGTAGAAAGTGCCCCCAAGTTGCAGCCAACTTATGGCAGCCCCCCAGGATGTTCAAGGGCAAGAGATGAGGGGAGAATCTGGGGAGGGATTTCTCCCAGAATCTATGGCATGCCATAGAGTCTGCCCTCTGAACCTGCCACTTTCTCAGTCAGCTGGATATCAGTTGTAATTCCAGGAGCTCTCCAGACTCCACCTGGAGGCTGGCAACCTTACATTTATGCTGTCGAAGGCTTTCACGGCCGGAGTTCATTAGCTGTTGTAGATTTTCCGGGTTGTGTGGCCGTGGGCTTGGCATCATAGGACCTGACGTTTCACCAGTAGCTGTGACTGGCTCCTCAGAGGTTATAACACAGAAGGATGGAGTGCTCTCTGTGTCTTGACAAGACCATGGCCACACAACCTGGAAAATCTACAGCAACTAACCTTACATTTGTCTGAGGATGGTGGGCAATCTCATGTCCCTGGTCTCAAAGCCCTGCTGGGGCTCTTTTTTCCAAGTTGGAGCCAAAAAGGGTGTGTCTGGGAAGCAACATCGCAATGTTTCTTGCATTTGTACCTGGAAGTGACATCATGACAGTCTAGGAATTCCCCAAATCTCTATGGTTTCACCACAAAGATCAGGGCATTCCTAGAGCGTCATGATGTTACTTCCAGGCACTGGACTGGAACTGATGTCGTACAGCATCACTTCCCAGGTCCCCACCCCCAAAAAATATTCCCACCGGTTGGCAGCGCACGGCTGGCGGCCCTATACTGTCCAAAGATGTTTCTACATCTTTGTTACTGAAGAAGAATATTTTTTTTTAAAAAAAGATAGTTCTGTAGTTTGTGCTACTGACCAAGATGAAGCTGCTGGAATTATCTTATGACATTGGAAAGATAAACAGTCACCTATGGTGGTGAAATGGATCACATCATTAACTCGGATGACATCTTGTGAAAAAATGATTAATAGGCTACAGGCAAGCAGAGACAGATGCAATGCAGTCTCCGCTGCTTTCTTGAACTCTTTGCAATGTTCCTAATAGACGGGATGGTCAGCAGGAGAAAAGGGACCATTTTTCCTGGTGTTAATTGTTCACGACTCTCCATCAGGCAAAGGATTAACCTGAGCCAGGCTCAGCCCTAGAACACGTGAATTAGGGTTAAATCAGGAGGCCCAAGGAAAAGATGCAGACCTTTTCTTTTTGCTGTCAAGTCACAACTGACTTATGGCGACCCCGTGGGGTTTTCCAAGGCAAAAAGCATTCAGAGGTGGTTTGCCATTGCCTGCCTTTGAGTCAGGACCCTGGTATTCCTTGGTGGTCTCCCTCCCAAGTACTTGCCAGGGTTAGTTTCTGAGAGCTGATGGGATGAGGCTAGACTGGGCTAGCCAGGTCAGGGCCAGATGGCCTCTTACTCCCCACAAAATCTGGATTTAAGAGGAAGCCTGGATTTAGGCACCTTTCTTTCTAAATATTAGTAGAAGAAGAAGAGGAGGAGGAGGAAGAGGAGGAGGAGGAGGAGGAGATTGGATTTATGCCCCGCCCTTCACTAACCAAAGGAATCTCAGAGCGGCTTACAGACTCCTTTTCCTTCCCCTCCCCACAACAGACACCCTGTGAGGTAGATATAAATTACCTGCCTATGATTTTTCTTCTCGCCATGACACAGAGACTACTCCATATTTCTGTGTTATACCTCTGAGGATGCCAGTCACAGCTACTGGTGAAACATCAGGTCTTACAATGTCAAGACCACAACCTGGAAAATCTACAACAACTAAAGAGTCAGAAGTGGCTCTCTGGAGTCTCGGGATGAGGTCTTTCTCATCACCTATGCCCTGGTCCTTTTAGCTGGAGATGCCATGGGTTAAAGCTGGGATCTTCTCCATGACAAGCAGATGCTCTACCCCTGAGCCACAGCCCCTTCCCTTGAAAACCTTATGGGATCAACATAAGTGGGCTGTGACTTGATTTCTTTGGTTACCCATTTGCTTCTGGGCTGAATTTAAGATGGCGTTTTTGACTATTAGAAAAGAAGAGGAAGCAATAGGATTTATACCCCCTGCCCTTCACTCAGAGTCTCAGAGCGGCTTAAAATCGCCTTCCCTTCCTCTCCCCACAACAGACACCCTGTGAGGTAGGTGGGGCTGAGAGAGCTCTCTGTGAACTGCTCATGAGAAAACAGCTCTGAGAGAACTGTGGCTTGCCCAAGGTCACTCAGCAGCTGCATGTGGTGGAGTGGGGAATCAAACCTGGTCCTCCCAGATTAGAGCCCATGCTCCTAACCACTACACCAAACAAAGCCCCTCCTGGCCTGGGATCCACCTATCTGAAGGACCATCTCTCAATGCAGGGTCTTTAGAATCTGGGGTTGCCAGGTCTGGATTTCAAAAATACTTGGAGACTCTGGGGGTGGATCCAGGAGAGGGTGGGGTTTGGGGAGGGGCCTCAGCATGGTCCAATGCCACAGAGTCCACCTTTCAAAACTACTAGGGAGCAATTGAGCCAGCAACGTGAGCTGGAGAGCATTTGGCAGCCAATTTGAAAAAAGAAGGCTTCTAGCCAGATTTAAAAAAAAAGGACTGGTCGCTACTATTAAGAAATTAATTAACTGGCTTGCTCCTAATTCAAATACTCGGAACGGAACTGGAAAATAATTTGAGGAAATTAAAAAAAGAAGTTAAGGTGCAATTATTTGAAGAAAGTAAAAAAGAAGTGAAGCTGTAACTGTTGGAAGGAAGCAAAAAAAGAAGTTGAGCTGTATCAAGAGACTGACACCTTCTAACGTAATAGGACTACTCTTGAGGAAGATTGGCGAAATGAGTGTATAACCAGGTGCTCATTGATGTTGGACTTTCCTTTGAATGTGTTAGAATTTCCTGAGCAATACTGTAAAAGTTTTAATTGATACACAAATTGATGTTCATAGGAATTATTAAACGTTATTGTCAGTTTCATCACAGTGTTTCTTTGTTTTGATATAATTTCCTCCAGGGGAGCTGATCTCTGTCACCTAGAGGTCTACTAGGCTGGCAACCCTAGTAGAATTGTTGAGGGGGATATTTGGGTGGTGCTGGGCATTTCCAAATGATTCCTGCTCCTTTGATTCTTCATAGGCTTCTAGTTGGTCCTCTTTGATAGCAAAGAAGATGGTCAAGGGCCTCTCAGGCAAGAAGCCTAGCAAGTTTTCTTACTTGGGGGACTTTCCAGAAATACAGAACCCGGGCCCAGGCTAGCCCCGTCTCGTCAGATCTCGGAAGCTAAGTAGGTCGACCCTGGCAAGTATTTGGATGGGAAACCACCAAGGAAGTCTGGGGTCGCTACGCAGAGGCAGGTGATGGAAAACCACCTCTGTTTGCCTCTTGCCTTGAAAACCCTTTGGGGTCACCATAAAGTCATCTGTGACTTGATTTTGGGGTATGAGTTTTCGAGAGTCAAGGGTATCTCCGGAAAATCTCGTTGGTCTCCAGGGTGCTACTAGACTCGAATCTAGAAAAATATTGTTTTGTAAACTGGAAAAGGGGGGGGGTGAATCTCCCAAATGAGGACTGGGTGTGCTTACCATCCCCTAGGGAGGAGATGAAATATTGGGCGATTCTGCATTGGCTTTTCCCTCCGTTGTTTTACCAAACCCACCTTGGAACAGAAGTCTCCCTCTGCATTGCACGCCGCTTTCGCTTCCTTTGATCATTGGATTTTATGGTACCCTCTGCACTGCATGCCGCTTTCGCTTCCTTTGATCATTGGATTTTATGGTACCCTCTGCATTGCATGCCGCTTTCGCTTCCTTTGATCATCTGGTTTTATGGTACCTTCTGCATTGCATGCCGCTTTCGCTTCCTTTGATCATTGGATTTTATGGTACCCTCTGCATTGCATGCCGCTTTCGCTTCCTTTGATCATTGGATTTTATGGTACCCTCTGCATTGCATGCTGCTTTCAGTTCCTTTGATCATCTGGTTTTATGGTACCTTCTGCATTGCATGCCGCTTTCGCTTCCTTTGATCATTGGATTTTATGGTACCCTCTGCATTGCATGCCGCTTTCGCTTCCTTTGATCATTGGATTTCGTGGTACCCTCTGCATTGCATGCCGCTTTCGCTTCCTTTGATCATTGGATTTCGTGGTACCCTCTGCATTGCACGCCGCTTTCGCTTCCTTTGATCATTGGATTTTATGGTACCCTCTGCATTGCACGCCGCTTTCGCTTCCTTTGATCATTGGATTTTATGGTACCCTCTGCATTGCATGCCGCTTTCGCTTCCTTTGATCATTGGATTTTATGGTACCCTCTGCATTGCATGCCGCTTTCGCTTCCTTTGATCATTGGATTTTATGGTACCCTCTGCATTGCATGCCGCTTTCGCTTCCTTTGATCATCTGGTTTTATGGTACCTTCTGCATTGCATGCCGCTTTCGCTTCCTTTGATCATTGGATTTTATGGTACCCTCTGCATTGCATGCCGCTTTCGCTTCCTTTGATCATTGGATTTTATGGTACCCTCTGCATTGCATGCCGCTTTCAGTTCCTTTGATCATCTGGTTTTATGGTACCTTCTGCATTGCATGCCGCTTTCGCTTCCTTTGATCATTGGATTTTATGGTACCCTCTGCATTGCATGCCGCTTTCGCTTCCTTTGATCATTGGATTTCGTGGTACCCTCTGCATTGCATGCCGCTTTCGCTTCCTTTGATCATTGGATTTCGTGGTACCCTCTGCATTGCACGCCGCTTTCGCTTCCTTTGATCATTGGATTTTATGGTACCCTCTGCATTGCATGCCGCTTTCGCTTCCTTTGATCATTGGATTTTATGGTACCCTCTGCATTGCATGCCGCTTTCGCTTCCTTTGATCATTGGATTTTATGGTACCCTCTGCATTGCATGCCGCTTTCGCTTCCTTTGATCATCTGGTTTTATGGTACCTTCTGCATTGCATGCCGCTTTCGCTTCCTTTGATCATTGGATTTTATGGTACCCTCTGCATTGCATGCCGCTTTCGCTTCCTTTGATCATTGGATTTTATGGTACCCTCTGCATTGCATGCCGCTTTCAGTTCCTTTGATCATCTGGTTTTATGGTACCTTCTGCATTGCATGCCGCTTTCGCTTCCTTTGATCATTGGATTTTATGGTACCCTCTGCATTGCATGCCGCTTTCGCTTCCTTTGATCATTGGATTTTGTGGTACACTCTGCATTGCATGCCGCTTTCGCTTCCTTTGATCATTGGATTTTATGGTACCCTCTGCATTGCATGCCGCTTTCAGTTCCTTTGATCATCTGGTTTTATGGTACCTTCTGCATTGCATGCCGCTTTCGCTTCCTTTGATCATTGGATTTCGTGGTACCCTCTGCATTGCATGCCGCTTTCGCTTCCTTTGATCATTGGATTTCGTGGTACCCTCTGCATTGCACGCCGCTTTCGCTTCCTTTGATCATTGGATTTTATGGTACCCTCTGCATTGCATGCCGCTTTCGCTTCCTTTGATCATTGGATTTTGTGGTACCCTCTGCATTGCACGCCGCTTTCGCTTCCTTTGATCATTGGATTTCGTGGTACCCTCTGCATTGCATGCCGCTTTCGCTTCCTTTGATCATTGGATTTCGTGGTACCCTCTGCATTGCACGCCGCTTTCGCTTCCTTTGATCATTGGATTTTATGGTACCCTCTGCATTGCATGCCGCTTTCGCTTCCTTTGATCATTGGATTTTGTGGTACACTCTGCATTGCATGCCGCTTTCGCTTCCTTTGATCATTGGATTTTATGGTACCCTCTGCATTGCATGCCGCTTTCAGTTGCTTTGATCATCTGGTTTTATGGTGCCTCCTGCATAGATTTATGGCCGTTCAGGGGTGACGTTGCAGTCAGTACGGTATTGTCCCAAGGTATTTGAATGTGGTTCTGAGTTGCACCTTTTCCTCAGTGTTGAGAAAATGGGGAGCAAATGCCAGATGCAGAATCGCCCATTTGAGAGGGGTTGAACCCCATGGTTTTAAAAAGGGGATTAGCAGTGGGATAGGGAAATTTGCCTGCTTAAGCCTCTTATAGTATCCTGAAGGAGGGTTTTTGGGTCCTGGGAAATTTCCCAATGCTTTATTTCTCCAACTTGTGCCTGCCTAAATCGCACTTACACATGTGAATGCAGGCACTTGGCCTTGAGTCGCAGAATGGGCATGTCAGGAAGCTACAGCTTTTTAATTGAACCGTGCAGGTCTGCTCGGTGGCAGTGGAGAGAAATTATTAATTAACCAATTTTATAATAGAGTATACAGAGGCTATCTGGGAGCCTAAGGGGAAAGAGGTCTGTAATTGACCGATATCAGATAAATTAAATTATGAAAATTGGGTTTCAGAAGCCAAAGAGAGGCTGAAGGAGAAAAGCCTTTCGCGTCTCTCCCTTTTTTTTCATCTTTCTCCCCTTAAATCTTCTCATTTTGCTAACGATGTTTGTTGTATGTCCATCCTTAAGGTCATTGGTAATGTGTCCCATGCTGAGAATTATGACTATCAGCAAGAAATGAGAAATTAATTTGCTTTAAATGATACCAGAACATTATCAGGAGACCGGCTGCATTCCAGCCACCAAAATGACGCCTAATGAAGAGTTTAATTCTGTCATTAAGGTTATGCAGGGTTTCCTGCTCTGTTCGGCTTGGGAAACCAGCCACTGTGTTGCAAGAAGGGGAAAACACACACATGAAAGTGATGAATTAAGGGGTGATGCGCTGAACTGAAATATGACAATCTGGAGTGATTTTTTTTTAAAAGACACTTCTTCAAACTAGAGGTCTGGGAAAGTCAGACCCTTAATTTCTCCCACAGTTCCTAGGGTGCTGCCCCAAGATCTTGGACATCAACATAAACTCTGCAGGGTATGTTGGACCTTCTTGTGTTTAGGAGCCATGGCATAAATGGGACATATGTCCAAATGCAGATACCAGGGCTATTTTTGGGCAGGAACGCACAGGAACGGCATTCCGGCCAGCTCCCGAGTTGGACACGCCCAGCAGGAACTCATTAGCATAATAGGCCACACCCAACAGCAGAAACTCATTAGGATTGGCTACATTAGGGGTGTGTGGCCTAACATGCAAAGGAGTTCCTGCTACAAAAAAAGCCCTGGGTTTTGACAACAAACAAGGTAAGCAGAATAAGAAGGAGAAGTTGGGTGTGGCTGGATGACCACACTTCTGGTAACATGGGGGTGTGGCCTAATATGCTAATGAGCTGTGCTGTCGGGTGTGGCTTAATTTGCTAATGAGTTCCTGCTGTTGAGTGTGGCCTATTATGCTAATGAGTTCCTGCTGGGCTTTTTCTACCAAAAAAGCCCTGGCAGATACTCTCAGTTGCTTTTAATGGGATGCATATCTAGATGCACGGAAGGAAGGCAAGCATGGGTATCGACGAGTCTGGTCAGACCTTGGAAGCTAAGCAGGGTTGATACTTAGGTGAGAGACCACCAAAGAATGGCGAACCACCTCTGCTTAATTCCTTGCCTTGAAAGCCGCTTGCTGGGGGGTCACCATAAACTGGTTGCGACTCAACACCACATACATACGCATATCTAGATGCAAATGTGCAGGGAAAGAGAAACCATAGAAACCATGTACAGATGTAGATGCTGTTCAGTGTGCTATCGAGCTGATCCAAATGGAGACGTCGACGCTATCTTTTTTGTTTTCCATGAAAAGCAGAACTGGGCATGCATCACCTTTCTTACGTTTCCTGCCATCTTTGTACATCCAGCAGCTGATAACATTTTTTTTTACCCCCCAACGGAGAGTACATCAGTAGAACTGAATGGGGCCAGAGGTGGGTACAGGATTATTGTCCTTTTTTGCCCTCTAGTCACAGCCAACTTACGATGACCCCAAAGGGTTTTCAAGGCAAGAAACAGAGGTGGGTTTGCCATTGCCTGCCTCTGCGTAGCAACCCAGGACTTCTTTGGCGATCTCCCATCCAAGTATCAACCAGAGTTGTCCCTGCTTAGCTTGTAGGATCTAATGACACTGGGCTAGTCTGGGCTATTCAGGTCAGGTTGACTGTCCAACACCAGAGGGAAGATGATATCTCCATCAGAACAAAAGCTTGCTAGATTAGTTGAGCATCCTGGTTTAGGCCATGGGTTAGATCTAACCAGCTGGAGCAAAAAAGGGAGGAAAGGGTCCCCTTTGATCACCAAAAAAGGCTCTGTCAGGACTCATGGGACCTGCATGGAATAAAGCCAAGTGGCATGGGGGGCTGTGGGATGAGAGAAAGTGGCTGAGATCGAGTGAAAGTCTGGCTTGATCCAACACCATGAACTGCAATAATTTGCTTTCAAATGTACAAAAGTCTCGTCCTGAAGTTCTGATAGGAAATATTATCCAAATGTTCTCTCTCTGTTATGCACATCTGAAGAGAAGAGAGAAGAGCTTGGATTTGTACCCCGACCTTCACTACCCAAAGGAGTCTCAGAGCGGCTTACAATCTCCTCTCCCTTCCCCTCCCCACAACAGACACCCTGTGAGGTGGTTAGGGCTGAGAGAGCTCTTTTGAGAACTGCTCACGTGAGAACAGCTCTGAGAGAACTTGTAACTGACCCAAGGGCACGCCAGCAGCTGCAGGTGGAGGAGTGGGGGAATCAAACCCGGTTCTCCCAGATTAGAGTCCGCACTCCTAACCATTATACCAAACTGTCTATATCCTCTGTCTCAATATCGGAGAGTTGCTGTGGCCTGCATCTGATATCCGACATGCTGCAGTGTTTAATATCTGGCAGCAGACTGCTGAGGACATTTTGTATTTGATGTCTACCGAAACAATCAGGACAAACGTGGAATCTGAAATTCAAATTCGGACCTTGAATGTGAAATTTCCACATTCGAAAGTTAGGTGGCAAAGGTGGAAAAGCCTTTGAATTTTCAATATTGGAAATTATTCTTCTCAGCTCTACTGAGAACTTATAATAATAATAATGATAATAAGAGAAGAAGAGATTGGATTTATACTCACCCTTTACTACCCAGAGGTGTCTCAGAGCGGCTTACAAGCTCCTTTCCCTTCCCCTCCCCACAACAGACACCCTGTGAGGTAGGTGGGGCTGAGAGAGCTCTGACAGAAACTGCTCTTTTTCTAGAACAGCTCTTATCAGAACTATGGCTTGCCCAAGGTCACCCAGCAGGTGCAAGTGGAGGAGTGGGGAATCAAACCCCGTTCTCCCAGATTAGAGTCCGTGCACTTAACCACTACACCAAACTGGCTCTCTATAAGGCCAATGTATATATGGTAGAAAAACTGGTATGGTGTAGTGAATAAAGGTTTGGACTTTGACTAGGCAGAGCAGCATTGGACAAGTGGAGGCAAAGCAAGGGAGGTCCATAGAGGTAAGAGATGGGCAGGGGTGGATTTCCACTGCCTACTTCTGTGTACCAACCTTGGACGTCCTTGGTGGTCTCCCATCCATGTACTAACCGGTGTTGAGCTGCCGCGGAAACTTCCCAGTGAAGAGGCGAGAGACAGGACTCAGAATAAAATTTCAGTTTACTTAAATACACAATTCACTCAACAATAGCAAATCATACACACACACATTCAAGGTCTAAGAATCACAGATAGACAAAGCACAGTTGCATGAGCAGGTTATCGTTGGTTTGAAGAGGGCGATATTTACCTCCAAGGCGCGGCTCCTAAATCTTCCAGCGAGTGGGGTTGGGTAGGGTAGGAAGGATGGAAGAAGGGACACGTGGTCTAGACCAGCTAACAACGCACGTGTATAATTCCAGCGGCCGACTGGAACGAAGCGAGGCAAGGGTTCGGGTACAGGATGGGGGCTTAAGAGGATAAAGCAGACAGACAGAGGTCGTGGTAGCAGGGCCAGGAGAAGCAGCGCAAGCAAGGAACTAGAGCTAACCCAGAGATCACGTTATTATAGCGTCTTGGGTGCTGGGCGTGGAAGGCCAGGCGGTGTACACCTACTGACCCTCCCAGCCGGCTGTGTCAGTGTCAATTTCAAATCTTATTGGCTACGCTGTCCGTTGGATACGCTGAGGGCTGGGCAGAGGAGGCTGGCTGGCAGGCAGATGGTTTCTCCAGGTAGCTGATGGCTCTCCTATTGTTCAAGTGTATGGTTTGGGTGGGGAAGGCATTTAATCCCTTCATGCAAACGACTGGCAGAGGAAAAGTCCTTTGTCTGCTGTATGGCCCTTAATCCGTGTATGTGACATGCGGCAGGTATGCAATGGAGTCCCTCAGAGTAAAAAGACAGCTTTTTCCCTTTTCTATGGGCTTCTCCTTTGGCATCCATTTTACAGTCTAGCAAGTACACAGATCATGTGGGAACAGCAAGCAGTCCATAGCAAAGCCCCATAATGGCGTCAGGGCTAACACCGGGGTCAACCCTGCTTATCTTCCAAGATCTGACAAGATCTGGCTAAATTATATTCAGGATGTGACAATTCTTTTTCCCCTCCGTTCCTGGGAATTCTATCTAAAGACAAACATTTGTAGACTCCGATGAAGCACCGTCTCAGGCATAGAAAAGGAATGGTGTTTCCTTTCCACCTCTCCTGCCCTCTATGCATCCTCCCTCATGACTGTGGACACTGGGGAAATGTCAACCCTGTCTCCAAGCTCAGTGGCAGACTCTTCACAACTGTAAGAGTGCACCCTTGCAGTGAAATCTTTACCTCTCCCCAACCAAAACAGATGTGGAGCCTCCAAGGCACCCCCACTGAAATCTATGAGACTTACAGTGTAAACACATTTAACTTGAGAGATTAATGGTATAGTGGTCAGAGCGCTGGACTCGGGTCTAGGGGGAGATGCAGGTTCAACCCCCCTACTCTGCCACGGACACTCACTGGAGTGATCTTGGTCTAGCCACACTTTCTCAGCCTGACTTACCTCACAGGAAGGGTGGGCAAAAAATCTGACAGAGATTCCACCGAATTCAGTGGGAATTATTAATATATTGCAGCTTTAAGTGCATGACTTTGGGATAGATTCCAATTGGAAACAGGGGGACTTACACATGCCTAACTCTCTCCGGGTTGTCTGTAGGTTACAGTCCAACTTTGATGCTTCTTCTTTTTCCATCGGAATCACGTAAAACTTTCTATTACTGAGAGCCAGAGTATTGCTCCATTTAGCGCATTATTGTCTGCTCCGATGACACTCAGCCACACGTGGCTCTTTGACAGGCCACTTGCGTCTCTTCTGAGCACTGTTCCCATGCATGTTTTATTCTGCTGGGCCATAATTGTAATAAATGATTGAGCACTGTTGTGTGGCGCCTGCTCATGTTTCAGGAAGGTGGCCAAGGACCTTGCGTGGTATGGCTTGTGGTTGGCAGGGGATTTCCACCTGGGTAAGCTGTGACTCCCTCAGATGCAGACCTAGGGTTTGCAGGTCCCCCAGGCACCAAGGGGGATCCCCTGGTTTCTGGCTCTCTCCCTTGGCACTGGCCAGATGGCAGGTGGGGGAGAGTTACCGCCCCAAACGCAACATGCCTATCTCACCTGAAAGTGACTTAGGCATGTAAGTGACATTGGGGGTGATGCTCTGGTTTGGGGCAAAACTCTATGTTAGAATTAGCTTCAAATCATAGAGTTTTGCCCAAAAACCACAGCGTTGCCCCTGATGTCACCAACTTGCCTACATCCAGGGCTCTTTTTGTAACAGGAACTCCTTTGCATATTAGGCGACACACCCCTAATGTAGTCAATCCTCCAAAAGCTTACAGAGCTCTTCTTACAGGGGCTACTGTAAGCTCTTGGAGGATTGGCTACATTAGGGGTGTGTCGCCTAATATGCAAAGAAGTTCCTGCTGCAAAAAGAGCCCTGCCTACATCACTTCCAGGTGATCCATGGCATGTTTCTTCCCTCCTCTCTCCCAGAGCAGCCCAGCAAGTCCCCTGCTGGCTTGGGCAAGAGAGCCAGTTTGGTGTAGTGGTTAAGTGTGTGGACTCTAATCTGGGAGAACCCGGTTTGATTCCCCACTCCTCCACTCGCAGTTGCTGGATGACTTTGGGCAAGCCATAGTTCTGTCAGAGCCATCCTTGAAAAGAGCAGTTTCTGTCAGAGCTCTCTCAGCCCCACCTACCTCACAGGGTGTCTGTTGTGGGGAGGGGAAAGGAAAAGAGTTTGTAAGCCACTCTGAGTGAAGGGTGGGGTATAAATCCAATCTCCTCCTCCTCCTTGTCTTTCAGACCTGGCAAACCTATGCAGGCCTCATGCCTGGAATAGAAGCAAATGTATCACTTTTGGATGATGATAATAGGAAATGTCACTCTCTGGTGAACTCTGACTGGCAGCTGCTCACCAGGGTCTCAGGGGAAGAAAGGGCTTTCCTAGAAATGTCTACTTGAGAACTTTTAAACATGGAGTTTGAATCTAAGATATTCCATATGCAAATCATACGCTTGGTATGAGAGCCAGTACAGTGTAGCATCGGTTTTCCTCAATGGATTGTTCCATATGCACTGAATGTTTCTCTCTCCATGTGTAAAACCCACATTCACGCAGTCCTTGGAAATCACGAGAATTCCCCCTTTTGGTTTCCAGCTCGAAAAAATGAGCAAAAAAAATATAAGGAGAGCTATCATGAACTTTCAGAGACGCATTGTTTACATACAGTATCTGGGAAGAGGTTCTCTATGTATGTCAGAAAAACAAAGGTGCTTACCCTTCGCGGATTTGAAAGTTGCTATACCATGAATCTGTCAGAGCCCCGTATTTTCATGTGTGTGTATGCTTTATCCTTCTTTGTCTTTCTCCCAATGAAAATTACCCCAGCACTGATCTCAATGTTAATGTATTCCCACTTACATTTGACTTCGGAATATGTTATGGCTAATTATCATTACACAGGACGAGAGATCAGAGCCCTGAGTGGGGGGCACAGTACCAGAACAAAAGGGGGCTGGGTCCACCGTTTGGCACCCGGCCCAAACATGGCAATCAAGCGTCTTGGAACGGGTGGAGTGATCCTCCTTTTTTTTGTTGTGATCGCGAGTTAAAGAGAAAAGAACGAAATTTGGGACGGGAGAAGGGCACGGGTGGCCAGGGGTGAGGGTCAGGAGGGACGAAGTTTCCCCTTGAACACGATGTCAATATGTTGGCACGTCTCCTTTTATTAAGATGCCATCCAACGGATAACAAGTCCTGCTGTGTTTTACCAACATAAAAAATTAGACTAGAGACCGAGGAGCGGCAGGCGGCTTTTTGGCACCAAGAAATAATCACACTTGATGTGGAAAGCAAAGTAAAAGGAGCCATCTGCTCGCTGCAGGAGGACGTGAAAAATCACATTAACATATTGTCACTAACATCATGAAATACACAGTTAATAATAAATTTAGTTATCACGGCAAGCTGCACCGGGCGCTTCCCTTCGCAGAAGTCGACGGAGGAAGATTATGGCCCCTTCTCGAGGATCTACATATATATATATATATATATTTTCTTTGAAAGCTTCGGCGGCGCCATTTGTTACCACGTCTGTGAGCTGACAAGTCCCCTCCTCTGCTCGGAGACCTACTGGCGATGCATTTTTGGAGTCCCCCCCCCGGCTTCTCCTCCCTGCCCTTTAATCCGAAGTGCTTTGTGTCCTACTGCCTCCCTGACTGGTAGTCAATCGAGCACCATGAAATAGGAGAGAGAGAGAAGGAAATACGGGAATGGAGTGAAATAGAAGCAAAACGTGGGTAAAAGATTCATGTTCGGATTCCTCCCCCCGACTCAGATCCGCCTGCCAAAACTCTTAAGTCTGGGAAGTCGTTGTATACCAGGTCAGGCTGGCTGGTTGGGGTGAGTCTTGCCAGCTCCGGGGTCTCAGGTGGATGTCTGTCGCATCGTTTACCACCTGATCCTTTTAACCGGACATAGCAGAGACCGAATCAGGGATTTCCCACATGCAAATCGGATGCTTTACTGCTGAGCCACAGTCACGCCCACCTCCCACTTTGTATCCTGCTCACTTCTATTCGTCTGGTACATTTTTATCCCACTGTTCCTCCAAGGAACTCAGAACGGTAAAAAGATAGTGCCCCCTTTGCCATTTTAGCTTCACAACAAGCCTGTGAAGCGGGTTAGCCGGAAAGACAGTGACTGGTCTAAAGTCACTTAATGATTTTGATGACCAAGTGGTGATTTGAACCTGGGACTCTTGGATCCTAGCCCAACTTGCTAGCCACTGTAGCACGACTGCAATGGTGTGGGGGGCGGGGAGTTTGCAACTTGATTCCTTGCCCATATGGCTATTATGGAAGAAGAAGAAGAAGAAGAAGAAGAAGAAGAAGAAGAAGAAGAAGAAGAAGAAGAAGAAGAAGAAGAAGAAGAAGAAGAAGAAGAAGAAGAGGAGGAGGAGGAGGAGGAGGAGGAGGAGGAGGAGGTAGAGGATTTATATCCCACTCTTCAATATCCAAAGGAGTCTCAGAGCGGCGTACAATCTCCTTTCCCTTTCTCTCCACACAACAGACATCCTGTGAGGTAGGTGGGGCTGAGAGAGCTCTGAGAGAACTGCTCATGGGAGAACAGCTCTGAAAGAACTGTAACCGACCCAAGGCCACACCAGCAGCTGCATGTGGAGGAGTGGGGGAATCAAACCCGGTTCTCCCAGATTCGAGTCCATGCTCCTAACCACTACTGGCTCTAGATTTTCTTGAGTGGAGGAGAGCGAATCGAAGATGTAATACTATTATTGAACATAGTGAGCTGATATATAATCTTGATTTTTCTCAAGGAAACAGAAAAAACAATCTTGCATTGTTCTGAGGAGGGGAATTTCTTTTTCTGAAATTCATCTTTCGATACAGCCATTAATTCCACTTTTTGATTTTTTTTTCCTCTCCAAAAAGAGCATTTCTGTTTCATTCCTCTTCGATTTCTCATTGAAGAGAAAGAAGTGCACCCTTTTACCACTTCAGCCCTTGCCGTTGCTTTCTGTTACATACCATCAGGTGGCGCTGTAGCAGGATGCTAGGAAGGTTTCTTGCCTCTGAGCATCCTACAGAGCAGGATTTCAGAGAGAGAGAGAGAGAGAGAGAGAGAGAGAGAGAGAGAGAGAAAGAGAGAGAGAGAGAGTTAGGTTTCAGGAAGAAATTGAGTAAAACAGAATTAAGGGAATTCCTCTGAAAAATGCTAAATCAATCTCCACAGGCACCTATACGGGGGGGGGGGCTAATAGAACCCTCATCTGCCTTTCCCTTTAGCATACGTGCACTCCAGTCAATGCTCTCTCTCTTTTTAACCTTGACAGGAGTGATGGGAGGTCTCTCTAAAAAAAACAGACAATAACAACAACTAGGGCCACAACCGTAACACTTTCTTTTTAGTTGTTATTTGCAACTTGTTTGCAGCCACTGATTTCCCCTTCCGATTGCCCACCAAAACCAGCCTCGTGCGGCATGAATGAATGAAAGAGATGCCATGTTCCTTTGTTAGTTATTTACTGACTTTGCAGTCCACCTTTCTCATTCAGACTCAAGGCGGATTACAGAATATAAAATGTGGTAATCAAACAGCATAAGACAATCAGTGAACCATGCCGTAGGACTTAGATCCCAGAATTAGACAGCAACGCAAACAACAAACTATCTAAGGCAAGGTATGTGATAATACAGGGAGTGGATCATGAGGTATAAGGTAGGGTTGTCAATCTCCAGGTGGGGCCTGGATTTCTCCCAGAATTACAATTGAACTCCGGATGACGGGAGATCAGTTCCCTTGGATGAAAGGGCATCTTGGGAGGGTGGTCTTTTACATCCCTGCCAGACTCTATAGGGCGTGAACTGCTGAACCATGAACCGAACCGCAAGGCAATCTGAACTGGGAGGCTGGTTCACAAACCGACCCGGTTTGTATCAGTTCACGAGCCATTTGAAGTTCAAACACCTACTTTTTTGCTCCCTGCTGCTTTTGGCAGGAAACAGAAAACAGTGGCTCTGGGCCATTTAAACCAATCAGATTAACGCTGCTCAACTGTTTTTCGCGAAGAGCAGAAAGCAGGGGTTTACGTAAACTCCTGCTTTGTGCCCTGCTCAAACCACCACGAACTGCATCAAAATTCGTGAAAGTTCGTGGTGCTCCTTCAGTTCACAGTCATTGCTTTGTGAACTACAAATCAGGCAAAATTCGTGATGAATTTTAGTTCATCAGCTGGTTTGTGCCCATCCCTAGTTACTAACCTCCACGTGGGGCCTGGAGAGCTCTCACTTTCACAACTGATGTTTGGGTGCCAGAGATCAGTTCCGCTGGAGAACATGGCTGCTTTGGAGCGTGGGCTGCATAATGTATCTCTTTCCCACCCCAAACCCCACCATCTCCTGGCCCCACTTCCAAGATCTCCAAGTATTTCCCAACCCAGAGCTAGCAACCCTTTCCCTGGCATTCAGCTTTCCATACAGAAGGAGCTTTTATGGTATGTGCTCCACTTACAATGCTCCACTGTGGTCCGAAATGGCAGGCTCCAGGGGAAACTCTTATCGTTTAGCTTTCCTGGGATGTAGAGTCTGCTGCCCATATCTTATCAGAGGGGACGGGACTATACGTGACTCATATGTAAGCAGGAAGCAGAATACTCTTAGCTCATCACTGTTTACAGGGCTCTTTTTGTTAGCAGGAACTCCTTTGCATATCAGGCGACACACCCCTAACGTAGCCAGTCCTCCGAGAGCTTACAGTAGCCCCTGTAAGAAGAGCTCTGTAAGCTCTTGGAGGATTGGCGACATTAGGGGTGTGTGGCCTAATATGCAGAGGAGTTCCTGCTACAAAAGGAGCCCTGACTGTTTAAGGGTGTTATGAGGGGCAATCGTTCTTCCACCCTGCACGCCAGGCCTAGAGCTGCCAACTCTGGGTTGGGAAATTCCTGGAGATTTGGGAGCACATCCTGAGGAGGGCAGGGTCTGGGGAAGGGACTCAGCAGAGGAATGATCCCACAGAGTTCACCCTCAAAAGTAGCCTTTCTCTCCAGGGGAACTGATTGGCTTCCCAATTGCTCAGAAGCAGGGCTCTTTTTGTAGCAGGAACTCCTTTGCATATTAGGCGACACCCCCTCTAATGTAGCCAATCCTCCAAGAGCTTACAGAGCTCTTCTTACAGGGGCTACTGTAAGCTCTCGGAGGATTGGCTACGTTAGGGGTGTGTCACCTAATATGCAGAGGAGTCCCTGCTACAAAAAGAGCCCTGCTCAGAAGTAGAATGACCCGTCCCTTTTATGTGTGGAAATGGCCAGTTAAAGCTTCCCATGGCATGTAGGTAAATATTGCTGTGGTGGTGGGAAAGTGCTGCCACGTCACGGCTGACTTATGGCAGCCCCATCCATAGGGTTTTCAAGGCAAGAAATGTCCAAAGGTGGTTGGCCATTGCCTGCCTCTGTGTAGCTATCCTGGGCTTCCCTGGTGGTCTCCCATCCAAATACTAACCTGGGCCGACCCTGCTTAGCTTCCTAGATCTGATGAGCCATCCCAATCAGGACAAAAACAACCCTTTAGTGGTGGCTGGGGAAAGTGCTGCCAAGTCACAGCTGTCTTATGGCAACCCTGTGGGGTTTTCAAGGCAAGAGACATTCAGAGCTGGTTTGCCGCTGCCTGCCCTCACGTCATGACCCAGGTATTTGTTGGTGGACTCCCATCCAAATACGAGCCAGGGACGACCTTGTTTAGCTTACATAAGCACATAAGAGAAGCCGATGTTGAATCAGGCCAATGGCCCATCTAGTCCAACGCTCTGTCACACAATGGTCAGAAATACCAGGTGCCATCAGGAGGTCCAGCAGTGTGGCCAGGACACTAGAAGCCCTCCCACTGTTGGCCCCCCTCCCAAGCACCAAGAAGACAGAGCATCACCTGCCCCAGGCTGAGAGTTCCTGTCTATACCTTGTGGCTAATAGCCACTGATGGACTTCTGCTCCATATATTTATCTAATTCCCTCTTGAAACTGTCTATGCTTGTAGTTGCCACCACCTCCTGTGGCATTGAATCCCATGTGTTAATCACTCTTTGGGTGAAGAAAAACTTCCTTTTATCCATTCTAACCCGACCGCTCAGCAATTTCATTATCCATGAGTTCTTGTATTGTGAGAAAGGGAGAAAAGTACTCCTTTTTCAACCTGCTCTATCCCATGCATAATCTTATAAATCTCGATCATGTCACCCCTCAGCTGTCATTTCTCCAAGCTAAAGAGCCCCAAACGCTTTAACCTTTCTTCATAGGGGAAGTGTTCCAACCCTTTTATCATTCTAGTTCCCCTTCTCTGCACTTTTTCCAATGCTTCTGAGATCCGGCAAAATTGGGCCAGCCTGGGAAGGGCAAGGTAGATAAGGGCAAGGTAAATGGCACCATCTGGTAAATAACAGCCCCTTGAACCTCCATTAAAGGGACAGGATTTTTTCCCTCCATTAAAGGGACAGGATTTTTTCCCTTCCGGGCAGCAATCCTAGGAACTGATCTGTATCATTGAGAAATGACTTGCAATTCCAGGAGATCTCCGGGCCTCACCTGGATGTCAGCAATCATATCTAGCTTCCGTGTAAGCATTCCTCCTCTGGATGGAATTATTATCTTGATTAGCTCATGGGCTCTGCCGGCTGATGCATGGTTTTTTTCAGAGTGTCGGTTTTATGCTTGAAAAGAGGGTTTTTGAAAAAAAGGGGAAAGCCCCTTGGAAAACCCTTACTTTAAGGGGTCAGCTAGATGTGAGTCCAGTAGCACCTTAGAAGCCAACAAGATTTCGGGGGTATGAGGTTTCAAGAGTCAAAGCTTATACCACCAAAATCTTATTGGTCTTTAAAGTGGATAAACAGATGGAGCAGAGGTCCATCAGTGGCTGTTAGCTACAGAGATCGATTCAGGTGGGTCGCCATGTTGGTCTGAAGCAATAGGACAAAGTTTGAGTCCAGCGGCACCTTTAAAACCAACAAAGTTTAATTCTGGGCATAAGTTTTTGTCCGATGCTAGGTAGAAGCCTTCATCTGATGAAGTGTGCATGCACACAAAAGCTTATACCCAGAATTAAACTTTGTTGGTCTTGAAGGCAGGGGTCATTTCCTGCTGGAGCATGCCGGAACAGCGGTCTGGCAGTAAGGAGCCCAGGGGCACCCCCACCCCTTTCCTGGTCCGCCTGCCAAGACAGATGGGCCAGAGAAGGCCTGCAGAGCTGCCTGGGGGGATTTAAATGCCTTTCTTTCCCCATCTGGGGAAGGGAAAGAAAGGCATTTTAAACATGCCTGGGTTCCCTGCCTGATCCTGAGAAGATTAGGCAGGGAACCCGGGCATGCTTGCATTCCTGTCCTTTGTCAGGGGGTGTGGCATATGCAAATGAGCTCCTGCACCTCTTTTTCTGTGAAATGACCCCTACTTGAAGGTGCCACTGGACTCAAACTTTTGTTCTATTAGTCACAAGATATAGATGGAACATTATGTCCGGGACAGTGATGTTCTGTGTTCTTGGTGCTTGAGGAGGGGGCCACAGTGGGAGGGCTTTTTGGAGTTCTGGCCCTGCTGGTGGACCTCCTGATGGCAGCTGGGTTTTGGCCACTGTGTGATGCAGAGTGTTGGACTGGATGGGCCCTTGGCCTGATCCAGCATTGGTACCTCTTGTGTTCTTCTGTTCATAAGGTGCTACTGGACATGCATCTAGCTGGTCTGCTGTAGAACAGCATGGCTACTAGGGTTGACAGCTCCAGATTGGAAAATATGTGGAGATTTTGGGGGGTGCAGCCTGAGGAGAGTGGGGTTTGGAGAGGGGAGGGACTATGCCATAGAGGTACAATGCCATCGTGTTCGCCTTCCAAAGCAGCCGTTTTATCCAGGGAAACAGATCTCTTTTGCCTGGAGATCAGTTGTAATCCCAGGAAACCCCCAGCTGCCACCTGGAAGTTGGCAACCATAGCTACCTTCCAAAACTTTAGGGCTCTTTCATGTTATAACGTTCCCATCCTCTCCCCTCCCTCAGGGTCAAGATTTTCCCTCAATTTTTCTTTCCCTTTTGTGACTGAGCCACCCTAGTTGTCTGTTTTCTTCTTTCCTGAAGAATTCTGGCTGTCCCACCCTGTCACAGTTCAATATTTTGGCTGTTTGCTCAGCTCAGGAACCTGAGGGAAGGAATGGGAGCCCCCTTTAATTTATATGACTTAAATGACACTAGAGAAGTTTTTATATTACAAATTAACCAAATATTTTATTCAACATAGAGGGGAAAGTTCAGGGGAAACCAGGGGTAAAATTTCTCAGGTAACTCAATATTGATAACTCTGAGGTATAATCAGTACATGCATAGGCTTTAGTTCTTATGTTTCAAGCTAAAGAGTGTTTCTTAAGCTTTTCTCAGTGATTTAGATCTTTGTATCGAGAGGCTTTTGTTCCAGTGTTTTCCCCAAACACTTCAGTACACTTTCTTAGAGTATTCTCTGACTCTTTTGATTTCCAGAAGGCTGGTGCACCTTTTCCAGTACCCAAACCCCTTCTCTTGAAGCACCAGTACTCAGCTTGAGTTTTTAACTGACTCTTAAGGTCTCTAAAGGTGGTCTGTAACCACACCAGACCAGGGATCTCTGCACTCTTCAGAGCTAACTCCCTTTTGACTGGGTAGGGAAATTCTCCTCTCACTAGAAGATGGGCGGTATATAAATCCAAATCTATCCCCCTTCTTTGGTTCGAATGGGAGTCTTTGCCTACTTCCCAAACTTCCTTGCCAACTTTCTCGTAGTTTTCCTGTTTGTGTTAAACTTCTCTCAGTCAGGGCTGAAATCTGAAACTGTCAGTACTTTACTCTTCTCAGCTAGGGCTGAAATCAGAGTGAATCCTCCTCAGCATCCAGTTCAGAAGTCTTTCTCTGCTCATCTGATGCTAACCAATCAGATATCTTGGAACAGCCTGTCACTCAAGGCTCTCTGGCTCTGTGAAGAATTAACCCTTCACAGTCCTTTAGCTGGTTGCACAGCACTTCTAAGCTTTTTAAAAGTGCAGTCCATCACACGTTTTCCACACCTGTCCTCAACACCAACAAGCTGCTGTTTCAACACCAGTTTTCAAGCTGATTCACCACGAGCATCCCAGCTGATCAGGGATCACATAGCAGTCATGATGATGTCATTATGCCATGCAGCCAATCAGATTTGATTGTGTAACAGTTTGTATTTCATGATCACCATTAACATTTATTAAGACTGAAGATCAGCCAAGCAGTTTACCATCACAGTTTACATATGAATATAAAATTAATATACGAGGATCAAAATTTATATCCTTAGCGGTGTAATTGATTATAGATTAAAAGTTATCAAAAGGTGTGGAATATCTGCTTTCTTATGGCCAAAGCCTCAGCACATAATTTGGACTCTTTAGAGGTGGTCTCCTTAGATCGGTCACCAACAAGGAGACACGTATAGAATTTATCAGGTCTTGACGATGAGTTTGTATTGTGGAAGTTTAAAACTCAAAATAACAAATGTGAATACTTCCTTGGCATTCATGACTTGGATTTTGGCAGGCTTCATGTATGAACTCTCATAGGCAGCTAACTGATTATCATTTCAAGTTATTCATCCAATGCTACAAGGTAAAAAAAAAACCCCACACATATAACATTTCAGATACCAAATACTATGTAATATTTATTTATTTATTTGGATTTGTATCCTGCCCTCCCCGGAGGCTCAGGGCGGCTGACAATGAGGCACGCATGCCAACTTTAAAACAGATCAGAACAGTGTAGAACCAGATAAAACCATATAAAACAACATCCAAGCATATTAAAACAAGCATATTAAAACAAGATGGGGCAGATTGTAATCTCCGGCAGCCTAACAATAGCTTGTCATCCCCACTCCTTCCAGGGCCACCCCGCATTTAATGATGACAGTGGTGTGATGGCGCATGGCTAGCAAGGTGTACTATAGCATGTCATTCATCAAAAATGGCAAAACTATACTTGTACTGGTGGTTCCTCTCTCCACTATTTTCTGGGCTTTGGAAGCTTGATTGATATGGGCAGTGCTGTTAGTCTGTCAGAAGCGGCAGGAAAGAGCCAGAGTCCCAGCAGCACCTTAAAGACTAACAAAATTTGTGGCAGGGGAGGAGCTTTCGTGAGCCACCACCCACTTCTTCAGATATAGCTAGAAGCTTTGGAGGCTAGTAAAGGTAAAGGTTCCCTTGCTCGAAAGCCAGTCGAATCCGACTCTAGGGTTGCGGTGCTCATCTCCGTTTCAAAGCCGAAGAGCCAGCGCTGTCCGAAGACGTTTCCGTGGTCATGTGGCCGGCATGACTAAACACCAAGGCGCACGGAACGCTGTTACCTTCCCACCAAAGTGGTACCTGTTTATCTACTTGCAATTTCTTGCTTTCGAACTGCTAGGTTGGCAGGAGCTGGAACTAGAGACGGGCACTCACCCCGTCATGCGGCACCTGGGTCTCGAACTGCTGAACTACCGACCTTCCACAGCCTGCAGTTCAGCATCTTAGCCACTTGAGCCACCGCAGCCAATCCTATAAACATCTCAGATGTACTCCAAGGTTTATGAAGCTGTGGTCTTTTAGGACTTTAACCCATGCTTTGAACCGAGTCCAGATAACTCCGCAGCAAATCACTCATGATAAAGGGACGAGAGCCCATTCACTGTTCTAGCTTGGCTACCAAGCAGCTGCAAAGCTGACAAACATGATTTCCTTCCCAGCTTTGCTGAAGTGTCCTCGAAATAAATTACCGGGAGGGGAATGTAAGCCACCTGTTGCTACCAAATGTTCTACAGTACCGGAGCACCAACTTTGTACCTAGCGCCTCATTGCTTGAAGAAGTAGAGAAAGTAGCATGGTACGCAGTGAAGACGAATAGCTGGGATCCTATCCACGTTTACTCGGAAGTTCCATCTTTTTTTAAAAAAACATTTTTTTTCACGATATCATTACAGACAGGCACAGGGTATTTCCATCTTGCGGTTACAAAGCGGGACGTGCGGTCCAGCAAGAGGCACAAAGCTGCATCCAGTAAATCTTATATTGCAAGAATTAGTTGGCATGCAACAGGTCAAATCTAATGGATCTCTTTTGCAAACAGCTGTGCCCTCCATGGGAGCAAAGTGCCTTTCTCTCTCATGCATGCAACTGCCTTATATGGAACAAGTTCCTTGGTCCCCCGGACAGCATTGTCTACTCAGACTGGCAGCAGCTCTCCAGGGTCTCAGGCAGAGGGGTCTTTTCACATCGCCTGCTCTTGGATCCTTTTTAGCTGGAGGTGCCGGGAATTGAACCTGCAACCTTCTGCATGCCAAGCAAAGGCTTTTCCACAACCCATCCCTCTGAGCCCTGAAGCTCTTACATCAGAAGAATGTAGTATACACCAGAAGAAGGTGCAACTTTTAGCAGAATAGACCTGTGGGATCCAAACTCAGTGTACCATTCTAGACAGTAAATGTTCAAAGCGTCACAGTGATTCAGGGGAAAAGGACACAGGAAAACCAGAGCCTAGGGTTGCCAGGTCAGGGTTGGAAAATACCTGGAGACTTTGGGGGTGGATCTGGGAGAGGGTGGGGTTTGGGGAGGGGATGGGCCTCAGTATAGTACAATGCTGCAGAGTCCACCCTCCAAAGCGGCCGTTTTCTCCAGGGGAACTGATCTCTGTCAGCTGGAGGTCAGTGTAAATGCGGGAGATCTCCAGGCCCCACCTGGAGGCTGGCAACCCTACCAGAGGACCCTGCCTTCTTGGCCTCCCCAAAGTCCTTCCGAGCCTGCTTGTGATGTAGCCAACCTGAAGAACTTGGTATCATATGAAAACCTGGGCTGACTCACAATTCACTCCTGATCCCAGTTCACTTATGTATGGACAACAACCCTGATCCTGATAAAAACATTCACTTAGGAATAAGTGAAACACAGAGAGTGATTAAAATGTGGAATTCACTGCCAGAGCATGTACTGATGGCCACAGGAATAAACAGCTTTAAAGGGTGATTAGATAGATTCATGGAGGATAAGTCTATCAATGGCTGAGGGGAATCTCTACATTCAGAGGCACTAATCCTCTGAATCCCAGAGCCAGGAGATAACATCAGGGGAAGGCCTCAGTCACTATGCCCTATTTTGGGCCTTCCAGTGGGACTGGTTGCCCACTGTGTGAGACAGGATGCTGGACCAGATGGACCACTGGTCTCATCCAACAGAGCTGTTCTTGTGTTCTTATTACACAGTTTCAGGTGGGTAGCCATGTAGATCTATAGTAGAAGAGCAAGTATTTCAGTGCAGTGGCACCTTTAGGACTAACAAAATTTCCAGGATATAAGCTTTCAAGAGGAATTGGTTGGGCACTGTGTGAGACAGGATGCTGGAGTAGATGGACCACTGGTCTGATCCAACAGGGATGTTCTTGTGTTGTAATGAAGGCCTTGGCCTCTCTGCCCTGTTGCTGGACCTCCAGAGGAACTGGCTGGCCACTGTGTGAGACAGGATGCTGGAGTAGATGGACCACTGGTCTCATCCAACAGAGCTGTTCTTGTGTTCTTATTACACAGTTTCAGGTGGGTAGCCATGTAGATCTATAGTAGAAGAGCAAGTATTTCAGTGCAGTGGCACCTTTAGGACTAACAAAATTTCCAGGATATAAGCTTTCAAGAGGAATCGGTTGGGCACTGTGTGAGTCAGGATGCTGGAGTAGATGGACCACTGATCTGATCCAACAGGGATGTTCTTGTGTTGTAATGAAGGCCTTGGCCTCTCTGCCCTGTTGCTGGACCTCCAGAGGAACTGGCTGGCCACTGTGTGAGACAGGATGCTGGACTAGATGGACCACTGATCTGATCCAACAGGAATGTTCTTGTGTTGCAATGAAGGCCTCGGCCTCTCTGCCCTGTTGCTGGACCTCCAGAGGAACTGGCTGGCCACTGTGTGAGACAGGATGCTGGACTAGATGGACCACCGGTCTGATCCAACAGGGATGTTATTGTGTTGTAATGAAGGCCTCGGCCTCTCTGCCCTGTTGCTGGACCTCCAGAGGAACTGGCTGGCCACTGTGTGAGACAGGATGCTGGACTAGATGGACCACCGGTCTGATCCAACAGGGATGTTCTTGTGTTGTAATGAAGGCCTTGGCCTCTCTGCCCTGTTGCTGGACCTCCAGAGGAACTGGCTGGCCACTGTGTGAGACAGGATGCTGGACTAGATGGACCACCGGTCTGATCCAACAGGGATGTTCTTGTGTTGTAATGAAGGCCTCGGCCTCTCTGCCCTGTTGCTGGACCTCCAGAGAAAATGGCTGGCCACTGTGTGAGACAGGATGCTGGACTAGATGGACCACCAGTCTGATCCAACAGGGATGTTCTTGTGTTGTAATGAAGGCCTCGGCCTCTCTGCCCTGTTGCTGGACCTCCAGAGGAACTGGCTGGTCACTGTGTGAGACAGGATGCTGGAGTAGATGGACCACCGGTCTGATCCAAAAGGGATGTTCTTGTGTTGTAATGAAGGCCTCGGCCTCTCTGCCCTGTTGCTGGACCTCCAGAGGAACTGGCTGGCCACTGTGTGAGACAGGATGCAGGACTAGATGGACCACTGGCCTCATCCAGCAGGGCTCTTCTTAGGTTCTGATATGAAGCAATATCTGTCCCAGATGAGATCCTTGAAGGATCTCATTGCTCACAAACATCCTTGTATGGACACTGAGCCTAACTAATCTCTCTGCAAGGGTCAAAATGCGTCGGTTCGCCTAGCCGGTCCACGAGAACCGGAGGAAGGGAACATTAACATTCCGGTTCTCTCTCTCTCTCAAGCAGGGTTGCTCAGGAAGCACTCGAATCCCTCTCCTCTCGCTTCTGCCAGACTTCTGCCACCAAACGGCAGGCGAGGATCTTCCGTCTCTATGAACCAGCGGGTCTCCTCTTCAGTGTCAGCCACCCGTGTGAGCCTGCGGGGGAATTGCAGGCCTCCCTCGGTCTCTGTGGGTCCATTAGCCAGTGTGATGAAAGGGAAGGAACTCAGAGTACTTCAGAGCAGTGAAGTTTTCTCTCTCCTGTCCCCTCAGGCTGATTACAGAGCCCATCTGCCATCAGTTTCCCCAAAAGCAAAAAGATCCTGTTTGGGGCCTCATGAAACAGCTAATAAATAAAAGGGGTGGGGGGGAGAGCTGTCAGAGCTAAACAAGCAGAAAAGATTAAGCGTCCTGGAACACCTTAAAGATATCTGAGGAAGTGAGCCGTGACTCACGAAAGCTCCTCCCCCGCCACGCGTTTTGTGAGTCTTTAAGCTGCGGTGGCTCAAGTGGTTAAGACGCTGAACTGCAGGCTGTGGAAGGTCGGTAGTTCAGCAGTTCGAGACCCGAGTGTGCCGCATGACGGAGTGAGCTCCCGTCTCTGGCCCCAGCTCCTGCCAGCCTAGCAGTTCAAAAGCAAGAAATTGTAAGTCGATAAATAGGTACCACTTCGGTGGGAAGGTAACAGCATTCCGTGCGCCTTGGTGTTTAGTCATGCCGGCCACGTGACCACGGAAACGTCTTCGGACAGCGCTGGCTCTTCGGCTTTGAAACGGAGATGAGCACCGCAACCCTAGAGTCGGATTCGACTGGCTTTCGAGCAAGGGAACCTTTACCTTTACCTTTAAGGCGCTCCTGGAGTCTCTTTGCGCTTTCCTGCTTCTAGAGACAGGCTAACGTGGCTACCCATCTAGAGCTTTAAAAAGCAACTGTGATTTTCTTGTCCTCCATTTCCTTTTTGTTTGTGACATCTCACGGGCCAAACCTGTTGGGTTTACACTGTGCGGTTAGACAAACGAATGAGTGTGGAGCTAAAAACAAATTCAGGCTGTTGCCGCTGCTAACATTTTCGGCACTCCTTGAAAACACCTCCTCTTTTCAGCACTTTTTGGGAAGTTATAAAGTTGTGCCTGTGTAAAGTGCTGTCAGGTCACAGCCAGTGTTCCTTCTAAGCTGAGTTCGCGTGAGCTAGCTCAGTTGTTTAGCCTCCAGCTCACAGATTTTGGTCTTAGATCAGGAAGGACGGCTGCAGAGCAAACTAATTTATGCAGTAGCCAAATCGCTCGCTCACAGCTTTAACGCCAGCAGCTCCCAAAGTAGAATTTTTGCTCACAAGACTCCACGGCTTAGAGGGAACATTGGTCACAGCCAACTAATGGTGGTGACCTTGTAGGGTTTTCAAGGCATAGCGATCTTTGACTCCTTTGTTGGTCTCCCACCCAAGTACTAACCAGGGCTGACCATGCTTAGCTTCTGAGATCTGACAGGATCAGGCTAGCCTGGGCTGTCCAACTCATACCTCTATGACCGGACTGGACCATTTCTTGTCTTTCTTACGACACCATAACAGACAACATTTTTTGCCCTCCATGACTAATCTGCAGCTTCACATTTAGATTAAAAACTATGCTACGCAGTTCCCAAGCCATTTAAAATTGCAAATCTGTCTTTTTTAAAATCAGCCTTGCTCAACTGAAGTCAACTGTGTCTCTTCACGTACTTTGTTTCTGGCTGCCCAACGACAAATCACACTTCTTGAGTTCAGAGCTGCCTCAATGATTTGTGGGATTATTCCAGAAGTATTGCCAACTATACATTTGCACCAACATGGGGGTGGTGGGAAGTGCCATGAATTCACAGCCCACTTCTGGTGATCCTATAGGATGTTCAAGGCAAGAGATGATGGAGGCAGTTTGCCACTGTCTGCCTCTGCACATCAGCCTTGAACTTCCTTGGTGGTCTCTCATCCAAGTACTAAACAGGGCCAACCTGCTCAGTTTGGTGTCTTGGTTAAATGTGCAGGCTCTAATCTGGGAGAACCGGGTTTGATTCCCCAGTCCTCCACTTGCAGCTGCTGGATGACCTTGGGCAAGCCATAGTTCTGTCAGAGCTGTTCTCTCAAGGACAGTTCTGGAAAGAGCTCTCTCAGCTCCACCTACCTCACAAGGTGTCTGTTGTGGGGAGGGGAAGGGAAAGGAGTTTATAAGACACTTTGAGACTCTTAGTGAAGGGCGGGGTATAAAACCAATCTCTTCTTCTTCTTCTCACCTTCTGAGATGGGGACAAGATTGGGTCTGCCTGGGGCATCCAAGTCAGGGCGGCTATTCACTTGCTCATGTCCATTGTCTTTGCACCCACAGAGGCATCATCACATATGCCAAATCTGATGGTCTATGGAGAGCTGTGACGCCATTCAAACTCTGACTGAAGAAGAAGAAGAAGAAGAGGTTGGATTTCTACCCTGCCCTTCACTACCCAAAGGAATCTCAGAGCGGCTTACAATCTCCTTTCCCTCCCCCTCCCCACAACAGACACCCTGAGAGGTAGGTGGGGCTGAGAGAGCTCTTTTGAGAACTGCTCTCGAGAGAACAGCTCTGAGAGAGCCATGACTGACCCAAGGTCACACCAGCAGCTGCATGTGGAGTAGTGGGGAATCAAACCCAATTCTCCCAGATTAGAATCCACGCTCCTAACCCCTCCACCAAACTGGCTCTCAGATTGGATGTGCTCTCCATGTGACTACTAGTTACAGTCCCATCTTTTGCTGATTGTGAATGAGGGCAACATCCTTGGGTGGCGACCCTGCCGGACACTCTGCTTTTCAACAGAATTGGAATTCAAACGCAAGCCTCCAGGATTATGAACTCACCAAGCTGCCCGAAACTCATTGTTGGCCTATCAAGGTCAGTCTTGTCCACTTCTACCAGCCCTTCCGAGTCTGAAGCAGTTTGCTCCTTGTAGGTGGGAACTGGTGTGAGTTTTCATGAAGTTTGAAAGCTCCATATGAGAATGCTTATCCTTGACTCTGATGAAGATTGGAAATGTGACCTTACCTGGGAGTTAGTTTGCTGAAAAGTCATATCATCCGCAGGAAGAAATGGGTGTACCTGCTGTTTAAACCACTGCTTGCCAAAAGCACAGAAAACACAAGTCATCTCGGTGCCTGAATTTCTCTTTGAGCTGTTATGTATGATGGTAAGCAACCTCCTTTGACTTGTATTCTGTTCTGCACTTCCCCGTGACCCGTCTTTTGTCCTTTGACATGGTACACATACATGTCTCAGATTTTATTTCATAAGACATGTTGTACGCATATGTTCAAAGCTCTACTTTAGAAGAGCTATATTAACTTTAATATAATTATCAGACAAATAGGCTTGCACAAGTCTATTTCTATAATACTGTTAAAAATTGCCTTTTCACAGTGGAATTTCTTTTCTTGGTACTATGATTGGCAGCACATATCCAGGGTATCAGGGCTTTCACATCACCTACTACCTGATCCTATTTACCTGGAAATGTTGCAAATTGAACCTGGGACCTCCTACGTGCCAAGCAGATGCTGTACCACTGACCCCCCAATACATACCCACCTCTCCTTCGATTCATGAAACCTGCTCTCCTCCATCCTAGTCCAACCTAGTGATTCTTGGCTTGCAGCCATTCGTGATGTGATCCAAATTGGTTCAGGCCAGTGATTAATATGATCCAAACTGGTTCAGACAGAATGGTCTGAAAAGAAGAAGAGAATGGGTTTATACCTCGCCCTTCACTACCTGAAGGAGTCTCAGAGTGGCTTACAATCTCCTTTCCCTTCCCCTCCCCACAACAGACACCCTGTGAGGTAGGTGGGGCTGAGAGAGCTCTCTCGAGAACTGCCCTTGAGAGAACAGCTCTGAAAGAACTTATGACTGACCCAAGGTCACACCAGCAGCTGCAAGTGGAGGAGTGGGGAATCAAACCCAGTTCTCCCAGACTAGAGTCTGTGCTCTTAAACACTACGCCAAACGGGAGGCGAGGGGACACCATATCATGACGGAGCTACCAGTAGGAAATTTTCCTGCCTGGTGATTTATCTAGCAGGTTTCACCACGGATCCCAGTGATGGACTCCCGGCAAATGCCTTCAAGGTACCTGGGCTTTATAACTCAACTTCAAAGAAGAGGAGACGATTATACAGAGCTCTGAATACAATAGTGTCAGAGACCCAGCCAAAAAAAAAAAAAAAATATATTAATGGCTCAGAACTGATGGCAAGCTTTCGAGATGGCCGCTCTGATTTATTGAGTGGCGCGCAGCTCCAGCCTCATTGCGTGCGCGGGGAGCACTCGTCTTCCCTCTAACAGGGGCTAATATTACTTCAAGCTGTTGTCAGTTGACATGGCGAAATTGCTTAGATGCACTTTCGGTGGAACGGGCTGCCGCTGATTACCTTTAAGTATTCAAAGAGCAGAAGCCCTGCGGGAAAGCTGATTAGTGGTCCGGGGAGAAGGATGCTCCAGCCGTGTAAACAAACTCCTGAAGGTCCTTCAGGCTTTAATGACCACCGGGCTCCAGCCAGAGAGCCCACCCGGCACTGTGCTGTCGCATCCGGCTCGGGCAATTTTCAGGGAGAACGAGATTGGAGGCAGCCCTGCAGATGCACGTAATCCACTAATCACCCTTCGGAGGCCCCCGGGTGCTCAGGAGGAGTGGGGAGGGGGGGTCATTGGGCATTATGAGCTGGAGGAGGCTGTGGCATATGTTCCATGGGGAGGGGAGGGGGCTGGGTGCCCAGGCAGAGAGCCTACTTAAATATTTATGGCATAAAGATAGGTCGGGAGATCTTTTCTGGCTTCCCCATGCCTGGGCGTGAGGGATAATGAGCCAACTTTCCAAGGAAATGGGCTTCTTCAATCATTTCCTTGTTTCCGTCCCTCGTTATATTATCCGCAAGATGCATTGTAACTGAAAAAGAATAGGTCTCAAGCCGGCCAACTTTGGAACAAAGTACTAGACCAGACACCCAAAGAGTAATTATCACATGGAATTCACGGCCATAGGAGGTGGTGGCGGCTGCAAGCATGGACGACTTCAAGAGGGGATTGGATAAACACACAGAGCAGAGGTCCATGAGTGACTATGAGCCACAAGGTATAGATGGAACACTCTGTCTGGGGCAAGTGGTGCTCTGTATTCTTGGGAGGAGCAACGGTGGGAGGGCTTCTGGAGTTCTGCCCCCACTGCTGGGCCTCCTGATGGCACCTGGGTTTTGGCCATTGTGTGACACAGAGTGTTGGACTGGATGGGCCATTGGTCTGATCCAACATCGGCTTCTCTTATGTCCTTAGATCTTTGGGTTGATCCAGCAGGGCTTTTCTCTTGTTACCTGTGTTAGAGTTGGTCCAACCCCCAGTGCAAGAAATCCAAAGCTAGAGGACTTCCAACCTACAGCCATCTGGCAAGAATATCAAAACAAGGAGAGTCCCCCTCCCCCAACCATCTTTGATTCCATTGTTAAACCCATCTCAATGTTAGGAGGTGTCTCCTAATGTTCAACCGAAATCAACTCTCCTGTAACTGAAACCAATTAGAACTAGTCTTGCCTTCTGAAGCAGCAGAAAATGATTCTTTGCCTACATCCAGGTGGTATTTGAAGAGCATGATCAAGTCACCTTCAGCCTCTTCTTTCCAGCTTAAACTCTCAGTAGAGAAATTCTTGGTAATTTGGGTGTGGGGAGAGGGAAGGGAGGGACTTTAGTAGGGATGCTATACCATAGAGTCCACACTATGAAGCCACCGTTTTCTCCATGGGAACTGATCGTCTGGAAGTTGCCCATGATTCTGGGAGAACCCCGGACCCTGCCTGGAGGTCAGAAACCCCCAAACATACCCATTTAGAGACACAGAGACTTAAAGATGGAAGAGGCCTTATAGGCCATGGAGGCCAACCTCCTGCTCAGTACATGAGACTCAAAGATAGAGCACACCCTATTGTTGGCCCTCCAGAGGAACTGGTTGGCCACTGCATGAGGCAGAATGCTGGACTAGATGGACCATGATCCAGCAGGGCTCTTCTGTTCAGTCTCTTCTGGAAAGAACAAGTCTTTGTCCTCTTCCATGTGACAGGTATTTGAAGAATGCTATCATGTTCCTCCTCAGTCTTCTCCTGATGCAACATTCCCGCTTCTTACATGAGCATACTTACTGTGCAATATGACTAGGTAGATGTCGCCCCCCACCTTCCACTCTAGGGGCCTCTCCACTGGTTGCTGTTGTGCAGTCAACCTCCAGCCCTTCCTTCACCCCTTTCTACCCGAGGGTCACCCCAAGGCTTCAGCTGCCGCCTCAATATACCATTCCTCCACAACTCCTCCCCCTGATAATTCTTCTTATTGAAGAAGAAGAAGAGATTGGATTTATACTCCACCCTTCACTACCCAAAGGAGTCTCATAACAGTTTACAATCTCCTTCCCCTTCCCCTCCCCACAACAGACCCTGTGAGGCAGGTGGGGCTGAGAGAACTCTCTTGAGAACTGCTCTTTCAAGGACAGCTTTGACAGAACTATGGCTTGCCTAAGGTCATCCAGCAGCTGCAAGTGGAGGAGTGGGGAATCAATCCCAGTTCTCCCAGATTAGAGTCTGCGCACTTAACCACTACACCAAACTGAGCTGGTTGGCCCTGTTTAGTAATGGCCCTTGATGTAGCCTTGAGACAAGAACTGTTTGGCTTCCATCACCCAAATAGATTCAGATTGCAGATATAGCTATTCCCAAATTTTCTGATCAGTCCATTGACAAGGCAACCCTAAGCCATTGACTTTAATGGACTGAGAAAGGTCCATTATATAGGACTGCAATGCTAGCTTAGTATTCTGCTGTAAAGTATTCCAATTCTTAAACAATTCTTGTTATTTAAATGTTCTTATTTAAATATAGTATTCAAAACAATTGGTACACTGACAAGTTAAGAACTTGCAGGAAACGTCACAATCCCAGAAGAAACTTCGCTGTTCCAAAATGGAGAAAAGGATGCTCAATTCCAAACTGGGAAACCACAAATGTCCATGAAGCAAGTGAATCCAGTCCTTAAGACTTGGGGCAAACACTAAATGACAAACTGCAGGGTTGTAAAGTTTCCTTCAAGTTCTTAACTTGTCTGTGTACCAATTGTTTTGAATACTATATTTAAATAAGAACATTTAAATAACAAGAATTGTTTAAGGATTGGAATACTTTACAGCAGAATACTAAGCTAGCAGTGCAGTCCTATAGTGAATTACACCTTTCTCAGTCCATTAAAGTCAGTGGCTTAGGGTTGCCTTGTCAATTGACTGATTATGTGACTCAGCATAACAGACTTCATATGTGTATAACCAGGGCTTTTTTTCCTGGAAAAATAGGTGCCGGAACTCTCAAGAGGGAAATGAAGGAGAAATAAATGGGATTCTTTGAAACGATATGATTTTCACGCGCTACGGACTGACCCCAACTTTGAAGCAGTTTCCAAACTTTAGACCCATTACCATCTTCCTCAGTTCTTTTTCGGGTCTTGCTTTTGGTGCCTAACGCTGAATGATGGCCTTGAAGCAACCATGTTTTAACATACTTTGTTGGATCCAAGACTGCTAAGGGAGGCCCAACACTTTTTTTTATCAACAATGAAGATGTTATGGTTTTGACTGACAAGAAGGACCTTTCTGGAGTAACAATCTGGGGAAATTCCCTTTCACAGTCACTGGAGGAAATAGCTGCTGTATCGAGAGCGCACCGAATCCAAGACGGTTCCTTGACCCTTTATTCTCTGAATGTTAGATGTTCTCTGAAGGCTCGAATGGCTTCTCTTTCATTCAGCTGAAATCTTCTTGCCAGTGTGCATATTTCTTCTTCCCCGTGGAGAATGTTGTCCCTTCGGTGTGCTGGCCAGTTCGTAGAATCCCGAACTCTTCCACATCTTGACACTTGTGCATCTTCTTTCGGAAGCAGTCTTTGGAAAGCAGCAGGGGGAGCTGGCCAAGGAGCGCACCAGTGACGTCATGATCCCCCGGTGCTCCTCATGAACTTATAGGCTGCAGTCACACACACCAATTGAAGCGGAGGGGAAGTGAGGCAATTCCCTCCGGAAGAATTCGACACACAGTTGTGAGATTATGCAGCCTTTTGAAGCTGTGGGTGCAGCCCATCACTGTGTGATCAGACGTAACTGTGGGTGAGTCTCTTTTTTATGCTGTTTGTTTCCCTTGCGCATAAACGAGGAATCACACCTCTGCACTGAGGGCCCCCATGGAGTATGCAATGATGCACATCCTGCGAAGGGGGGGAACATGGCATGGAGTCGGGATGGCCTGATCAGACCATCCAGGGCTATTTTGGGGCAGAAACACACAGGAACGGAATTCCAACTGGCTCCCAAGTTGGCCACGCCCAGCAGGAACTCATTAGCATAACAGGCCACACCCAGCAGCAGAAACTCATTAGGATTGGCTACATTAGGGCTGTGTGGCCTAACATGCAAAGGAGTTCCTGCTCCAAAAAAGCCCTGGGTTTTGACAACAAATACGGTAAACAGAATAAGAAGCAAAAGGTGGGTGTGGCTGGATGACCACACTTCTGGTGACATGGGGGTGTGGCCTAATATGCCAATTAGCTGTGCTGTCAGGGGTGTGTGGCCTAATATGCTAATGAGTTTTTGCTGTTGGGTGTGGCCTGTTATGCTAATGAGTTCCTGCTGGGCTTTTTCTACCAAAAAAGCCCTGAGACCTTCCCAACAGCATGAGAGCATGCTTGAGTGATCAGATGCTTGAGTGATCACCCGTGGCCCGCCTTATCCGGATAACACTGGACTTTCCCTGGTGTCTTTTAACTCTGATTCTGTAGTGGATCAGCAAAGGTCACCAATGGCTGCAGGACACTTCCCAGATGTTGCTGTCCGATCGCTCCCTTTAGATCCATCAGCCATTTGCACCTATGTCAGATCTAAAGGCGCATGTGATTGCAGCCATAAACATTTTTTGAGAATTTCGTTTCCACAAAGAGGTTCCAGAACTCCGTTCCAGTGCGTTCCCTCCCCCCAAAAGCCCTGCGTATAACAGGGAAGGTAGCTTTCTTCAACTCTCTCTAGGACACCAAACAGCCAAGCACAATGGGAAACACTGCAAGGCTGATATTGTGATAAAGAGGAATGATGGAGGGCTAATTGGAATGAGTTTCCTCGGAACATTGACCTCGCATGGTGATAAAGGAAACCTTGTCACTGTTGTGAATCATGACAAGGTCTAGCAAGCAAGGAGAACATCTGCATACCTGTTTCAAGGTGTATGTTGGGATTTTGGAAAATGAATTGCTTTCTTGGATGACCAAGGGCAGGGCTCTTTTTGTAGCAGGAACTCCTTTGCATATTAGGCGACACACCCCTAATGTAGCCAATCCTCCAAGAGCTTACAGAGCTCTTCTTACAGAGGCTACTGTAAGCTCTTGAAGGATTGGCTACATTATGGGTGTGTTGCCTAATATGCAAAGAAGTTCCTGCTACAAAAAGAGCCCTGCCAAGGGGTAAAATGAGTAGTGAAGGATGATAGGGAAATGGCTGAGCATTTTTTGCCTCTGTCTTCACTGTGGAAGATGAGAAGTGCTTGTCCACTCCAGAGCTGCTGATTTTGGGAGGGGTGTTGAAAGACCTGAGTCAGATTGAGGTGATGAGAGAGGAGGTCCTATGATTGACAGACAACTTAAAAACTGATAAATCACCAGGCCCAGATGACATACATCTGAGAGTTCTGAAAGAACTCAAATGTGAACTTGTGGATCTCCTGACAAAAATATGTAATCTTTCTTTAAAATCTGCCTCCATTCCTGAAGACTGGAACGTAGCGAATGTCACTCCCATCTTTAAAAAGGGTTCCAGAGGAGATCTGGGAAATTTCAGGCCAGTCAGTCTGATGTCGATACCAGGTAAATTGGTGGAAACTGCTATTATGGAAAGAATTAGTAGGCACATTGATGAATAAAAACTATTGCGGCAGACTCAGCATGGGTTCTGTAAGGGAAGATCTTGCCTCACTAACCTGTTAGTGTTCTTTGAGGGAGTGAACAAACATGTGGGCAAGGGGGACCCAATAGATATTGTTTACCTTGACTTCCAGAAAGCTTTTGATAAAGTTCCTCATCAAAGGCTCGTAAGTAAGCTCAAAAATCATGAGATAAAAGGACAAGTCCTTTTATGGATCAAAAACTGTCTAATTAATAGGAAACAGAGAGTGAGTATAATTGGGAAATTTTCTCAGTGGAGGGTGGTAGGCAGCGGGGTACTGTAGGGATCAGTACTCAGTCCAATGCTTTTTAACTTGTTCATTAATGATTTGGAGTTGGGAGTAAGCAGTGAAGTGGCTAAATTTGCGGATGATACAAAGTTGTCCAAGGTTGTGAAAACCAGGGATGATTGTGAGGCACTCCGAAGGGATCTGTCAAGGATGGGTGAGTTGGTGTCAATGTGGCAAATGTGGTTCAGTGTGGCCAAGTGCAAGGTGATGCACATTGGAGCCAAAAATCCTAACTATAAATAAACATTGATGGCGTCCAAACTGGCAGAGACTGACCAAAAGAGAGATATTGGCGTCGTAGTAAACTCAATGAAAATGTTGAGACAGTGTGTGACTGCAATAAAAAAGGCCAGTGCTATGTTGGGGATTATTAGGAAGGGTATTGAAAACGGATCAGCCAATAATACCCCTTTATAAATCAATGGTGTGACCTCATTTGGAATACTGTGTACAGTTCTGGTCACCACACCTTAAAAAGGATATTATAGCTTTGGGGAAAGTGCAGAAAAGGGCAACTAGAATGATAAAAGGGTTGGAACACTTTCCCTATGAAGAAAGGTTAAAGCACTTAGGGCTCTTTAGCTTGGAGAAATGACGGCTGAGGGGTGACATGATCGAGGTTTATAAGGTTATGCATGGGATAGAGCAGGTGGAGAAAGAGGTACTTTTCTCCCTTTCTCACAATACAAGAACTCATAGGCACTCCATGAAATTGCTAAGCAGTCGGGTTAGAACAGATAAAAGGAAGTACTTCTTCATCCAAAGAGTGATTAACACATGGAATTCATTGCCACAGGAGGTGGTGGTGGCTACAAGCATGGACAGCTTCAAAGGGGAATTAGATAAACATATGAAGCAGAGGTCCATCAATGGCTATTAGCCACAAGGTATAGATAAGGACTCTGGGGCAAGTGATGCTCTGTATTTTTGATGCTTGGTGGGGGGTCAACAGTGGGAGGGCTTCTAGTGTCCTGGCCCCACTGCTGGACCTCCTGATGGCACCTGGTATCTTTGGTCACTGTGTGACAGAGAGTTGGACTGGCTGGGCCATTGGCCTGATCCAACATTGGCTTCTCTTATGTTCATGTTCTTATGTTCTTTGCTTCTGAACTTCAACAAAATCCTCCACCTGATGAAAATGGCAATATTTCGGTACACTTGACTCACAACTTATTATGATGTTCCAGCCGGTGCACTTCTGTGATATTGCCATGGGTGTCACTGCTGTACTACCAGATTTTGTTTTCTTGTCGATGGATAAAGTTATAGAAATTCTTGTTTAGAAAAGGAGGGTTGATTCTATTAACTCACGAAGATGCCAACAGACACTGTCAGGTCTGCTGTTTCTGGAGGGACTGCTGGATTTGTGGGTAAAGAGAAGTAACGTTTTACCTTTCCACCTTTTATTCTTTGACATTTTACAAGAACAATACATGGATGTGAAAGACAACAACAACAACAACAACAGTTATTGTTATTTTTCATTTATTTATTTGTATTATTTATGGTCCCCATTCCTCAAGGCAGGTTACACAGTATAAATCAGTGCACTCAATGGGATGGGACAGCCCATAAACGATGCAATAGGCTTGTTGTTGTTGTTGTTGTGAAGGAGAAGAAGAGGAGGAGGAGGAGATTGGATTTATACCCCGCTCTTCAGTACCCAAAGGAATCTCAGAGTGGCTTACAATCCCTTCCCCTCCCCCTCCCCACAACAGACACCCTGTGAGGTAGGTGGGGTTGAGAGAGCTCTCTCAAGAACTGACCTTGAGAGAACAGCTCTGAGAGAACTTGTGACTGACCTAGGGTCACACCAGCAGTTGCATATGGAGGAGTGGGGAATCAAACCCAGTTCTCCCAGATTAAAGTCTGTGCTCTTAACCACTATAGTGCCCAAGTTCAAGTTAGATGTTATATTATTGTGGAAGTAGAGGAAGAGGAAGAAGAAGAAGAAGAAGAAGAGGAAGAGGAAGGAGAAGGAGAAGAAGAAGTGCCCTGGGAAGATACATCTGCAATTCCTAGGAACTTGGCTAAATCTTGAACTGCAGAACACAATCTACCAGTCAAATATCTGACTGTGACAATTCATTATTATTAACAACAACAATATTAAAATAAAGGGGTAAGTGAGGGGATATAGGTAATGGGATTGAAATTATCAAGCTGATTTCCTATTAAGTCACCCTGGAAATTGGACCTTGCCTTTTGTCACCTCAACCCACTCCAGTCCTATTATTAACAGCTACGAAAGATTCATCGTGTTTCCAACAGATCAGCATAACCCTATCTTGACTATCTTAAGTCATTCACAGGCCAATGTGTTTTTCTATGGAACTGTGAATTGCACCTGTTTGAGTTATTATTATTATTTTTAAAAAACCTTCTACTATGATTTGTATGGTCTGTTGTTCTACAGTCTTAACACAAAGGACTTTTGAGAAGTTATGGAATGTCTCACTCCATCCTGTGATCCAGGTCTTGAGAATATAAAACAATCATAACATGGAGTGGATTCAGGGCTGATTAATCCTAAACTAACTGCCTGTTGATCTGGGCTGCGATCATGTAGCTATGTATGCACATGAGGGAGATCGATGCATAAAACTGGAGAGTGGTTGTCCTTGAAGCCACTACTATAACTACACATTATCTATCACCACATAATATAACCCAGAAATCCCGTGGAGTGGGCACTGTTTCCCCAAGCTGCCATTTTACTGGTAGTGGGATGAAACTCCAGGCAACCAGCATCTCAACTTTGTCCTCTCTCTGCACATGGCCCTCCAGGGAGACACATGTCTCTGCAGGTCTCTCCTGTAGATACAGTGCCCTTATACTCCCACAGACATGATGTTGGACAAACTGGCCATTTGTGATAAGGAAAGTACTTTAGATTAAACTCCATTCTCTTCTTTTGACTGTAACCTGAATGTGAGCTGGATCTACTTGCATAAATTCCTGAATCTGAACCAAATCGCGCTCCTGCAGCAGCAACAACGATTAACAACAACAACAACGAACAGCGATAACAACAGCAACGAATAATATTGTGACCACCGGAAAACAAATGCTGGAACCAGGGGAGGCAAGCGGCACAGCACAGACTTTTTATCTAGGAGCCGGGGCGCGACTGCTCTCCCCGGAGATGGGACGCCGACGCGGCTTACCTGGCCGGACCTCCGCGGTCTCCACGGTCTCCGCAGCCTCCGGAGGCGGCCTGGGCTTCGGCCTGGAGTGGCAGCCGTCGCCCGGGGCGAGCGGAGCCGTGGGGGGGGTGGATGGAAGAGCTGATGGGCCTGGAGTGAGGAGGGGGCCTGGAGCTGGACCTGGAACAGGGCGGAGGCCAGGAGCCGAGCGAGCGCAGTGGCGGGCGCAGCGGCGGGTGGCTGGCGGAGGCCGGTGGGAGCGGCTGAGTCGACCTCCCAGCGACAGTGCCGGCGGGAACTCCAGTGGCGGGGACTCCGGTGGCAGAGGAGGACCGGCGGGGAGAAACGCTGAGGGGGGTGCCCCCCCTCCTCCGGCCTTTGCAGCTTCCCCCCTAGGTGGGACTCTAGGGGTGACTGGACGGTGGGCCGACACAGTTGTGAGAGGGCTTGCGGCGGTCCCGGGAACAACGTGAGCATTGCAGCGAAGGTGAGGCGAGGCGGCATTTTACGCTTTCGCCAGGGGAGGTGGCAACGGTCGACTGGCTCTCCGGGTGGCCGAGGAGGTGGAAGAACGGGCACGGAGAGCAGGAGAGCCGAAGAACAGGAAGAGCGAGAAGAGAGGAGTGCCCCTAGTGGCGGGCCTGAAAAGGACTGGCGAAGGAGAGAGCGGGGTGTCCTAATAATGGGATGCCAGCCCTTGGGATACCAGCACAGAAGTTTGCCCCGCAGGAAGACTGATAGGGGTACCTGGCGTTCCTGTTAGCTGTTGGACAGAGACCTGGGGCTTGGAGGGAGTTGAGAATAGCTGAAGGGTGTAGGGAGTGGGGATTAGCTGATGCAGGTGTAGGTGGAGTTGTAGGCCAGGCAGAGCATTATAGCCATTGTGATATGGCTGGGAGTGGGTAGGGGTGTTTGCTTTGGGAGGTGGGTGGGATTTAGCTGGCTTGTCCAATTAATTGGTCTTAGGGTAACTAATTTGTATCTGTTTTATAATAAGATTGTATTTTTGTATGTTGGGAATGTATATGGCCAATTAATTGGGGAGGGAACTGGTTGTTGTGCATCAGCAAAGTGAAGATAGACGAGAACGTGAGGGAGAATAGCCCCAGGAAGGAGAGCTGTTGTGAATGGGCCCCGACGGTCTGGAACCACGGCGTGGACTGTGTGGAGTGGCAATGCCATGGCAGCAGATTCCGGTGCTCTTGGGGAGGGGAAGGTATAGCGGTGGGTCTAGGCAAGGTAGCAAAGGAAGGGCGCTGAGAAACAAAAGGGCTCGGTGCCCTTCCAGCCTACGACCCATCCCAAAGGTGGCCAGCAGTGGGGCTAGGATGAGTAACCCCCTCCGTCATTGGTGTTGTGCAACGCCAGGTCTATAAATAATAAGACTATGGTCCTTCGGGACTTTATTATGGAACATCAGATAGACCTGGCGTGCGTGACCGAGACGTGGGTGCGGGAGGGAGAGACGCTAGCTCTTGCTCAGCTTGCTCCACCTGGATTCTCGGTCCTTCACCAATCACGGACGAGGGGGCAGGGGGAGGGGTGGCGCTATTCGTGCGGGAGGCTTACTCCTTCAGGGCACTCCCCTTGTTGGAGATTGCGGGCATGGAATGTGTCGGGCTGGTGCTGGAGGCTGAGGAGAGTTTGGCGATCTTCCTGGTGTACCGACCGCCTAACGCACCGGATGGTAGCCTGCCGTCCCTGCTGGAGGCCGTAGCAGGCTGGGCGCTGGAGTACCCTAGGCTTATGGTCTTGGGAGACTTCAACGTCCATGCCGATGACGCGACCTCCAGCCGGGCAATGGACCTGGTGGCGTCCATGGCGTCACTAGGACTCTCCCAATGTGTGTCGACCCCTACGCACCAGGCCGGGCACATGCTCGACTTGATCTTCACGATGGGGATTGCAGTGGACCGGATGACTGCTATGGCAGTTCCATGGTCGGACCACTATGCCCTGAAGGCCCGTATGAATGTCCCACCCCGACCCTGTATAGGCGGCAAGCGGTTTTTGGCTTGCCCGCAGAGCCAAATGGACCCGGCGCGGCTTCAGATGGCTCTGTGGGATCCGATGCCCCCTGGCGGCTCGTTGGATGAGCTGGTGGAAGACTGGCATGGCCGACTTTCTGCAGCCATCGACGAGATCGCTCCCAGGCGCCCTCTGCACACCCGCTCTAGGCTAGCTCCTTGGTACTCCCAGGGGCTGCGGCTTATGAAGCAGGAGCTCAGACGGCTAGAGAGGCGGTAGCGCCGTGCTCGCGACGAGGCAACGAGAGCATCTTATAGGACATTTATGAGAGCCTATGAGATGGCAGTCAAGGCTGCGAAGAGGGAATTCTACGCAGCTACGATTGCATCTGCAAGCTCACGCCCAGCCCAATTGTTTAGAACAATTCGGTCTTTGACAACTCTGCCGCAGGGCAGATATAATAGTAGGGAATTGGAGATTGGCTGTGAGGCATTTGCGAGCTATTTTGCAGATAAAGTCTCGGCGCTCCGCCGTGACCTCCCCGCCACACTTGAAACGGTGAGTGAACTCGAGGCCCCTTGCGCATCTTTGAGCTTGGGTTTAGAATGCTTTAACCGGCTCAGTCTGGAGGAAGTCGACAGATTGCTAGTATCTGTGCGCCCAACCACGTGCGACCTTGATCCGTGCCCCTCCTGGCTCATTAAGGCGGGCCACGAGGGGTTTCGAGGTGCCTTGGGGGAGATTGTCAACAAATCCCTCTCGGAGGGACGGTTCCCCGAGGCACTCAAGGAAGCGATGGTCCGCCCCTCTTGAAGAAATCAATCATGGACCCGGCGGAATTGGCCAGTTATCGGCCGGTGTCCAACTTGCCCTATTTAGGCAAGCTGATTGAGAGAGCGGTGGCGACTCAGTTACAGGGCTTTCTGGATGACACTTCCGTCCTTGATCCATTCCAGTCCGGCTTCCGCCCGGGCTACGGGACGGAGGCAGCACTGGTCGCCTTAACGGATGACCTCCGGAGGCATCTGGATCGGGGTGGTGTGGCGGCACTGGTGCTATTAGATCTGTCGGCTGCATTTGATACAGTCGACCACCAGTTGCTGATCCACCGCCTCGCCGACGTGGGGATTCAGGGGCTCGCTCTTCAATGGCTTGCCTCCTTTCTCCAAGGTCGGGGACAGAGGGTGGTGCTAGGGGGCAGCAGTCCCGGAGGCACCCGCTTGAATGCGGGGTGCCTCAGGGGGCAGTGCTCTCCCCGATGTTGTTTAACATCTATATGCGCCCCTCGCCCAGATTGCTCGGCGGTATGGGCTGGGTTGTCACCAATATGCGGATGACACCCAGCTCTACCTGATGTTGGGCGGCCAGTCAGACTCCGACCCGGAAGATCTTCACCGGGCTTTGCAGGCTGTGGCTGGGTGGCTCCGGCAGAGCCGATTGAAGTTAAATCCTGCCAAGACGGAAGTCCTGTGCCTGGGTCGGACCGGCCGGGGGCTGGGGCTCCTGCTTCCGACCTTCGACGGGGCATCGTTGGTGCCGGCGCCGGAGGTTAGGAGTCTGGGAGTGCTCTTGGACCCCACACTAACCATGGGGGCCCAGGTGGCAGCCACTGTCAAGTCGGCTTTTTACCATCTTCGGCTGATTCGGCAGTTGGTCCCGTTCCTCGACCGCGAAGACCTGGCCACGGTGATTCATGCAATGGTCACCTCGAGGTTGGACCACTGCAACGCCCTCTACATGGGGCTGCCTTTGGGGCAAATCCGGAAGCTGCAGCTAGTGCAGAATGCTGCAGCCAGGCTGTTGACGGGCACCCCTAGGTGGGGGCACATCCGGCCTGTGCTGAAAGCGCTGCACTGGCTGCCTATAGCATACCGGATTCGCTTCAAAGTGCTGGTGCTTACCTTTAAAGCCCTATATGGCCAGGGTCCGGCATACCTGAGGGACCGCCTTTCCCCACATATGCCCCAAAGAGCACTTCGGTCTGAATCGCAACATCGCCTGGCGGTTCCTGGCCCCAAGGAGGCCAGGCTGGCGGCCACGAGGACTAGATCATTCTCAGTGGCGGCTCCTACCTGGTGGAATGAGCTCCCGGAGGAGATCAGGGCCCTGCGGGACCTTTTGCAGTTCCGCAGGGCCTGTAAGACGGAGCTCTTCCGCCAGGCGTTCGAGTAGGAGCCGCCGCTGTCCTTTCCCCCTCCTTGGCCGCTGCCTGCCCCCCCCACTGCTATTTTACCAACTGTGTGGTGGAGGAAGGGGATAGCTGAGTTAAGTCCTTGGGGCCTACCATGAACAACTCTGCTGGGTTATATTGCTGTGTTTAATGATCATCGGAAGCCATCAGGTTGAGACAAGAGCACTTTATGATGTGGATATGTTTTAGATATTTATATGCCTATGTGTTATGTTTTAACTTGTTTGTCCTGGCACTGGTTGCCCTTTTGTAAGCCGCCCTGAGCCCGCTCGCGAGGAGGGCGGGGTAGAAATGGAATGTATAAATAAATAAATAAATAAATAGTCTTCCTAGTCTAGGAAATCAGGTTGCATTAGAGAGCCAATATAATGCCACTGATTACAATAAAGAGACTTGAGATCCGATAATTGCCTTCAGTGCAGGCAGCCTAGTGAATTTATTGAAGGAGGCCTCTACGTCTGTCTGCTGCATCACCAGAATATACAGGCCTTCAGCCTACTCTCCTGCTAGGGTAGGGAGGACTGTGAGCTGGGATATGGGGGGTTGTTGTTGCTCACTGCAACACCTTGACACTTCTGGTAAAAAGTGGAAGTAACATGGGGTCGTTCTAGGAATTGCTGGAAACTCTATAGTAAAACCATAGAGTTTCTGGCAATTCCTAGAGCTACGCCATGTCATTTTTATTATTTTTTTTACCAGAAGTGACATAATTCCACACAGGACAGTGAGAGGGTTTAATTTTTTTGCTCCCACTGCCACTCACAGCAGCAGCAGGCAACAGGAGAAGGGGGGGAATCTAGGGTTGCCTGATCCAGGTTGGGAAATACCTGGAGATTTTTGGGGTGGAGCCTGAGGAAGGCAGGGTTTGGGTAGAGGAGGGACTTGAGTGGGGTGCAATGCCATAGAGTCCACCTTCCAAAGTGGCCATTTTCTCCAGGTGAACTGATCTCTGTTGACTGGAGATCAGTTGTAATCCCAGGAGATCCCCAGCCACCGCTTGGCGGTAGGCAACTCTATAGGGATCACCCACCCGAGGGGGCTGTGCTTTCCCCGATGTTCTTTAACATCTATATGCACCCCCTTGCCCAGATTGCTTGGAGGTATGGGCTAGGGTGTCATCAATATACAGATGACACCCAGCTCTATCTGATGTTGGGTGGCTGGTTGGACTCCAGCCCAGAAGATCTCGACTGGGCATTGAAAGCCATGGCTGGTTAGCTTAGACTGAGCCGGCTGAAACTAAACCCAGTGAAGACGGAGGTCCTGTGCCTGAGTCGGGGCGGTTTGGGGACAGGGTTCCCTCTCCTGGCCTTCGATGGGGCACCTTTGGTGCCAGAGCCAGAGGTTAGGAGTTTGGAAGTGCGCCTGAATTCCTCCTTAACTATGGAGCCCCAGGTGGCAGCCGCCGCCAGCTCAGCTTTTTATCACCTTCGGCTGATTCGGCAGTTGGTCCCCTTCCTCGACCAAGACGACCTGGCTACAGTGATCCATGCGATGGTCACCTCGAGATTTGACTACTGTAATGCTCTCTACATGGGGCTGCCTTTGTTGCAAGTTCAGAAGGTGTAGTTAGTGCAGAATGCTGCGGCCAGGCTTCTGATGGGTCTCCCTAGATGGGAGCATATCCGGCCTATGCTGAAAGCGCTGCACTGGCTGCCCATAGCTTTCCGAATTTGCTTCAAGGTGCTGGTACTTACCTTTAAAGCCCTATATGGCCAGGGTCCGACATACCTGAGGGACCACCTTTCCCCCTACATACCCCAGAGAGCACTACAGTCGGGGGCCCAACATCGATTAGTGATCCCAGGCCTCAGGGAGGCCAGGCTTGTTGCAACTAGGGCCAAGGCCTTGTCAGTGGTGGCTCCTGCCTGGTGGAATGAGCTCCCGGAGGAGATCTGGGCCCTGCGGGACCTCTCACAGTTCTGCAGGGCCTGCAAGATGGAGCTCTTCCACTAGGCTTTTAATTAGGAGCTGCCACTACCACTGCCACCACCAACAACTATCTTGCGGTAACAACGGGGCGATGGGATGGCCCAGTACAAAGATCTAGCTACAGTACTGTGATGGTTTGGTGTTGTTGAAGGGGTAATATCTATAGGTCACCATCTTGGTTTGATTAAATTGGTAACATCATTGAGCACTTATTATTGTTAATATGGTTGTTTTTATGTTATGAGCCCACTCGAGGGGAGGGCGGGATATAAGTGCAATAAATAAACAAATAAATTAATTAATAAGTTTATCTTACCAGGCATTACTAGATGAAGACCTGAAGCTGAGGCAGGGCAAACCGAACATGAGTGAAACAAAGAGCAAACATCAAGGACCTACAGAGGAGGAAGGGGGAAGGCGGTTCCCAGATGTTCTGTGGATTCCTTTCCCAGACAAGACAGACCACCTACATGGCACAAACCATGCCATTTGTAATGCTTACATCACTGTCAGCCTTGATACACCTATTCCCAGGATGGGCCAAAAGCATTGCAGGGAATAAACCTGCCAGATCTATTAACTAGCTGGGATGAAGGTGCCAGAGCCAGGTGAGCTGGCATATTAGTTCCCTCCCCCTGCCCTCCCATTAATGTATTGTTTGGGTGAGAAGATTAAGAGAAACAAAACATGAGCTATACACCGAAGTTTCTGAAAGTATTTTGGAATACGGTCTTTCATATTATAACAGCCCTGGAATTACCTTTTTGAGATGAAGGAGAAGGAGAAGAGGAGGAGGAGGAGATTGGATTTATACCCCAGGATGCAGATAGAATGTTTTCTTCCAGAAAATTTCCTACCAGGCACAAAATGGATGGGAGAGCCAGCATGGTGTAGAGCAGTGGACTCTAATCTGGAGAACTGACTTTGATCCACTGCTCCTCCTCATGAAGCCAGCTGGGGGACCTTGGGCCAGTCACAGTTCTCTCAGAGCTGTTCTCTCAAGAGCAATTCTCTGAGAGCTCTCTCAGCCCCACCGACCTCACAGGGTGTCTGTTGTGGGGAGAGGAAGGGGAAGGAGATTGTAAGCTGCTCTGAGACTCCGAGTGAAGGGTGGGGTATAAATCCAATCTCCTCCTCCTCCTCCTCCTCCTCCTCCTCCTTTGCAAAAGGAGATGCCCTGGGTGTGAAATGTGGGTTTCCGATTGATGGCAATGGTGTCCTCACTTTGTTCTCAAGAACTTTTGGGATGAAGTGGACTCCAGTCTACCAAGCCTCAAGCTGCAGTAAATCTGATGTTTAACCTGCCGTGAATTGTCTTTGGGCTTTCCCTTTGGAAAGTGTGATAGAAGAAGAAGAGAAGGAGGAGGAGATTGGATTTATACCCTGCCCTTCAATACCCAAAGGAGTTAGGGTCAGAGTGGCTTACAAACTCCCTTCCCTTCCCCTCCTCACATATTTATTTACTTATTTATTAGATTTCTCAGTTGCCATTCACCCAGACGGTCTTGCGGCGACTTACTACACTGTCATAATAAATAAGTTAAAAACCAGCGAAACCCGAAATAATACATATAAAATATTAAGAGAAGAAGAAGAAGAGAAGAAGAGTTTGGATTTATACCACGCCCTTCACTGCCCAAAGGCGTCTCAGAGCAACTTACAAACTCCTTTCCCTTCCCCTCCCCACAACAGACACCCTGTGAGGTAGGTGGGGCTGAGAGAGCTCTGACAGAAACTGCTCTTTTTCAAGAACAGCTGTGCCAGAACTATGGCAGCAGGTGCAAGTGGAGAAGAGGGGAATCAAACCCCATTCTCCCAGATCAGAGTCCGCGCACTTAACCACTGCACCAAACTGGCTGATTCACTGATCTGTGTGCCCGCACATGCACACGGCCACGTTCATGTGTTCACAAAACCCCCAAAGCCCATGAGTGTGATGGAATTCCACGCACAGAAAGCCTCGTCTGAATCCCAAAGTCCAGAATAGCGTAGCCCTTGGCGTTTAACATACAGCGTTTTCCCCACTTAAAAAAAAAGGAAGGAAGGGAACTTGGAGTAGGTTTGTGTCTCAAGATCTCAGCAGCCAGGCGTAATGGAATAAGAAAGGTCTCAAAATGCATTTGATCTCAGATTACAGGCTGCTGTAGGCAAAACCATTTGAAATCCATTGAAAAGCAGGTGACAGCCCCCCAAGTGAGAAAGGGAGAGGGAGAGAGTCTCGCTCCAGAGAAAGTGTGTGAGCTTGGACGGCTGCCATGCATTTCACGAGCCCCGCATCCGGGTGGGTGGGCGGGTGGGTGGGTGGGTGGCGAGCTGGGTTGACGAGCGAGTGATTTGGGAGGACTTACTTCTACGACAGCCACTTGGGCTCCAGAAGTTCTCAGGCGCTTTAAACAGATCCCACCCGCCCCCTAATCCAGTTAATTGCGTGTGCAAGCTTGTCAGGAGAACTAACAGCCAGGGCGAATCGGTTCGGCAAAGCGGTGGAAAGGGGATTTCTTTTTTTCTTTTCTTTTCTTTTTTAAAAAAGGGTACTAGTTTGGCTCGTGTGAGCCCAGAGGCGAATAAGATCTCCCGGCTTGACGACGAGGCCTTCTCGGTCATCCCGTATGCCAAGTCAGATCTTCGAAAGGGGTAGAGCTGGTAGGAGGTGAAGTGGGAAGTGTTCGTTTGGGTTCACAAGACTCACAATGACTGATAATGACTACTGTAATGAAGAAGAAGAAGAAGAAGAAGAAGAAGAAGAAGAAGAAGAAGAAGAAGAAGAAGAAGAAGAAGAAGAAGAAGAAGAAGAAGAAGAAGAAGAAGAAGAAGAAGAAGAGGAGGAGGAGGAGGAGGAGGAGGAGATTGGATTTATACTCCGCCCTTCACTACCCAAGGGAGTCTCAGAGCAGCTTACAATCCCCTGTCCCTTCCCCCCCCTGTAACAGACACCCTGTAAGGTGGGTGGGGCTGAGAGAGCTCTCTCAAGAACTGCCCTTGGGAGAACAGCTCCAAAAGAACGTATGACTGACCCAAGGTCGCACCGGCAGCTACATGTGGAGGAGTGGGGAATCAAACCCGGTTCTCCCAGGAACAATTTTTAAACATGTCTTTAAAAAGGATTTTCAAGGGAAGATCTTGTGGGGCTGCCCCTTTAAGAAAGGGAGTGGAGCCCCAAATAGCCAAACCGTAGCTACAGGCCTGCTCTGAACACCTGGAGGACCAGGATGTACCTTGTGCTATCTGGATCTCAGGTAGCTAGGCAGGACCAGGAGAAACTTTCTTTTGCCTGAGACCCTGAATATCCACTGCCAGAAAAGGATGTGATGGACCAGTGGTCCACTTGCTATGAAGCAGCTACGTATGTTCACATGACCCACAAGTTCCAATTTATCCACAGGAAGATTCAAATAACTGCAGATTTCATCCCAGCATGCTTTGCTGTAACCAGAGATCTTCCTGTACCAGACACTCCTAACCACTACACCAAACTGGCTCTCCAGTTAATTAATTAATAACTTAGCATGTAGGGATCTCCTCTGAGGGCCAAAGAAGGTGAGACCCACAGTGAGTAATTATGATGCGGTTTCTAGAGCTGACGTTGAAGAATCCAGTGGGACTACTACTCAGACAGTGCATGCTGACATTTGCAACCACAAGGGTCACTTTGTGAAACTGCATTTCAGATATCCAGTGATCCTTGCAGGGAAAGCCCGGGAGAAACCAGTTTTTCAACTTTCCAGAAGATGCTGCTTGCGCACAGTACAGACTGGCTAGCTTTTGTGATGTCATAGATCAATTCCTCCTTCCCAGAGCTGTTTTTCATGTTATAAAAATGGATGGGGTTTTAATGAAAGAAGGTATCGAAAACGCAATTGAATGTAACACAAGAAGGAGTCAAAGGTTTTCTGTAGCATAAAAATGGAGCTGAATTTGCTGCCAGAGGATTTAGTGGCAGCCACAGGAATGAACCGCTTTAAAAGGGGATTAGAGAGATTCATGGAGGAGAAGTCTATCGGTGGCTGCTAGCCATGGTGACTGCGGGGAACCTCCACGTTCAGAGGCACTAATCCTCCGAATCCCAGAGCCAGGAGGCAACATCAAGGGATGGCCTTGGCTTCTATGCCCTGTTGTTGGCCGTCCAGAGGAACTGGTTGACTACTGTGTGAGACAGGATGCTGGTCTAGATGGACTATTGGTCTGATCCAGGAGGGCTCTTCTTATATTCTTATAAGGCACCTGAATAATTTTTTTTAAAAAGGCATTCCAGATTTGGGAGGGTGGGGGGAGGAAAGAAACAAAGAAGAGGGAGGGGGAGAAGGGGGAGATTGGATTTATACCCCGCCCTTCACTACCTGAAGGAGTCTCAGAGCAGTTTACAGCCTCGTTTCCTGTTGTGTAGTGGGTTCGATGCATTAGAGATCACGAGACAGTGTGATGTGAAGCATAGTTATTTACTGGACACAACAAGAACACAGAATATCGGCCGGGTGGCCAACTATATACAGACTGGGGGAGACGCCCCTAGGTCCTGTTGGCGGGTTTAAACTTCCCGCCACAGTTCCCACTGGTTCCCCACAGGAAGGTTCAGGAGCCTAGTCCCTATTGTTATTTGGGACTCGAGCTCCAGCTCAGTCGCTGTCCCCCCACTGGTGGTCAGCGGACACAACATTTCCCTTCCCCTCCCCATCACAGACACCCTAGGGTTCTCCAGAGGTAGGTGGGGCTGAGAGAGCTTTGAGAGAACTGCTCGTGAGAGAACAGCTCTGAAAGAACTTGGTCACAGCAGCAGCTGAATGTGGAGAAGTGGGGTTCTCCCAGATTAGAGTCCACGCTCCTAGCCATTACACCAAACTGAGAAGGAACTGGATTTGAAGACATCTCTGGGTACATTCGGCCCTGACCTGGATGACCCAAGATAGCCCAAACTCTTCAGATCTCAGAAGCTAAGCAGGGTCAGCCCTGGTTAGCATTTTGATGGGAGAATACCAAGGAAGTTCAGGGTTGTGATGTGGAGGCAGGCCATGGCCAACCACCTCTGAATGCCTCTTGCCTTGAAAACCCTGCAGGGTCGCCATAAGTCCGCTGTGACTTGACAGCACTTTCCACCACCACCTGGGTACATCTGAGAAGAGAACACAAGAAGTAGCCAAAGTTATTCTGTAGTACAAAATGACATTCTCACACCTATTAGTACACACACCTGTTATGTACCCAAGCCTATATGCATATTGTACTTTAAAAATATACACCACGGTTACTCTTCCAAAGCTCCGAGCGGTCTCCTGAAACCAAAATAAATCTGCAGATTTCCCCATCCTCACCTAGAGTATTGGGTTCAGTTTTGGGCACCACAATTTAAGAAGGATATAGACAAGCTGGAACATGTCCAGAGGAAGGCAAGGAAGACGGTGAGGGGTCTGGACACCGAGTCCTATGAGGAAAGGTTGAAGGAGCTGGGTATGTTTAGCCAGGAGAGGAGACGACTGAAAGGTGATACGATAACCATCTTCAAGTACTTGAAGGGCTGTCATTTAGAGGATGGAGCAGAGTTGTTTTCTGTTGCCCCAGAAGGCTGGACCAGAACCGACGGGTTGAAATTAAATCAGAAGAGTTTTTGGCTAAAGACTAGGAAGCACTTCCTGACAGTTAGAGCGGTTCCTCAGGGGAACAGGATTCCTCGGGAGGTGGGGGCTCTCCTTCTTCGGAGGTTTTCAAACAGAGGCTGGAGGGCCATCTGACAGCAATGCTGATTCTGTGAACCTAGGCAGATCATGTGAGGGAGGGCAGGAAGGGTTGCCTCAGGCCCTTTAGTTCTTGTGGCCCTTTTTTACATGCCCAGGGAAATGCTGATTGCCACTTTGGGGTCAGGAAGCAGTCCTGGAGAGATTTTTTTGGTCATCTTCCAGGCATGGAACAGCAGTCACTGCCAGTGTGGAGTGGGAGGTATTTGTGAATTTCCTGCCTTGTGCAGGGGGTTGGACAGGAGGACCCTGGAGGACCCTTCCAACTATATGAGTCTATGATCCACAAGAAGACATCCTAAAAGAAGGAAAAGATAACTTACTTGCTAACCGTTGTACTATCCATTCTAAGGCATTCATATTTTCTTTTCATTCCCTGGGCTGGTAACAGTTTGTCCCTGTGGTATTGTGATGAGTGTATCAGACTAAGATCCCGGAGACCCAAAGCCAAATCCTTGCCCTGCCACGGGAGCTTGTTGGGTGAATTTGGGCTAGTTGCTCTCTCCCTCTCTCTCCCTCTCTCACTCAGACCAACCTACCTCGCAGGGTTGATGTGAGGATGAAATAAAGGCGGGTAGAGACCCCGAAACTCCATGGAGGGAGGACGGGGTGAAAAAATGTGATAGAGCAAAACCAAAAACACACCCCAAATAAACACGAGTGCCTTACATAGGGCTTCCAAATCCAGACTGGGAAATTCCTGGGGGTGCAGCTTGGGGAAGGGAGGTATTTGGGCAGTGGAGAGACTGCAGTGGGGTGTAAAGTCATAGAATCTATCCTCCAAAGGAGCTGTCTCATTCCAGGAGAACGGATCGCCGTAGTCTGGAGATCAGTGGCAATGCTGAGAGATCTCCAGGCCCCACCTGGAGGTTGGCAACTGGACTTTTACAGCATTCCATAGTTAAATGGGGCCCATGCCTTAATCAACGAATGATTCAGTTGATTGATCTACCACTAAAGCCAGGGCAGCCTTCCTTCCCACCACTATAGACTTCTTCCAAGTTGGAAAAGGACCAAGGTTGGATGCGGCCTTTTGGGATGTACGAAATACTTTATTCCCTTCATAAGTCATGTATGCCATCAGCAGCACAGCAATTAACCCCCACAAGAATGATGTAATGTACTTTAACAGCTGACTTGTTCACATTAATATCGTTTAAAGTTCGGGAGAGATCGGAAAGGAAGACAGAGGTTGATGACTGGTCTTTCTGCCAGTGAATATTTCATAAGTGGGTGAAATACGGTTGTTTTTAAAGCTGCTTGGCCCAGTCCTTGCAATTCTTCAATCTGATTTTGCTGGGCACTCTGTGCGTGGGAATAAGAAAGAAGATGGGCAGACACTGGGTAGGCTGCGGGGAAACGGTGGCTAGAAATAGAAATAAATAAATAAAAACTCCGGAAACAAACCTAATATTAGGAACACTGCAATATCTTGACATACGTTTTTATACGCAAGCACCACAAAACTCAGTGATGTGCCAGTGTGCATGTATTTGAGGGGATACCAGGGAGCACGAAGAGAAGGCGGCATGGTCTAGCCCAATCTTGTCAGATCTCAGAAGCAAAATGGGGTCGGTACTTGGAAGGGAGACCGCCCAGGAAGACTCTGCAGAGGAAGGCAAGGGCAAACCACCTCCGCTTCTTACGTGCCTTCAAAGCCCATTGCTGGGGTCGCCATCAGATCTTTTTTTCTGGGGGAATGCACTGGAACCGAGTTCTAGAACCTCTTCAACAAAATTCTTTTAAAAATATTTGAAAGGTCATGAGTTTTCAGTATACAGATTGAAAATGTCATTTCCCTCTTGAGAGTTCCAGCTCTTCTTTTTCAAAAAAAGCAAAAGCAAAAGCCCTGGCCACTATAAATCAGCTTGATGGCCATCTGTCTGTCTGTCTGTCTGTCATCATCATCATCATCATCATCATCATCATCATCATCATCATCATCATCTATCTTATGTCTGTCTATCTGGAAGGAGATGTGCCATAGCCTGATTTCAGCAGATCTCACAAGCTAAGCAGGCTTGGTACTTGGTACTTGGATGGCAGGCTTGGTACTTGCAGGCTTGGTACTAAGCAGGCTTGGTACTGGTTTGGTACTAAGCAGGCTTGGTACTTGGATGGTAGACCATCAAGGAAGACTATGCAGGGGAAGTGTTAGCCAAATTGCCTTATTTCTTTAATAGAGTGTGGAATATGAATATTAAATGGCACTGGCTTTAATTAAGGGAACAATAACCTATGTATACTGGAGTCCAACTTATCCAGATCCCCAAAAATAGATGCAGAGACTAGATCTTAAAATATAGTGATTTCTTTTACTGAATAATTCTCTCTCACACACAATATAAAATTAAACAACCACACACTCAAACGATACAGAACTAGGAAGCTAGACAGAAAGGTACAGCGACAGTTGCATTAGCAGGAAGGTATCGTTGAAGGGGGTGATACTTTACCTGTCCGACATGACAAGGCGATCCTGCAGTGAAAATAGGAAAAAATACTAGGGAAGGGGTTGTGTGTTGACCAGCAATGTATGTGGGAGACTCCAAACAGTGCTAGGAATGGAGCTAGCAAGGTAGGGTGGGGGTCACCGTAGGTAGGAAGTGAGAAAGAGAGCAATATACCCTAAAATGACTGGAAGGGGGATGTTTTGCCAGTCACGTAGTCCCCAGGAAATCTAGAAAAATCCAGTTACTAATGGTCAGGAGACGATCAGGAGAATAGGATTAATGGTTGGGCCATTGCAATGATCTTCAATTAATGCTGACAACCTTTAAGAAGACAGAGGAAAGAAAAGAGTAGTGATGTCCCAGCTCCATGGACAGTCGTTAGTCATAATGGCCCAATGATCAGCAGCTGCGTTATCAGAATGGGCAGCGGTCGGATGTGCCAGCTGCCTAATCCTCTCATGGCATGTCCTTTTCTCTCACAATGGAGACTATGTGCAGCATCTGGCAAAGGTGGGGGTTGGGGAAGGTGTCTGCATGATGGAGAAGGGGTCTGTCCATGGAGTCTTTGCAGGAACGGTCAGGTTCCCTTCGCAGAGCATGGCTCCTTCATAGAGAACGGTTGCTGGTTGCTGGGTGCTTGTGGTGCTAGGGAGGTTGGTTTGTCCCTTGCAGGGATGCAGGGGTGAGATTCCAGGAATCCATCATCTGGCTTGGCACACTGCTGCAGTGCGAACCTTCCCTCAGCTGGGCACGTGTCTGCAGTCCAGGAGGTTGGCACCATCTTTGGGCTACCACACAGATTGTACTTCTTGTACAATCCAGCTTACAGTTACAATCTATAGCCTTATAGATGCACCGTAAGGCGCTTGCAGGATGACAGAAGGTGGTGGCCAACCACCTCTGCCTCTCACTTGCCTTGGAAGCCCCTTGCTGCGACTTGACGGTCCTTTACAAACACACATCAGGAAGCATTCAGACATAATTTTCCTGCTCCAGCAATCTGAAGGGAGACTGACTGGGAAGAGCTACCCCGCACAGACCTGCTGCTTGTGTAGCTTGGCTCCATGGTCCTTAGGAGGTGCAGGAATTTCTACATGTTAACAGTTGACAAGAAAAGATATAAGCAGGCAACCTGTGGGCATGTCTCAGGCTACTGAAGCCTATAGATATCATTTCAGATGGGTAGCGCCGGGGTTGGTCTGCAGTTGAAGAGCACGGTCCAAGGCCCCTGGCACCTTAAAGACCAATGAGATTTCCAAAGTACAAGCTTTTGAGAGTCAAAGCTTCCTTTTTTGAGTCTTGAAAGCTTATACTCTGGAAATCTTGTTAGTCTATAAGAAGCTGCTGGACTCTGGGACCAACTGTTCATCTACAAGGTACATCAGATGTTCCCATCTGGTGGACCTCTTGTCTTCCCAATGTCTTGTAACCAGCCCCAGCTCCCATGGCAGCCATTATGTGGTTGGTTGTGGCCCACCCCCCATGGCAGCATTTTTATATAGGGCTGCCAGACATGGATGAGTAACTGGTGTGAGATGGGGAGAGGTGAGTACTTACTGTGGAGGGGAAGCAGTTCTTGCCACTGTACAATGGTATCACTTCTGGTGTAAAGCATTAGCATCACGCTGGGGCAATGCCCCAGGGGCAAGTGCTAGAGTGCTGCCCTGGTGTGATACTAGGGTTGCCAGGTCCCCTCAGCCACTGGCGAGGATGGTGGCATAGGGATGCCAGATAAGACCATCAGAAGAACCCTGCTGGATGAGACCAGAGGTCCATCTAGTCCAGCATCCTGTCTCACTCAGTGGCCAACCAGTTCCTCTGGAGGGCCAACAACAGGGCACAGAGGCCAAGGCCTTCCCTGATAAGAACATCAGCATCCTGTCTCACTCAGTGGCCAACCAGTTCCTCTGGAGGGCCAACAACAGGGCATAGAAGCCAAGGCCTTTCCTGATAACACCATCAGAAGAGCCCTGCTGGATGAGACCAGAGGTCCATCTAGTCCAGCATCCTGTCTCACTCAGTGGCCAACCAGTTCCTCTGGAGGGCCAACAACAGGGCACAGAAGCCGAGGCCTTCCCTGATAAGAACATCAGCATCCTGTCTCACTCAGTGGCCAATCAGTTCCTCTGGAGGGCCAACAACAGGGCATAGAAGCCAAGGCCTTCCCTGATAAGAACATCAGAAGAGTCCAGCTGGATGAGACCAGAGGTCCATCTAGTCCAGCATCCTGTCTCACACACTGGCCAATCAGTTCCTCTGGAGGGCCAATAACATGGCAGAGAGGCCGAGGCCTTCCCCTGGTGTTGCCTCCTGGCTCTGGGATTCAGAGGCTTAGTGCCTCTGAATGTGGAGGTTCCCCTCAGTCACCAGGGCTAGTAGCCATAGATAGACCTCTCCTCCAGGAATCTATCTAATCCCCTTTTAAAACTGTTTATTCCTGTGGCCACCACTACATTCTCTGGCAGCGAATTTCACATTTTAATCACTCTCTGTGTAATGAAGTATTTCCTTTTGTCCGTCTTGAACCTACAGCCCATCACTTTCATTGGAATACTGTTTCACTAGGAATACTGCTTGCAATTCTGGTCACCACACCTTAAGAAGGATATTATAGCATTGGGAAAAGGTGCAGAAAAGGGCAACTAGAATGATAAAAGGGGTGGAACACTTTCCCTATGAAGAAAGGTTAAAGCACTTAGGGCTCTTTAGCTTGGAGAAACAACGGCTGAGGCGGGTGACATGATCGAGGTTTATAAGTTTATGTGTGGGATAGGGCAGGTAGAGAAAGAGGTACTTTTCTCCCTTTCTCACAATGCAAGAACTCGTGAGATGCAGCTCAATGAAATTGGCTGAGTGGTGAGGTCCTTCTTCACCCAAAGAGTGATTAACACATGGAATTCCCTGCCACAGGAGGTGGTGGTAGCTACAAGCATGGACAGCTTCAAGAGGGAATTTGATAAACATATGGAGCAGAGGTCCATTGGTGGCTATCAGCCACAAGGTATAGATAGAAACTCTCAGTCTGGGGCAAGTGATGCACTCTATTCTTGGTGCTTGGGGGGTGGTCAACAGTGGGAGGGCTTCTAGTGTCCTGGCCCCATTGTTGGACCTCCTGATGGACCCTGGTATTTTTGGCCACTGTGTGAACAGTGTGTTGGGCTTGATGGGCCATTGGCCTGATCCAAGATTGGCTTCTCTTATATTCTTATGTTCTCGAGTTCTAGTATTTTGGGAGAAGGAGGAAAATTTCTCTTTGTCAGCTTTCTCCACCCTGTGAACAACAACCTCTTTCATGTCCCCCCTTAGTAATTTCTTTTTCTGAACTAAAAATTCCCAGACTCTTCAGCCTTTCCTCGTAGGGAAGGTGCTCCAATCCCTGAATCGTCTTGGTTGCCCTCCTCTGTACTTCTTCCAGCTCTGCAATGTCCTTTTGGAGATATGGTGACCAGAACTGTTAGGGGCTGCAGTGGCTCAGAGGTTAAGATGCTGAGCTGCAGACTGGAAGGACTGTAGTTTGGCAGTTCGAGACCCGAGTGCCGCGTGATGGAGGTGAGCTCCCCTCTCTGGCCCCAGCTCCTGCCAACCTAGCAGTTCGAAAGCAAGAAATTGCAAGTAGATAAATAGGTACCACTTCAGTGGGAAGGTAACAGCATTCCGTGCACCTCGGCGTTTAGTCATGCCGGCCACATGACCACAGAAACGTCTTCGGACAGCGCTGGCACTTCGGCTTGGAAACATAGACGAGCACTGCCCCCTAGAGTTGGATTCAACTAGCTTTCCAGCAAGGGAAACCTTTACCTTTACCTCTGACCAGAACTGTACACAGTATTCCAAATGAAGCCACACCATAATGCTATACAGGGGCATTATAATATTGGCCATTTTATGTTCAATCCCTTTCCTAATAAACCCTAACACGGGACAAACTTTGAGTCCAGCGGCACCTTTAAGACCAATAAAGTTTAATTCTGGGCATAAGCTTCCGTGTGCATCCACACTTCTGGACTCAAACTTTGTTCTGTTGTTTCAGACCCACATGGCTACCCAGCTGAATCTCTAAGACACGGTTTGCCTTTTTCACTGCCGCCACACACACAGCTATCCACTACGACCCCAAGAACTTCTCCCCTCTCAGTCTCAGCAAGCTCAGACCCCATTAGCCTATCCTTGAAGCTGTCCCAATATGCACCACTGAACACTTACCAACGTTCAAGTTCATTTGCCATACGGTCGCCCACTCGCTCTGTTTGTGAAGATCCTCTTGGCGCTCTTCACAGTCAGCCTTGGTTGTAACCATCCTGAATAATTTTGTGCATCTGAAATCCTGGCCACTACACTACTCACCCCCAGTTCCAGATCATTTATGAATCAATTAAATAGTACCAGCCAATGTTCCCTCTAAGCCGTGGAGTCTTGTGAGCAAAAATTCTACTTTGTGAGCTACTGGCATTAAAGCTGTGAGCGAGCGGTTTGCTCTGGAACCATCCTTCCTGAGCCAAGACAAAGAATGTGTGAGCTGGAGGCTAAAAAAATGTGAGCTAACTCACGCCAACTCAACTTAGAGGGAACACTGGTCCCAGCCCCAATACTGATCATCGTGGGACCCCACTGCTTACTTCCCACCATTCTGAGAACTGTCCATGTAGTCCAACTCATTGCTTCCTGTCATTTAACCAATTTTTAATCCATAAGAGAACCCGTCCTCTTATCCCATGACTGCTAACTTTACTCAGGAGTCTTTGGTGAGGTGTCTTGTCGAAACCCTTTTGAAAGTTCAAGTATATAATGTCTGCTGGGTCACCGTTGTCTACATGCTTGTTCACTTTCTCAAAGGACTGCAAACAGGGTTGCCAGTTCCTACCTTTGATCCGGCGAGGGGATCCCAGGTTCCTGCCTGGGATCCTCCACTGCATGCACTTCACCTTCAAAACCATTGAGTTTGCCCAAAAACTAGAGTGTCACTCCTTGATGTGGGTGATGCAATGATGTCGCTTCCCTCACTGGCCAGCTGGCCGGTGGCAGTTCCAAGCCCTGAAAGTCAGAGAAACCCCCACCTGGGCTGGGGGTCTGGCAGCCCTGACTACAAAAGGTTGGTGAGGCAGGACTTCCCTTTACAGAAGCCATGCTGATTTCCCTTCAGCAGGCTTTGTTCCTCTATGTGCTTAATTATTCTATTTTTGATTACACAGTTTCTACTCATTTGCCTGGGGCAGACATTAGGCTGACTGGCCTATAAATTCCTGGTTCCTTTTCCTAGGTCCAGGTTGGGAAACTCCTGGACATCTGGGTACAGAGCCTGGGGAGGACAGGGACCTCAGTGGGATACAATGCACAGTGTCCACCCTCCAAAGCATCCATTTCCTCCAGGGGAACTGATCTCTGTAGTCTGGAGATGAGCCGTAACTCCAGGGGATCCCTGGGCCCCTCCTGGAAGCTGGCATCCCTACATGATGCCGGCACTTCTGGGTCATGCCAGAAGCGATGTCATCATTTGGCAGCTATGATTGCTGCCCCATTTGCCGCTTCTGCTGGCCACCTAGCTGAGCACCAGTGGGGAGGGGCCATACGTGCCAGGACTTTGCCCACCATCAGCAAGCACCCGGCAAGCCTACCTCACAAGTTCAATGAGGTCAGGACCCCTTCAGCAGGCAACAAGATGAGTTTCCTGGCTCACACCCGAACATCTCCAGGTCTTCCATTTTGTTTGCAAGACCAAAGCTTAGCCAGATGCAAGATGGGGTCCATCGTCTTCTCTGTCGGATGGTAAACTTCGGCCACTCCAGTCTGGCAAGCCTCCCTCACAAGTTCAACAAGGTCAGGACACCTTCAGTAGGCAACAAGATGAGTTTCCTGGCTCACACCCGAACATCTCCCGGCCTTCCATTTTGTTTGCAAGACCAAAGCTTAGCTGGATACAAGATGGGGTCCATTGTCTTCTCTGTTGGATGGTAAACTTCAGCCACTCCAGCCTGCCAAGCCTACGTCACAAGTTCAACAAGGTCAGTAGGCAAAGAGATGAGTTCAGCAGGCAAAGAGATGAGTTTCCTGGCTCACACACGAACATCTCCAGGCCTTCCATTTTGTTTGCAAGACCAAAGCTTAGCCGGATGCAAGATGGGGTCCATCGTCTTCTCTGTCGGATGGTAAACTTCGGCCACTCCAGCCTGGCAAGCCTCGCTCACAAGTTCAACAAGGTCAGGACCCCTTCAGCAGGCAACAAGATGAGTTTCCTGGCTCACACCCAAACATCTCCAGGTCTTCCATTTTGTTTGCAAGACCAAAGCTTAGCCGGATGCAAGATGGGGTCCATCGTCTTCTCTGTTGGATGGTAAACTTCAGCCACTCCAGCCTGGCAAGCCTCGCTCACAAGTTCAACAAGGTCAGGACCCCTTCAGCAGGCAACAAGATGAGTTTCCTGGCTCACACCCAAACATCTCCAGGTCTTCCATTTTGTTTGCAAGACCAAAGCTTAGCCGGATGCAAGATGGGGTCCATCGTCTTCTCTGTTGGATGGTAAACTTCAGCCACTCCAGCCTGGCAAGCCTCGCTCACAAGTTCAACAAGGTCAGGACCCCTTCAGCAGGCAACAAGATGAGTTTCCTGGCTCACACCCAAACATCTCCAGGTCTTCCATTTTGTTTGCAAGACCAAAGCTTAGCCAGATGCAAGATGGGGTCCATCGTCTTCTCTGTCGGATGGTAAACTTCGGCCACTCCAGCCTGTCAAGCCTCCTTCACAAGTTCAACAAGGTCAGTAGGCAAAGAGATGAGTTCAGCAGGCAAAGAGATGAGTTTTCCTGGCTCACACACGAACATCTCCAGGCCTTCCATTTTGTTTGCAAGACCAAAGCTTAGCCGGATGCAAGATGGGGTCCATCGTCTTCTCTGTCGGATGGTAAACTTCAGCCACTCCAGCCTGGCAAGCCTCGCTCACAAGTTCAACAAGGTCAGGACCCCTTCAGCAGGCAACAAGATGAGTTTCCTGGCTCACACCCAAACATCTCCAGGTCTTCCATTTTGTTTGCAAGACCAAAGCTTAGCCGGATGCAAGATGGGGTCCATCGTCTTCTCTGTTGGATGGTAAACTTCAGCCACTCCAGCCTGGCAAGCCTCGCTCACAAGTTCAACAAGGTCAGGACCCCTTCAGCAGGCAACAAGATGAGTTTCCTGGCTCACACCCAAACATCTCCAGGTCTTCCATTTTGTTTGCAAGACCAAAGCTTAGCCAGATGCAAGATGGGGTCCATCGTCTTCTCTGTCGGATGGTAAACTTCGGCCACTCCAGCCTGTCAAGCCTCCTTCACAAGTTCAACAAGGTCAGTAGGCAAAGAGATGAGTTCAATAGGCAAAGAGATGAGTTTCCTGGCTCACACCGGAACATCTCCAGGCCTTCCATTTTGTTTGCAAGACCAAAGCTTAGCCAGTTGCAAGACGAGGTCGATCGCCTTCTCCGTCGGACGGTAAACTCCAGCCACTCCAGCCTGTGTACACAGGAAAGCGTTTGTCGCCGGCGGAGGGCGTGAAATACGGCTGTCACTCTCCAGCCTCCACGAAGGCGGACCTAATTTGTTGGGTGGAAAGAGTTAAATGAACTTTAACTGCAAATCTCTGCCTCTCCCTCCCCGGCTCGAAAAATAGCCAAGGGCAACAGCGGATGACTAATGTGGAGAATATTGCAATTAGTATAGCAAGGTACTTACAGGGATCAAATTAAAAAATTCATTAACGTACGCACTTAATTAAGAAACACTTTTCGGTTTACATGATAAATTATGACACCTATTAAATCTTCGCGTACAAGCTGTAATGGCTTCTTTGCTCCCGGGCAGAGAACTATTGCCTTTGAGGTCCTTGGAACCTCCCCAAGGACCGACAGCATGCGATACAAGTGTATTAAAAACAATGCTGCTGCTGCTGCTTCTCCCTCGCCCCCCAGCCCCGGGAGAGGTGCAGGCATCTCTCTTTTGCTGGGAACTCATTTCAAGTTTCAGAAGGCAGCCCTGGGATTTAGAGACTGGCACATCACAAACAGAGCGGGGGAGAGAATAAACAGCCGGCATTTGAGAAGGGGGGGGAAAGTGACCTTGGGAAGAAAGGGAAATTCAGAAGGAAAAGAAGAAAAAGCAAGCCGGGGAGGATATGAAAGGAGACGCGCACCTGATTAACAGAGTTTCATCTTAACACCTTGGAAGGGATCGAGTGAACTTGCTGCTCCAGTCAAAGACATTTTGCTGCGGTGTGGGGAGGGCACCGATTGTCCCCCCCCTTTCTGGGCCTGAGCCCCCTACTCCCCTGGAGCTGCAGAAGGGCGGGAAGCATCAGCTCCCCCCTGTGTGACCTGAATCAGAGTTGCCAACCTCCAGGTGTGACCTGAAGATCTCCTGACATTATAGCTGATTTCCAGGTGTCAGAGATCAGTTCCCCCGGAGAAGATGGCTGCTTGGGAGGGTGGACTTGATGGTGATATACCCTGCTGAGGTCCCTCCCCAGGGCTATTTTTGGGCCAGGAACGCATAGGAATGGAGTTCCGGCTGGCTCGCCAGTTGGCCACACCCAGCAGGAACTCATTAGCCTAACAGGCCACACCCAACAGCAGAGACTCATTAGGATTGGCTACATGAGGGGTGTGTGGCCTAACCTGCAAAGGAGTTCCTGCTCCAAAAAAGGCCCTGGGTTTTGACAACAAACAAGGTAAACAGAATAAGAAACAAAAGGTAGGTGTGGCTGGATGACTACACTTCTGGTAACATGGGGGTGTGGCCTAATATGCTAATAAGTTTCTGCGGTCAGGGGTGTGTGGCCTAATATGCTAATGTGTTCCTGCTGGGCTTTTTCTACAAATAAAGTCTTGCCCCTCCCCAAACCCCAGCCTTCACCAGGCTCCGCCCCCCAAATCTCCAGGTATTTCCCAACCCAGAGTTGGCAGTTCCAGACCTGATTATCTTCTGTCCGAACACACATGAAGCTGCCTTGTGCCGAATCAGACCAAGGGTCCATCTAGATCAGAACTGTCTACTCAGACCAGCAGTGGCTCTCCAGGGTCTCAGGCGGAGGTCTTCCACATCACCTGCTACCTGATCCTTTTAACTGGAGATGCCGGGGATTGAACCTGGGACCTTGTGTATGCCAAGCAGATGCTCTGCCGCTGAGCCACTGAACCACCCAACTGAAACTGGGTATTTGTATCCAAGTCGTTACTTGGGGAAAAAGTCCTGTCAAACCCATTTGCCTGTTTTTTTTAATTGATGGGTTGAGGATTGGGAGTGTAAGGCTCTGGTTCACCAGGGGTGGGTGGGTAAAATGTCACCAGCACTTGTGTTGCCAACCTCCAGATGGGGCCTGGAGATCTCCTGGAATTATTACTGATCTCCAGGAGACAGAGATCAGTTCCTCTGGAGAAAATGGCTGCTTGGGAGGGCGGGACTCTGTGGTGTTATCTCTTGCTGAGCCCCTCCCCTCCCTTCCCAGGCTCCACCCCCAAACTGCCAGGAATTTCCCAGCCCAGAGTTAGAAACTACTGGCACCAAAACTGGGGTTGGTGACCTGAACTGTTCTTCTGCAATTGAAAGTTTAAGAACAGGTTCTTGGAGACCAACCCTTCAGCACAATGACTCTCATTGTTTCTGCACTGCTCCAAGGGATCCAATGACAACTGGCGTGACGGTCACCTTCTTCTCCCAGAGGTGCTCTAACTCTCTTTGTAGGTCTCGGTATTTTGTGGTCTTCTCCTGTTCTTTCTTTTCTATTCTGCTGTCTCCTGGGATTGCATTGTGAATGATCCAAAGACTATTTCTCATTTTTTTTCTACAACTATGATATCAGGGTACTCCAGGTCTTTATCTCTTTATAATCGGAAGTAAAAAGAACAAATGATAAAATGTAAAAGAACAAATGATAAAATGGGCGGTAAATGTAAATAGTGAAATAACTATGGCATCATGGGAATGCTTGTGGAAAAAGTCAATGAAAATTTCAACTTGTGTTAATGTTAAAGAGAATTGTTATAAAATAATGTATAGATGGTATATGACTCCAAAGAAAATTGCTAATATAAATGAGAGTATGTCTAGCAAATGTTGGAAATGTAGAAAGAAAGAGGGCTCATTTTACCATATGTGGTGGACTTGTGATAAAGCCATGAGTTATTGGTCAGAGATTCATAATGAAATACAGAAGATTCTGAAATGTACTTTTAAGAAAGATCCACAAATCTTGTTGTTAGGTCTTAAACTGGAAGAATTAAATGTAACCAAGAGAACATTGTTATGGTACTTGGTCACAACAGCTAGAATGACTTATGCACAATTCTGGAAACAAGAAAAGATTCCTGAAACATGGGAATGGATTAAGAAGATGCTTTTTATGGCTGAAATGAACAAAATGACAAGAAAGCTTAATAACGAAGAAGATGAAGCATTTTTTGAAGAATGGAAAGATTTTAAAGACTATCTTGAGAAAAATTGGGATGTTAAAAATAGATTGATTTGCTTTGACAGTTATTAAGGAGAAAACAAGAAAAAGAACGATAAGATTGCTAAAATGTTACCTAATTTGATAATGGAAATGACATATTTTGTGAATGGTAATTAGATAATAGAGTTTATAAGGGGGTAAGAGCATTGCGGGAAGCCTTGTACTGGGGGGAGTGGGGAGAAAAGAAAAAAAGGTATGTGATATTTATAAGATGGAATTTTAACTATGTGAAACATATCCTATAATAAAATGTTGTTGTTGTTGTTGTTTTTAAAAAAAGGAAGTCCCACACCAGCTTTGTCTTGTCATTCTCCTTTATCTTGTCTGGCTTGTGCTCCCATGAATTTCTGACTGATGGTAAGCCATGCTTGTTGCAAAGATTCCAGTACAACATAGCTGCAACTCTATCATGATGTTCTTTATAGTCAGTTTGAGCCATTTTACTGCAGGCACTGACTGTGTGGTCCAACTGTTTCATCCTTCATCTTTCAAAGTCAACAGTTGCTATCATCACTGGTCTTCTGAATCTTGACTTTCATACTTTTCATTTCGAGCATCACCTCTTGTGCAGCTAAAATGAGTCCTTCCATTTCTTTCTTCGGGTGCCCATTTTGGAGTTGTGGTTGTTGATGATGTTATTATTCTAGCATTCCTGTTATGTAATAACACATACAATATGAATTATTCCAGAACAAAAGAAGAATAAACACATTACAGATGTATGTACTATTCTGTTATTAACACTAACTACTTCCTTATGTCCTGTTCAAAATCTCTGTCTCATTTCTTCTTTGGGCTCTGTTAAGAAAAAAGGGGAGAACAGATCTGCATAATACTTTCTGGAGAGTGAACACCCCCCCTTAGTGTAGCATTTTGTAATTTCCTCTTCCAGTCAGCCCAGGACAGAGTTTGTATATGTTGCTTGTTGGAGTACAACATTATCCTAACTCAAAAACTATGTTCCTTTTAATCCCTTGTTTAAGATTTGACAGTCTCACCCCAGCATTTGCGGGGCTACTCTTGCTCCTGATTTGTGCAACCAGGACACAAGCAGGGGGGGAAACCCCTCCCTCCTCCATAGGGATCCCTTGCTGCTCCCCAGCTCTGTCTCAAGAACTGGGGGGTGGGTGGAATTTGCTTCAGTTGCTGCCACCGCTGCCTGGTTTTTACACACACCCCTTCCATTTTGATGCCAGAAGGAACATCAAACCAACATACCGAACAACATGTTTGGTATGTTGGCATCCAGACAAGGCTCTCAGGTAGGACTAACATAAGAACATAAGAGAAGCCATGTTGGATCAGGCCAATGACCCATCCAGTCCAATGCTCTGTGTCACACAGAGGCCAAAACCCAGGGACCATCAGGAGATCCACCAGTTGGGCCAGAAAACCAGAAGCCCTCCCACTGTTGCCCCCCAAGTACCAAGAATACAGAGCATCACTGCACCAGACAGAATGTTCCATCTATACCTTGTGGCTAATAGCCACTAAGAACATAAGAGAAGCCATGTTGCATCAAGCCAATGGCTCATCCAGTCCAACACTCTGTGTCACACAGTGGCCAAAACCCAGGGGCCATCAGGAAGTCCACCAGCAGGTCCAGAACTCCAGACGCCCTCTCACTGCTGCCCTCCAAGCACCAAGAATACAGAGGATCATTCCCCCAGAACCCAGGCAGTCTCTTTATCTCTTAAACAAGCATAAGCCTTGTTCTGCTATCAACATTTCTAGAGCAGTGGTTCCCAACTCTTTAAGTACAATGACCCATCCAGGTTTGGCCCAAGGTGTTTTTTTTTTTTTAAACAAGATTTTTATTGGAATATATTCAACATTTTTAAACATAATTTCCAATTCAAGTTATAGATTATATCCCTTCCCCCCTGCCCCCCCAATAGGCTTCCAACACTGCTATTGCCAATAACAAAAAACATTAAAAGTAATCAAGTTTAAACTTATAACAATCTATAAACCAGGTAACTTATATTTTATATACAAAAATCTAACTTAATCTAACATAACTTCATTTTCAATAAGAATCAAGGTTATACATTTTCCCTTTCATTTTATGTTCAGTTTCCATATAGATTTTCAAGTCTTCCCATTCTTTTAAGTATTGTTCTGCCATTTGTCCATTTAGTTTTTTAGTCACTTTGTCCATTTCAGCTAAAAATAGCAGTTTCCTTAACCAGTCCTGTACATCCGGTACTTTATCCGCTTTCCACTATTGTGCAAAGGCCATTCTCGCCGACGTGATCATATACCATAATACTGTTCTCTTTTCTTGCTTAATTTTTTCCATTGTCAAACCTAAGAGAAGAAGTTCCGGACTTTTTCTAATAGGGATTTTCAATATTTTCTGCATCTCACAATGAACATTTGACCAGTATACTTTTGCTTTCTCATATGTCCACCACATATGATAAAAAGAACCCTCTATCTTTAGCCCAAGGTGGGTTTTTGTGTGTGTGTACCCTAAGCAAACTATGATCTTGGCACCCATTTTTTTGGAGAAACTTCCAGACATCACACAAAAGGTGCAGCTGCCCACAGTATGAATCCCAAACAAGTGGGAGTTCATCTCCTCCTCCTTCTCTGCTAGTTTGAGGAGGTACTGTGGCAGAACAGGCCTATTCCGATGTGCAGGCCTTGTTCCACCCTGCCCTCCAAGGTTTTCCCAACACTTGGAGAGGCCTTTCTTTCTTGTAACCACTGCTACCACCTGATCTTTGTAAGAAATTGCCTGCTGGGTGGGTCAGGAGGACTCCCAGCTTCCCTTCCATTTTCTGAGGCCTTGCCTCTGTGTCTCCCACTCTCCAGCATCGAGTCACCACAGGGATCGTTTATTGCCTTGTGCACCCCTGGAGGAATAGCCACTTACCAACTGCCTGCCTTGCCCTGGCACTCCTTTTAAAATAGCATGTCAAAGATGGTGGAGGTCTATGTGGTACGGAGCACCACATAGCACTAAAAAGTTATGAAGTATTTATTAAAGAGAAAATGTTTACAAGCATACCATACTTTTAGCACAGCATCTGACTGAGCAAGAGATTCAAAGAAAATGAGTAAAACACAATTCCTATATCCCTCTCTCTATACACGCCCTATCAGGTGTTAAAAATATAGGACAGGATCCTTAGCTTAGGATGTTATAGATCTCTACATAGTGACCATTACCTTGAAGCTTTCTCCAGCTGTCCAGACTAACATATGGCTAATGGCCACCTCCTCCAGACCTCAGTTAAGAGTTCTTTCTGCTGTTATGGACTCCAAATAACAAATAAGAAACTGTGCTAAATTATTCTGAATATTGACTTTTGTCAGCTGCAGAATAAATACTGTCAAAAACAGACAAACATGTAATGAATCATTTATAAATATAAACACTGATATAAATATTTGACACCAACACCTCAAAAATAATTTAACACAGAAGGGAAAACAATGACATCAACAGGAAATCAGTCCACAACTAAATCCAAAAGAGCTTGTCACAACGGAACACCTGTAATAAGAGTCTTTGCATTCACCCAAGTTCACGCTGATATGAGATGATCCACCAGACTTATCTCCATGCTGGATGTTGATTAGGCAGTGGTCTCCAGTGATGACAGCCAGCCTCTAATGGGCAAGCTAGCCATTGTAAACCACATTTCACCAAGGCTTCCTCAAAGTAGTAGCAGTTTTCCAATAGGCATCACAAACATTCTGCATATAATTTCAGGAAAATTACTTCTCAAAGTACTTATGCTACAAAGAACCTTCAAATCAGCAAGGCTGTGCTCTGATGGACTCAGAACCAAAAAAAGAGCTTCCTCCTTGCCCACTTGAGTTTTATCGTCTCTCTTTTCCCCACCCACTGACTGGGTCAGGTTGGGTCAGATAAATTTTTCCTGAAGTCTCCGTAATTTCCTTCCTGAAGTCTTTCTAGTATTTAATACTTCCAAATCTCAGTTCCCTACTTGAAGGGGGTGGGAGCTTCATCATACCATTGTCTAGACCTATTAGCATTTGTATGAAGGTGGGCTGAGGTAAGTCTAGAAAGCAACTGAACTGACTTCCCCCTTCCTGCCTGTTCTCTGTCCAGAAAAAGGGGGGAATCATTAAAGGTTTTGCTCATTTCAAATGTCCAAAGAAAAAATGCATTTCTTCACATGTACACTTGGGGGTTGCTAGGTTTTTGAGGAGGAGGAGGAGATTGGATTTATACCCCACCCTTCATTACCCGAAGGAGTCTCAGAGCAACTTACAATATCCTTTCCCTTCCCCTCCCCACAACAGACACCCTGTGAGGCAGGTGGGTCTGAGAGAGTTCTTTCGAGAACTGCCTTTGAAAGAACAGCTCTGAAAGAACTTGGAATTGACCCAAGGTCACACCAGCAGCTGCATGTGGAGGAGTGGGGAATCAAACCTGGTTCTCCCAGATTAGAGTCTGTGCCCCTAACCACTACACCAAACTGGCTGTCATACGAGAAGGTGGCAGATGGTGGTGAGGATGCTGGTGGCAAGGGGCTTGGTGCAATACATCTCCCACAACAGGTAGAGGGCTGGGCAAGAGGTTGGGCTGCCAAAGGAGCAGCACTAAGACAGAGACCACGTGCACACAGACATGCCTTTTTCTCACGAACACAGGAAACTGCCTTTTACTGGGTCAAATCCTTGTCTACTCCATCCAGCGGTGGCTTACCAGGGTCATTCACATCACCCACTGCCAGATCTTTTAACTGGAGATGCTGGGGATTGAACCTGGGACCTTCTGCATGCCAAGCAGATGCTCTGCCACTGAGCCGCAGCCCTTTTCTCCCCATCTGGTTTTCCTGTGGCATGCTAAAGAGATCCCACTTACTCGCCAATCTCCCCCCCTTTCAGCTACTACCATAAAATTACTAGTGACCGGATGGCCTTTCCCCCTTGTTATTGTCACAGAGAGGGAGGGCAAGATGAGAAAGTGAGAAAATGATGAGGAGGAAGGAAAGAAAAGGATACAAAGAGCAGGTCTGGCCATTAGGAAGAGCTGGCCTGTAACCCGTTTTTGGAGGCTTCACGGCCCACTTTTGGGTCCAAACCCACAGGTTCAGAAACACTGCTCTAGAGAGTATACAGGCTATAGAAGAAGAAGAGATTAGATTTATACCCCACCCTTTACTTGGAGTCTCAGCGTGGCTTACAATCTCCTTTCCCTTCCCCGCCCCACAACAGACACCCTGTAAGGTAGGTGGGGCTGAGAGAGCTCTTTCGAGGACTGCTCTTGTGAGAACAGCTCTGAGAGAACTCGTGACTGACCCAAGGTCACACCGGCAGCTGCATGTAGAGGAGTGGGGAATCAAACCCGGTTCTCCCAGATTAGAGTCTGTGCTCTTAGCCACTAGACCAAACTGGCTCTCTCTTATCTCTAGATAAGGTGCCAACCCCCAGGTGGGTGTGGAGATCTCCTGGAATGACAACTGTTCTACAGCCAACAGAGATCAGTTCCCCTGGAGAAAATGGCTGCTTGGGAGGGTAGGCAATACGGTATTATAACCTACCATGGTCCCGCCTCTCCCCAAACCCCGCCCTCCCCAGGCTCCACCTCCCAAATCTCTGGAAAATTCCCAACTTTCAGTTTGCAAACCTAGCTACAGGAAATATGAGGCAGACTCTAATAAAGAAAAATTAAAACAGAAATATTCCTGCACACGTGTTGGGCGAAATGCTCTCTAGGGGTTGAGCACTTCGCCACAGGTATAATTAACCTTTGGGATCTTTTGGTCTGTGTCTACGAGGAATGGGCTGCCGCGAGACCTTCCCAGTGAAGAGGCGAGAGACAGGACTCAGAATAATGTTTGGTTTACTTACAATTCACACACACACACACATTCAAGGTCTAGGAATAAAAGATAGATAAAGCACAGTTGCATGAGCAGGTTATCGTTGGTTTTGTTGAGGGCAATATTTACCTCCAAGGCGCGGCTCCTAAGCTTCCAGCGAGTGGGGTTAGGTGGGGTAGGAAGGATGGAAGAAGGGACACGCGGTCTAGACCAGCTAGCAACACGTGTATAGTTCCAGCTGCAGACTGGAACAAAGCAAGGCAAGGGTTCGGGTACAGGATGGGGGCTTAAGAGGGTAAAAGCAGACAGACAGAGGTCGTGGTTTCAGCGGCGGCAGCAAGGAGGGGGGTGCAGCAGAGAGAGCTTCTCTTCTCTATTTTCTATATTCTTAATCTGCTAACCCAGAGATCGCGTTATTATAGCGTCTTGGGTGCTGGGCGTGGAAGGCCAGGCGGTGTACACCTACTGACCCTCCCAGCCGGCTGTGTCAGTGTCAATTTCAAATCTTACTGGCTACTCTGTCCGTTGGATACCTGAGGGCTGGGCAGAGGAGGCTGGCTGGCAGGCAGATGGTTTCTCCAGGTAGCTGATGGCTCTGGTATTGTTGTGTGTATGGCTCTCCTATTGTCGTCTGGGGTGGGGAAGGCACTTACTCTCATCATGCAAACGACTGGCAGATGGAAAGTCCTTTGTCTGCTGTATGGCCCTTAATCTGTGTAGGTGACATGCGGCAGGTATGCTAATGGAGTCCCTCAGAGTAAAAAGACAGCTTTTTCCTTTCCCTATGGGCTTCTCCTTTGGCATCCATTTTACAGTCTACACAGACCATGTGGTAACAGCAACAGTCCATAGCAAAGCCCCATAATGGCGTCGGGGCCAACACACGAAATATTCGCATGCACACGAAAGCTCGTAACTCGAATAAAATTTTGTCGGTCTTAAAAGGTGGCGCTGTGGTCAAAATTTGTTCTGTAGAATGGGAGTAATATATACGCTCAAGATAGTTCCCGATAACAACCAAATCCTGCAGCAACTGAAGTTTCGGAACTGATTTTGAGGAGAGACCATGTGCAGTGCATTACAGTTGTCTAGCCCCCATGTCACTACGGTGTGGATCCACATCAGATCTCTCAAGCTAAGGGGTCATCTTTCGAGCTGGGCTGAGTTGGGAGGAAGCTGTCTTTGCAGCTGCATTGACTTGCTTCCCCAGTAATGACACTGGGTCCAGGCTAACCCCAAGCAGTGTTCCCTCTAAGCTCAGTTAGTGTGAGTCAGCTCACAGTTTTTTAGCCTCCGGCTCACACACTTTTGTCTTAGCTCAGGCAGCACGGCTCTAGAGCAGACTAATTTATACAGTAGCCAAGTCGCTCGCTCAAAACTTTAATGCCAGTAGCTCACAATGTAGAATTTTTGCTCACAAGACTCCACAGCTTAGGCAGTGTTTCTCAACCTTTCCCCGACCGTGGCCCCCTTCCAACCTTGTTTCCTTCCTGTGGCCCCCCTGTCCTACTGGTATAAAGGTAGCTATTTTATAGGCCAATAAAGGTGTTGTGCTTCAAGGTAGCTATTTCAATGTTTTGTTTATAGATAGCCCTGTGGGGGGCCATATGGCCCCAGGTTGAGAACCACTGGCTTAGAGGGAGCATTGAGCCCAGGGCCATTAACCCAGTCAACAAGGGTCAGCTGAACTCCATCAAAAGTGGGGAGAACAACAACCTTCAAGGCCTCCGCCTTCCCAGCTCGCATTACCTCTGTCTTTTTATCTGTTTGTTTGCTAATTATTTCAATTTATATCCCATCCTTCCTGCAAGCGGGCTCAGGGTGGCTCATAGCAACAAATATAATACGGTCTTAAAGTAATTCAGTCAAATAAAATAACAATTTTGAGATTTTTATTCTGCCCTACCCATAAGGGCTGTGATGGCTCAAATGGTTAAGATGCTGAACTGCAGACCGGAAGGTCGATAGTTGCGCAGTTCGAGACCTGAGTGCTGCATGATGGAGTGAGCTCCCGTCTTTGGTCCCAGCTCCTGCCAACCTAGCAGTTCGAAAGCAAGAAATTGCAAGTAGATAAATAGGTATCACTTTGGTGGGAAGGTAACAGCGTTCTGTGTGCCTTGGTGTCTAGTCATGCCAGCCACATGACCACAGAAATGTCTTCAGACAGCGCTGGCTCTTCGGCTTGGAAACAGATGAGCACTGCATTCCTAGAGCCAGATTTGACTGGCTTTCATTTTGAATGAGGGAAGCCTTTACCTTACCCATAAGAACATAAGAACACAAGAGAAGCCAATGCTGGATCAGGCCCATCCAGTCCAACACGCTGTCACACAGTGGCCAAAAATACCCGGTGCCATCAGGAGGTCCAGCAGTGGGGCCAGGACACTAGAAGCCCTCCCACTGCTGCCCCCCCCCAGCACTAAGAATACAGAATGGGCTCAGGGGGGATCACAAGAAACTGAGTTCAAGACTCGTTTCATAAAATCACATTAAAATCATTAAAACAATAAGCAAGTAGAAACAATTTCAGCTAAATCTGTTAGAGCCACAAGATAAGAACATAAGAGAAGCCAATGTTGGATCAGGCCAATGGCCCATCCAGTCCAACACTCCGTCACATAGTGGCCAAAAATACCAGATGCCATCAGGAGGTCCATCAGTGGGGCCAGAACTCCAGATGCCCTCCCACTGTTGCCCCCCCCAAGCACCAAGAATACAGAGCATCAACTGTCCCAAGGTCTCCCTATCCATACCTTGTGGCTAATAGCCACTGATGGACCTCTGCTCCATATATTTATCTAATTCCCTCTTGAAGCTGTTCATGCTTGTAGCCGCCACCACCGCCTGTGGCAGTGAATTCAATGTGTTAATCACTCTTTGGATGAAGAAGTGTCCTGGCCCCACTGCTGGACCTCCTGATGGCACCTGGTATATTTTGGCCGCTATGTGACAGAGTGTTGGACTACATGGGCCATTGGCCTGATTCAACATTGGCTTCTCTTATGTTATGTAAGTATTTTCTTTTATCTGTTCTAACCTGACAGCAATTGCATTGCATTGAGTACCCACCAGTTCTTGTATTGTGAGAAAGGGAGAAAATTCCTCTTTCTCTGCCTGCTCTATCCCATGCATAATCTTATAAACCTCGATCATGTCACCCCACAGCCATCGTTTCTCCAAGCTAAAGAGCCCCAAGCACTTTAACCTTTCTTCATAGGGAAAGTGTTCCAACCCTTTTATTATTCTAGTTGCCCTTTTCTGTATTTTTTCCAAAGCTATAATATCCTTTTTAAGGTGTGGTGACCAGAACTGTACACAAATGGGCCCTGAAATCAAATGGGCCCTTTCAGCAGATTGGGATCTAATGCAGGGAGGCCAACTAAGGTAGACGCCTGTCCTCACTCGAGGTGAGATCTGGATAAAGATATATAGCTTTACTCCTCTATCCTTGGGCCCTGGTACTTCCACATGTGCAGAAGCGTTCTCCATTCAGAGGGGCTACCACCACGGAAGTGAATGGACAGGCTCCACAGACGCATCAGAGAACATTCGGATCTGTTGATACCCAAAGTTTAAAAACCTGCGTTCACTGTGTATTAGATCATTATCATTTCCCCATAGGATTAGAGATGCTTGAGGGTAAATCTCTCTCACTCCCTTCTGACACTTGAGCCTAAGAGCCTCATTTAGCATTTCTGGAACTGATTCGCTGTTGACTTAATTACTTGAAAAGTCAAGTAAAAATATAGCGTGGGTTTTATATATCCCAACAAGAGAACACAATCATGTTTTTCACAGTGTGCAGTCGGATATCTTTTGCATTTGAGTAAATCAAGGAAGGAAACGTGCCACTGGAAAAGTGTGCTCGAAAGCTTCTTTCCTTTAGAATTGAAGATGAGAGCCAGTTTGGTGTAGTGGTTAAGTGCGCGGACTCTAATCGGGGAGAACCGGGTTTGATTCCCCACTCCTCCACTTGCACCTGCTGATGTGACCTTGGGTCAGTCATAAGCTCTGGCACAGCTGTTCTTGAAAAAGAACAGTTTGTGTTAGAGTTCTCTCAGCCCCACCTACCTCACAGGGTGTCTGTTGTGGGGAGGGGAGGGGAAGGGAAAGGAGTTTGTAAGCCGCTCTGAGACTCCAAGTGAAGGGTGGGGTATAAATCCAATCTCTTCTTCTTCTTCTTCTTCTTCTTCTTCTTCTTCTTCTTCTTCTTCTTCTTAACTGGGTTCGATTCCCCACGCCTCCATGTGCAGCTGCTGGTGTGACCTTGGGCCAGTCACAAGTTTTCTCAGAGCTGTTCTTGAAAGAGCAGTCCTCAAGAGAACTCTCTCAGCCCCACCTACCTCACGGGGTGTCTGTTGTGGGGAGGGGGAGGGAAAGGAGATTAGAAGCCACTCTGAGAGTCAAAGTGAAGGGCACTCCTCCTCCTCCTTCATCTGGATTTTTTTTTTTGTATGAAATAAAGTTTTGAGAGATGCAGACTATCAGCAGCCCAGAATGTTCACTTCCATTTGGGACAGACAACCACAGCTGTCCTTGTGGTTCCAGTCTGTCCTCCATGTATGGCCCGGAGGTCTCCCACTGTTACAATTGATCTCCAGCCGACAGAGAGCAGTTCCCCATAGAGAGAACGGCTGCTTTGGAGGGTAGACTGCAAGCTGAGGTCCCTCCCCTCCCCTCCCCAAACCCCGCCTTCTCCAGGCCCCATCCCCCAAATCTCCCGGTGTTTCCCAATCCAGAGTTGGCAACTGTCCTTCCTGGTGATAGGAATAACCAAATCCTACCCCTCCCACTGTGAAACTACCCTGAAAGCCTAAGAACAGGCAATGCGGTCAACTACTTGGTAGCTTTGTTAAGAGGCAAGTGGAATTTCTTCTTCTGAGATTAATTTTTTTTTAATCTAGAAATTGATTCCTCTTATTCTCGTTTGAAAGAAGAATTTCTCTTTGATTGCTGTTTGTAGATTTCTGTTAACCTGTCTATGAGCCCTTTTGTAAATCCAGCCTCCGCAGTTGTTTTTAATATTATGTGGCACAAGGTGGTGCTCTAGAAAGAGGATAGGCGAGTGCAGGAAGACATTGCCTGCCTCTGAGCATCTACAGAGTGGAATCCTGAAATTTAACAGAACCACCCTTCCTACCCCTCCTCTCTTTAATCAAAATGGAATGGATTCAAGACAGACTCCAAATTCCTAAAAAGAGGGAAAGAAATGGGTTCTTGGATTTCAGGGAGAAACTGGGTCACAAGGAACTAAGATAATTCCTCTTAACTATGCTACTATTTGGTTGGTGGAAACCTGTGTTATTAATGTAGAAGAAGAGATTGGATTTATAACCCGCCCCTCACTCAGAGTCTCAGCGCAGTTTACAAACTCCTTTCCCTTCCCCTCCCCACAACAGACACACTGTGAGGTAGGTGGGGCGGAGAGAGCTCTGACAGAAACAGCTCTTTTTCAAGAACACCTGTGCCAGAACTATGGCTTGCCCAAGGTCATCCATCAGGTGCAAGTGGAGGAGTGGGGAATCAAGCCTGGTTCTCCCAGATTAAAGTCTGCGCACTTAACCGCTACACCAAACTGTAGAAGTAACGATGCTTTGGCAATGCATGTAACACACTTGCAAGTTGAATTTGAGTTGCTTTCAATGCTCATTTTCTTTTGAATAGAGCACTGCACATATCAAATTAATGGTCTGTTTGCCCTTCTAAAAGAGCCGTATTGAAATCTGCAGAATTGTTAGTGTAAAGCTTATTTGCTGATCAAATAACTCCCTTAGTGAACATAAGAAGAGCCTGCTAAATCAGACCAATAGTCCATCCAGTCCAGCATCCTGTCTCACACAGAGGCCAACCACTTCCCCTGGAGGGCCATGGCTCTGGGATTGAGAGGCTCAGTGCCTCTGAATGTGGAGGTTCCTCTCAGCCACCAGGGCTAGTAGCCACTGATAGACTTATCCTCCATGAATCTATCTAATCCTGTTTTAAAGCTGTTTATTCCTGTGGCCATCACTACATCCTCTGGCAAAGAATCCCTCATTTTCATCATTCTCTGTGTAAAGTAATATTTCCTTTTGTCTGATCTGAACCTAGGGCCCATCAGTTTAATTACGTGCCCTCAAGTTCTAGTATTCTGGGAGAGGGAATTTTTCCACCCTGCTTGTCAGCTCTCTCCACGCCATGCATAATTTTATAAACCTCTATCATGTCCCCCCTCCCCAGTTGCTGCTTTTCTAAACTGAAAAGTCCCAGACTCTTCAGCTTTGCCTCATGAGGAAGGTGCACCAACCCCCTAACCATCTTGGCTGCCTTCCTCTGTACATTTCCCAACTCTGCAGTGTCCTTTTTGGTGTAGTGGATAAGCTGGTCAGAGCTGTTCTCTCAAGGACAGCTCTGGAAAGAGCTCTCTCAGCCCCACCTACCTCACAGGGTGTCTGTTGTGGGGAGGGGAAGGGAAAGGAGTTTGTAAGCCGCTCTGAGACTCCAAGTGAAGGGTGGGGTATAAATCCAATCTCCTCCTCCTCCACCGCCTCCTCCTCCTCGTCCTCCTCCTCGTCCTCCTCCTCCTCCTCTTCCTTCTTCTTCTTCTTCCTCTTCTTCTTCTTCTTCTTCTTCTTCTTCTTCTTCTTCTTCTTCTTCTTCTTCTTCTTCTTCTTCTTCTTCTTCTTCTGCTTCTTCTTCTTCTTCCTCTGATACGGTGACCAACTGCACGTTGCATTCCAAATGAGGTTGCACCATGCCCTGTGTCCCCTGGCTTGCTGAGCTTATAGATACACCAGGCTCATCATGTGCAGGACATGCGTCATGTGAAAATCAGCTACATTTTTAGTGTATTTTGTGCCCACACACTCAGGGGCATGCATTATATTGACACATGCTTAGTTAGTATAGTGAATGAGAGTTCTTAGGTGATGGGACTGGAATGGACAAAGTATTTGTGATCCAGTTTAGACACAACTGAGAATTTCTGAATAACAAGAACACAGCGATACAAAAAAAACATACTAACAAATGGGTGGCCATATATCGCCTCCTGAATACACTTTAATGTAGTTGAGAATATTCTGATTATTCGATCAATGTATGCCCAGGAGCTACATTGTTAGGGACTGTTTGCTTCACAAACAATGGTATCATCTCCTGCACCGTCCTGGTTCACATGCTTCTTGACTCATATGACCTCAGGGTGTCATTTATTCAATCACTTTTTCCTCACTGTGAATGAACAGCCCATAAATATAAAAACATGCATGTCTACTCTGTAGGATAAAAATATACGCTACCATCAGATGGAAGAGCAGATTTTCATTGTGCATGAACAGTTTAAGATAAAATTGCAGCATACTCAGCAGCCCAAGTGGAACAGACGGTACCCCATGCCGATCCACATAGTTTATATGCCCATCCTACAGGCATCAAGGGAATACATGCAAGATTGCCTACAGACTCGGCTGAGGCGGGCAAAAGGACCAAGGTAGAAATACTGTGCAAACAGGCCAGTTAGCTTTCTGTCCCCCTCCCCAGCAAGACTGACAGTTCAATCTTATGCGGATTTATTCCAGTCTGCGGTGGCTCAAGTGGTTAAGATGCTGAACTGCAGGCTGTGGAAGGTCAGTAGTTCAGCAGTTCAAGACCCAGGGTGCCGCAAGACGGGGTGAGCTCCCGTCTCCAGTTCCAGCTCCTGCCAACCTAGCAGTTCAAAAGCAAGAAATTGCAACTAGATAAATAGGTACCACTTCGGTGGGAAGGTAACAGCGTTCCGTGCGCCTTGGTGTTTAGTCATGCCGGCCACATGACCACGGAAACGTCTTCGGACAGCGCTGGCTCTTCGGCTTTGAAATGGAGATGAGCACCGCAACCCTAGAGTCGGATTCGACTGGCTTTTGAGCAAGGGAACCTTTACCTTTTACCTAAACCCATTTATTTCAATGGCTTAGACTGGACGTAATTCCACATAGGATTGCACTATGTGTCCACTGGAAAAAAGTACCTCTTTTTGAATTTTTTTTCAAAAACTTTTTCCATGTTGAGGGAGTTAGAAAGAAAGAGGAACCGTAGCAAGGCAATGCATGGGTGAAAAACATTTGCAACGCCATTTAGAAGAATTGCAAGTACTATCTTTATGAAAAAAAAATATTTTTTCAATGAACAAAAACAGACATAACACATACACAAAAAATGGGGGTTATATATTCTTATCTATATCATCTAGCTGTCACCTCCTGCAATGTTTACTACAATTATTATCACCAAATAGTTTTGCATAAGCGTTTTGCAGATTAATATGAAAATGAAGTCTCCTAAAATGTCCATATGTCTATATTGTTTATTTGTAATAGTCTTCCAACTATTTGTAAAATCTTGACCATGAATTGTAGAAACTTCCTTCTTCTTGTCCTCTTACAATTAAAGTCAAATTGTCCATCTCAGCCATTTCAAGAGTTTTGTATATCAGTTCTTCTTTAGAAGGTAGCTCGTTTTTCCTCCAATACTTAGCATATAAGATTCTTGCAGTAGTCACTATATGTATAATAAGGTAAAAATCTTGTCTTTTACAATTTTCTGGCATTACATTAAATAGAAATAGTTCAGGAGTAAATGGTATAGTACATTCTAACATTTTTTGTAAGATTTCATGGATCTAAGACCAATACTTTTTAACTTTATCACAAGTCCACCACATATGGAAAAATGTACAGACAGAGTTTCGGCATTTCCAACAATCATTTGATAGATCAGGGTAACACTTTGCTAAAATAACTGGAATCATATACCATCTATAAAACATTTTATAAATATTTTCTTTATGCGAAACTCCTTTGGTAATTTTAACATTTGTCTTCTATACCTGTGACCATTGATCTAAATCAATATTATGACCTAAGTTTTGTGCCCATTTAACCATACTGTTTTTAATTATTCCATCTTGTGTTTTATTTTCCAACATTATGAAGTACAGTTTTTTGATCATTTTTTCCCCTCAGTATATAACAATACTTTGTCGATTTTTGCAAGTACCTGATAGTTTTTTTAAATATCAGTTATTCAAGAATGCTGTTGCAATTTCAAGTCGAATTGCAAATGGTAGTTTGCCCCAAGCCAGAATATAACTAATTAGCTCCCAGTATGTAAAATGCACTCTGATGTGGTTGGTCCAGGCTAGTTCAATTGAAAATGAAAAAGGGGGGGACTATTACATCACTATTGGCTCCTGGCTGCGTCGAATTTTTCCGACCAAGTGAGAAAGGTACGCAATTGAACCATCCCTATAGGAAAGTGTACCTGGCCATGGCAGCAAACTATCAAGAATGAGGCCTCTGATTGGTATCTTTGCCTTTGGTCACAGACAATAATCATTAAAAAAAAATCATAAGAACATAAGAACATAAGAACATAAGAGAAGCCAATGTTGAATCAGGCCAATGGCCCATCCAGTCCAACACTCTGTCACACAGCGGCCAAAATATACCAGGTGCCATCAGGAGGTCCAGCAGTGGTCATCTTGGTCAATGTATAAGAAATGCATTGTAATGTCGGGAGCCATTTTGGAATATCATTTGTTTGACCACAGACGAAAGCCCATGGGCTGAAATGCACACGGTCAGGGTCGATAATGGTTATTTTTGGTTGCCGATGTACAATTGGATTCTTAATTGAGACTATCACCAGGGCCAGTATCTGTTCTTTTAATGTACTTTGTAATAAATACATATATATTTTTGTATAGCTGTCAGTCTTTAATGCTTTTAATTTGGCTAACAGAATGATTCAGATCGTCGTAACATTTAGGTCCTTGATTAAGTTCCAGGCTATCCCGATCTCATCAGATCTCAGAATCTAAGCAGGTTCAGCCCTAGTTAGTAGTATTAGAAGAAGAGCATGGATTTATAAACCTCCCTTCACTCCCCAAGGGAGTCTCAGAGCGGCTTACAAACTCCTTTCCCTTCTCCTCCCCACAACAGACACCCTGTCAGGTAGGTAGGGCTGAGAGAGCTCTTGACAGAAACTGCTCTTTTTCAAGAACAGCTGTGACAGAACTATGGCTTGCCCAAGGTCATCCAGCAGCTGCGAGTGGAGGCGTGCGGAATCAAACCCAGTTCTCCTCGATTAGAGTCCACTCACTTAACCACTGCCAAGGAAGTCCAAGGTTGCTATGCAGAGGCAGGCAACTTGACATCACTTTTCACCACATGTGGGGACGACGACGACGACATGGTTATATCAGCTGCCCCAAGGCTCCTTCTAAGCTCATTCATGTGACACCAAACTAGGGACCAGTGTTCCCTCTAAGCTGAGTTAGTGTGAGCTAGCTTACAGTTTTTTAGCCTCCGGCTCACACGTTTTTGTCTTAGCTCAGGAAGGAGGGCTCCAGAGCAAACCAATTTATGCAGTAGCCAAATCACTCAGTCACAACTTTAATGCCAGTAGTACACAAAGTAGAATTTTTGCTCACAAGCTGAGACGGAGCGTTGCGTAGGGACTGGCATTCGTTCTGGGCCAGGCCATCAGCAGCCACTCACAAATTGGTTGGTTTCCACGCGTGCTTGACATAAACAGCCCCAGCCTCCTTGAATCTGCCAAATTAGCCAGGCAAAGCTTTTGTCTGATTCCTCCATCATGTAACACAGATTGGTGAGGACGTGAGAGAAGACATCCCATTCCATTGGCCATTGAACAGAACCCCAGAACTTCCTGACAGTTAGAGCGGTTCCTCAGTGGAGCAGGCTTCCTCGGGATGTGGTGGGCTCTCCTTCTTGGGAGGTTTTCAACAGAGGCTAGGTGGCCATCTGTCAGCAATGCTGATTCTGTGAACTTAGGCAGATTGTGAGAGGGAGGGCAGGAAGGGTTGCATCAGTGCTTAGTTCTTATGGCCCTTTCTTACACGCCCAGGGAAATGCCGAACGCCACTTTGGGGTCGGGCAGGAATTTTTCTCCAGGCCAGTTTGGCCAGGGATCCCGGAGGTTCTCCTGAGAGCCAGTTTGGTGTAGTGGTTAAGTGTGCAGACTCTTATCTGGGAGAACCGGGTTTGATTCCCCACTCCTCCACTTGCACCTGCTGATGTGACCTTGGGTCAGTCACAAGCTCTGGCACAGCTGTTCTCTCAAGGACAGTTTCTGTCAGAAGTTCTCTCAGCCCCACCTACCTCACAGGGTGTCTGTTGTGGGGAGGGGAAGGGAGAGGAGTTTGTAAGCCGCTCTGAGACGCCTTTGGGCAGTGAAGGGTGGGGTATAAATCCAAACTCCTCTTCTTCTTCTTCTTCTTCTTCTTCTTCTTCTTCTTCTTCTTCTTTGTCATCTTCTGGGCATGGAACAGGGGTCACTAGGGGTAAGGGGAAGGTATTTGTGAATGTCCTGCATAGTGCAGGGGTTGGACTAGATGACCCCGGAGGTCCCTTCCAACTGTACGATTCTAACTGGATCTTGAGGCCCTGAAGCATCTGTGTCCCAGGGACAAGTGAGGGAGCAGGAGGAGCATCACTTGGTACCCATAATTTTTTTTGTCCAAGGGGGAATTCAGCAAGATAATCTTGCCCCCCTGCTGCGCATTGCAATGAGGCACTTTGGCTGATGAATTTTAAAACACAGGACAGCTGGTGTTCAAGGGGGCTGAGGAACACCCAGGAGAGATGAGGAGAATGGGAAGCATATGCCCACAACCCATAGGTACCGAAGAATGGTAAGTGTGAGCTACCCAAATGTACTTTGCATAATATCGTCCAATGATACGCAGCAGATGGAGCCCTTAATGTATTATTTCAATCACCGAGTCTCTGATCCCTGAAAGGGAGGCCATGGTGGAAAATTCTGAGAACTTTAAAAGGAAAGAGTGTTATTGATTTTCATTTGCCAGAGGAGGACCTTATTCTCTGTGGTGGAGGGGGGGGGGGACATTTGTCCACTCTGAAGAGAATTCTGGGAAAGAACCATATTTATTTACTTATTTATTAGATTTCTCAGTTGCCATTCACCCAGGGGGTCTCGCGGCGACTTACGACACCGTCATAATAAATAAGTTAAAAACCAGCAAACCCCCAACTAATACATATAAAATATTAAAATATTATTTATTTATTTATTTATTTTATTTTATTTTATTTGTTTCAATTTGTATCCCGCCCTCCCCGAAGGCTCAGGGCGGCTAACAGTGGGCATAAATGCCAATTTAAACAACATAAAACAATATCAACAGATAAAATTATAAAATCAGACAATACAACATCAACACAACATTTAAAACCAAGATGACGGGAGTGCGATGGCACGGGTTATCGAGGTGGGATATCGAAGGTGGAATAGCGGCAGTGGTGGCTCCTACTCAAAAGCCTGGCGGAAGAGCTCCATCTTACAGGTCCTGCGGAACTGGACAAGGTCCCGCAGGGCCCGGATCTCCTCTGGGAGCTCCTTCCACCAGGTAGGAGCCGCCACCGAAAAAGCCCTGGCTCTTTATCAGTTTAGTTTATTATGATGATGATGATCTGAGATCAGTGGTCTATTTCTTAGCGTTCTGTGTTTTCAGCGCATCTAAACAGAATAATTTTATGTCAAAACCTCTCCCTTTTCTTTTCAACAGTCCTGTCCAGTGGTACCAAACAGCCCTCCTGTTTTACCACAGTTTTTCAGCACTCCGTGCCAAGATGTTCCCCCGTCCATTGGAATGGCCCTCACTCGCTCTCGCTCTCCATTGCCCTCAATTGCTGTCAGTCACTGGTGTCCACATCCAGTTGACAGTGTAGTATTTGCTAATGAGGTTTGCAAATAACAGGCATGTACTACGAAGCTCCCTGCTAGTAATACTCTCATTTATTATGAGCGGGGCACCCTTAGCTTAAAACCGTTACTCCATTTGTAGAGAATCACAAACCGTCCAGCTTTTGCTCTTCACAGTTATCCTGTTTTAGGACAGGGAGCTGATGTCAGAAGCTGAAACTTAGAATCTGATTTCTTCAACTTCTTGCTTGGTCTCCATGCAAAAAAACCCCCACTCTTCCTTGGCAGACAGAGTTGACGTGAGGTTTTCTCATGATCTGCAGAACAACAGTCCAGATTTATCTGCACCCCAACGACCTAAGGGCCAAACTAGACGTGAAGGCGGCCTTGTGTCTGCTGCAGGGTTGCTGCCGCCATTTTAAAGTGATTTGAAACAGTATCGTGGAGGGGTGTGTGTGGCCGTTTCGGGGCTTGAAAAGGCATGGGGGGGGAACCAGAGCACCCCATCCTGCTGCACTGCAGGCCTAATTAGAATTGGGCCCTCACAGCATTTTTCATAGAATCATAGAGTTGGAAGGGACCTCCAGGGTCATCTAGTCCAACCCCCTGCACAATGCAGGAAATACCTCCCCCCCACACACCACCCGGGGACCCCTGTTCCATGCCCAGAAGATGGCAAAAACTCACTTTAAAATGGCGCTGGCATCCCCATGGTGGACACGAGGACACTGTGACACATGAACACACGTGAAGCTGGCGTACTGAGTCAGACGTTTTGATCCATCAAGGTCAGCATTGTCTACTCAGACTGGCAGCGGCTCTCCAGACTCTCAGGGTGAGGTCTTTCACGTCACCTACTACCCAGTCCTTTTAACCAGAGCTGCCAGGGATTGAACCTGGGACCTTCTGCATGCCGAGCAGATGCTCTGCCACTGAGCCACGGCTCCTCCCTCTGTCTAGTTTGCCATTGATTGTCATCGCAGGAGTGTGGCGCAGTTAAGGCAGTGTGCCGATGGCTTCCGCGCTGCCGGATTTCATGATAAAGTTGCCTGTTGACCCATCTAATCCCCCTTCCCCAATCCAATAGTTGCCACTAGGAGGCTTAATATGTGTTATACACAGAAAGCTGCACCATTTTCTCCATTGCTGCTGACATACCAGTTGGCAGGCAGAGAGAAGTCTTTGCTTAGAGTTCTTGCCATTCTGGCAGAGTCCCTTGCCAAGTCTTTTTTGAAGGGGGGGGAGGATTGGCTATTTTAATTTGACGCAAGTGTGAAAAGAATATTATCTGTTTAAGTGGCTTCTTTGCACCGCTGAAAAATACTAGTAAATAACGGGGGGGGGCAACGACACACGGAGGCAGGAAGAGAGTTTTGACAAGCAGTTTGTCTATAATATTCACTTATGGTTTGTGGCATTTGAAAAGAATACATAGCCAAGATGTTGGGGTTTAAACATTGGCTGACACTCCCAGAGGGGCTGTCAATCGCTTTGTCAAATGACAGACATGTTTTGAGATATATATATATATATTTTCCTGCTATCTTTTGGCATTCTTCATACACCTCTTGGTTGGAAGAAGCAACCACGGAATAGCCTGTTAGCAAAATCCAGACCACAGAGGATTCAAAAGGCCATTGAGCTGCAAGCACCTGGTGCTCTAAAGACCTTTCACTGGAAAGCCAGTGGCTAGCTCAAGTTCTTGGGGCTTATTCTTTGCAGGAAAGATAAGCCATCAAAGAGCAGCTGCGGTGGCTCAGTGGTTAAGATGCTGAACTGCAGGCTGGAAGGTGGGTAGCTCAGCAGTTCAAGACCCGGGTGCCGCATGACGGAGTGAGCGCCCGTCTCCGGTTCCAGCTTCTGCCAACCTAGCAGTTCGAAAGCAAGAAATTGCAAGTAGATAAACTGGTACTGCTTCGGTGGGAAGCTAACAGCATTCTGTGTGCCTCGGCATCTAGTCATGCCAGCCACATGACCACAGAAACGTCTTTGGACAGCGCTGGCTCTTTGGCTTGGAAATGGAGATGAGCACTGCAACCCCAGAGTCCGATTTGACTGGGTTTCAAGCAAGGGAAAACTTTACCTTTACCTAAGCCATCAAAGAGAAGGACTGTTACTCTGGGGCAAAGCTGTTTCGTACATTGATGATGGAAAAAACTTGCGCTCGGTAATACTGGGTTGGATCATGCCAACTGTTCTGCTAGCAAAAGAGGGAAGAGGGCCACCCTTTTGCCCCTGAGAAGGCTAAATACCGGGGATTATGGAACCTATATGGACAAAATCCATATAGGGCCCCACATGAACACATGAAGCTGATTTATACGGGATCAGTCCCCTCGATCCATCAAGGTCAATCAATCAATCAATCCATCAAGGTCAGTATTGTCCACTCAGACCGGCAGCAGCTCTCCAGGGTCTAACACAGGGATTCTTTCACATTACCCACTGCCTGGTCCTTTTAGCTGGAGATTGAACTGACCTGATTAACCCCTGTGACCGTGAGCCCTAGCGGCCCAAACCAGGAAAGCCCCAAGAGGCTCGTGCGTTGGTCCTCCACCATCAGCAAATCTAGATCACCCTGGAAGTCCTTATACTGCACCCAGAACCTGCCCCAGCTCTGGATAGCCACTTTGTTAAAAGTCCCACAACGTCAACCCACGTGGCTTTTCTAGGAGGGATCCCTTGGGCAGAGAATGCACAGCATGGCCACGGAAATGATGGGAAAGGACAACCCCGTGTCCACTTCCATTTTACAGGGGGACCCCTCAATCAACACTGTTACATGCCATTTGTTGGGGCTATCGGGGGGCAGGTTACATACCTGGTGTGGCTGGTGGTGGGAGGTGAGCCTGTGGAGATCCGAAGACTCCTGATGCACAGCTGTCTTCTGCCGTTGCCCCCGGGAACAGCAAACCCGGGCAATGTGGCCTTGTTTGTTGCAGGTCCGGCAGATGATGTCCCTGAAATGGCAGGACCGGCGTTCATGCTCTCCCCCACAGCTGGCGCAGGATGCTGAAGTAGGCGACAGTTTGCCTGTAGTCGCTCCGGGTGGACGGGGTGATCGTTGCGATGGGCGGCGGACCTGCATTACCTCCTCGCCAGAGAAGTCTGAGACGGGGTGCGGTGGACTGCTTTGGGGCGGCAGTCCCGATGAGACTTCTCGTACGTGGCGGCCTCTCTTAATGCCTTGTTGAGATCCAGGTTCTCATGGCTGGTCAGCTTCCTGTGGAGCTTGGGTTCGTGGAGGCCCATCAGGAATTGGTTCAAGAGCGTGTCCACCAGGCTAGGGAATGCACACCTTGTGGCCACTTGTCAGAGCCCTGCTAGAATGTCGGAGGCCGGTTCGTTCGGGCCCTGGACTCATTCCAAAAAGTCCATGTGTTCCACAGATTTGGTGGGTTTGGGAGCCAGGTGATCGGTGAGCGCCTTCTTGTAGGTCTCCTCCTTCATCTGTTTGGGTGTGATCAGGTCCTTCAGCAATCAAAAAGCATCGATGCCACACAAGCTTAGGAGCAAGGCCTTTTTCTTCCCGGAGACCATCACATCATGGTACACGAAGTGGTTTTCTAGGGTCTCCAGCCAGGTCTCCCACTGTTTGGGCCAGGTGACATCGAAGGTGGCGATGTTACCATATGTTGCGGCCATCTTAAGAACATAAGAACATAAGAGAAGCCAATGTTGGATCAGACCAATGGCCCATCCAGTCCAACACTCTGTGATACAGTGGCCAAAAATACCAGGGGCCATCAGGAGGCCCAGCAGTGGGGCCAGGACACTAGAAGCCCTCCCACTGTTGCCCCTCCAAGCACCAAGGATAGAGTGCATCACCTGCCCAGACTGAGAGTTCCCATCTATACCTTGTGGTTAATAGCCACTAATGGACTTCTGCTCCATATGTTTATCTAATTTCCTCTTGAAACTGTCCATGCTTGTAGCTGCCACCACCTCCTGTGGCAGTGAATCCCATGTGTTAATCACTCTTTGGGTGAAGAAGTACTTCCTTTTATCTGTTCTAACCCGACTGCTCAGCAATTTCATTGAGTGTCCATGAGTTCTTGTCTTGTGAGAAAGGGAGAAAAGTACTTCTTTCTTGGGAACTCCACGAGGCAGGAAGGCTCTGGCGGGGCGCGATGCTGCAGAGGGCAAGGTGCGGTGCTAGGAGTGATGCAGTGCGCAATGACTAGAGGAGCGGAATGTGAAGCATTGTTCTCCTTGGCGTCAGGGCGTGATGCGATGCTCGTGGTCATTGTTCATGCGGAGATGGATCCCACCTTCGTCGCCAGTGAAAAGTACTGAGACTGGCAAGTGATTTCAGCTCTCATACTTTATTATAGGTGCAGAACAAGACAAGGGAACCCCGGCTCACAGGCCGGCTTATATGCTCCGTGAAACCCATTCCCAAAACACCCCCCACACTCAGTGATAGGCTATATACAGTGGCCGAGAGTTCCATAGGTCCCGACCAGGAACCTAGCCCGCTGACTGGTGTGAGCTAGGATCCATTCAGGCTATTGTCTCTCAGAGCAAAGCTTGGAGGCTTTGCATGACCGCGTGGAGACTCACCTCGCACGTGGTCGGGTTCTGATACATTACAGACCTTCCACATGCCAAGCAGATGCTCAACGACTAAGCCATAATGTCTCCCAAACACAAGGGTGGTAGTAGTAGTAGGGGGTACAGGTTAAATCAAGCAGAAACACTGGTATGATCTAACCCACCTTGTAAATGAAGAAGAGTCGAAGTCCTGTTTCTTAGGGAACCACATCTCCCAGTATACTCCCATCTGCAAGTTGTGCTCCTCAGACAGCCTTCTCCTTAGGGTGCCTTTTCATAGGATTGGGCTGCGACTCAGTGGTAGAGCATCTGCTTGGCAGGCAGAAAGTCCCAGGTACAATCCCAGGCATCCCCCCTATTAAAAAAGACCAGGCAATAGGTGTGTGAAAGATCTCTGCCGGGGACCCTGGAGAGCTCCTGCCGGTCTGAGTGGACAATACTGATGCTAATGGACCAATGGTCTGATTCAGTATAAGGCAGCTTCATGTATTCAGGATGACGTGTTCAGGATTGCTTGTCTGGAAACAGCCTGGTTGCTGGCTTTTTCTGTGATAGGTCCAGTCATTTGAAGGGCCTTGGGTGCAGATTTTTCACGAATCAGTTCAACTGAACAGTTTGAGCCGGTTTGTCGGGTTAATTTTTGCATAGTTCTACAGTGCAACAGAACACTGTGCAAGCCAAAACATTTCATGCTTGTGCTGTTCTCTCTCAACCCGATGGGAGTCATGGTGTTCCCTCTCCCCCACAGGCCTGTTGGTGTTACTCACTGCTCGACAGCCAATATATAAATAGTGAGCAAATTAATTGGTGAGTCAATGACATGAAATCAAAACCATCTTTTTTTTTCAAAGCTTGTTCTTTTAAGTTGGTGTGGCCATGGCTCAGTGGTAAAGCATCTGCTTGGCATGCAGAAGGTCCCAGGTTCGATCCCTGGCATCTCCAGTTAAAGGGATCGGGTAGGAAGTAATGTGAAAGACCTCTGCCTGAGGCCATGGAGAGCCGCTGCCAGTCTGAGTAGACAATACTCACCTTGATGGACCAAGGGTCTGATTCAATATGAGGCAGATTCATGTGTTCAAGTTTGTGTTGCTGTTGGGATTATCTGTTTCACACATGCACATGTCCACACAGTCTTGTGGTTCATGAAACTGGCAAGCACTCTGAGAACTTTAGGTTTGCCGGGCCTGGCCTAAAATTGCCAGGTCCTCCCTGGGCATCATCAGAGGATGACGGGGTAGGGCAGCCAGATCCCGGTTGGGAACTGGCCCGTAGCTATGGTGGAGCTATTGGAAGCTCCTCCCCCTTCCTTAAAGGGCCAGCCCCCTTCCTTAAAGCCCTCCCCGCTTCTTCCCAGAAGCATTAAAAGGGATCCTTTAAATGCTTTTGAGAAGAAGCAGTGGGAGGGCGGCACACAGCCCTCTCCCCTCCTGCAAGAACTAAAGGGCCCTCCAGCTGATCGGCGGACCACAAGCTCCCTGCTGGTCAGCTGAAGGGCCCTTTAAATCTTGCAGGAGGGGAGGGAGAGGGGCGCATGCCACCCCCATTCATTATGGCAAATAACGGCAGCCCCACCAGAAAAGTTTTGTCCCACAAGCCACAAAATCCTGGCAACTTGGGAAACTCCTGGAGATTTGGGGATGGAGCCTGGGGAGGACAGGAATCTCAGTGGAGTACAATGCCAGAGAGTCATAGAATCATAGCGTTGGAAGGGGCCATGCAGACCATCTGGTCCAACCCCCCCTGCCCAATGTAGGACCAGCCTAAAGCATCTCTGACCAATATTCGCCCAGCCTCTTCTTGAAAGCTGTCAGTGAAGGGGAGCTCACCACCTCCCTGGGCAGCTGATTCCGCCTTTGAACCACTCTGACCTGGAAAAGGTTTTCCCTAATATCCAGCCGATACCTTTCTGCATGTAATTTAAACCCGTTGCTTCGCGTCCTCTCCTCTGCTGCCAACTGGAACCGCTCCTTGTCTTCCTCCAAATGACAGCCTTTCAAATATTTAAAGACAGCAGTCATGTCCCCCCCTCAATCTCCTCTTCTCCAAACTAAACATTCCCAAGGCCCTCAGCCTTTCCTCGTAGGGCTCAGTCTCCAGACCCCTGATCATCCTCGTCGCTCTCTTCTGCACCCTCTCGATTTTGTCCACATCCTTTTTGAAGTGAGGCCTCCAGAACTCCACACAGTACTCCAGGTGCAGGCTGACCAAGGCAGTATACAGAGGGGCTATGACCTCCTGTGATTTTGATGCTATGGCCCTTTTAATACAACCCAAGACTGAATTTACCTTTTTTGCCACCGCATCACACCCTCCAAAACATCCATTTTCTCCAGGGGAACTGATTTCTGTATTCTGGAGATGAACTGTAATTCCAGGGGATCCTCAGGTCCCCCCTGGAGACTGGCACTCCTACCGCCTGGCATAGGTGATAGAAGCCTGGCCTACAGATGAACATATGAAGCCGCCTTAGGCTGTATCAGACCCTTGGTCCATCAATGTCAGTATTGTCTACTCAGACTGGAAGCAGCTCTCCAGGGCTGAAGGTCTTTCACATCACTGTCAAGAAACTGCTTTAAAAAGGGAATAGACAGATTCATAGAGGATAGGTCTATCTGTGGCTACTAGCCATGGTGACTGAGGGGAGCCTCCACATTCAGAGGCACTCAGCCTCTGAATCCCAGTGCCAAGAGGCAACCTCGGGGGAAGGCCTTGGCCTCTAGGCCCTGCTGTTTGCCCTCCAGAGGAACTGATTGGCCACTGCTGAGACTGGATGCTGGACTAGATGGACCACTGGTCTGATCCAGCAGGGCTCTTCTGATGTTCTTATGGAGGCCTCAACCTCTATGCCATATTGTTGGCCCTCCAGAGGAACTGATTGGCCACTGCTGAGACAGGATGCTTGACTAGATGGACCACTGGTCTGATCCAGCAGGGCTCTTCTGATGTACTTATGGAGGCCTCAGCCTCTATGCCCTGTTGTTGGCCCTCCAGAGGAACTGATTGGCCACTGCTGAGACAGGATGCTGGACTAGATGGGCCACTGGTCTGATCCAGCAGGGCTCTTCTGATGTTCTTATGGAGGCCTCAGCCTCTATGCCCTGTTGTTGGCTCTCCAGAGGAACTGATTGGCCACTGCTGAGACTGGATGCTGGACTAGATGGACCGCTGGTCTGATCCAGCAGGGCTCTTCTGATGTTCTTATGGAGGCCTCAGCCTCTATGCCCTGTTGTTGGCTCTCCAGAGGAACTGATTGGCCACTGCTGAGACTGGATGCTGGACTAGATGGACCACTGGTCTGATTCAGCAGGGCTCTTCCGATGTTCTTATCACCTCCTACTAAATCCATTTATCTGAAGATGCCAGGGACTGAACCTGGAACCTTCTGCAGGCCAAGCAGGTGTTCTACCACTGATCCACGCCTCTCCCCAATCTGTTGGCTGCACCTGAAGAAAAGTCCATAATTGATATCGACCACTGCATAACTAGATGACTTTATACCATGGATGGGCTGAGTCCTGTCATCATTACCTCACACTGGGGATGGAGCCATCCATGCAAACACTTCGAACACTGGGGGAACACTCTGTGCGATTTCAGTTCAGCAGCTACATACCCTGAGGATGTAAATGACAAGCACATATTGATTCTTCTTTTTTTAACGGTGGTGTAGATACTGAGTCTGACTGACCCCCCCAAAAGGCAAGTCTTGGCCAAGAGAGCATCTGGGTCTTAGTTTTACTCAAGGGACAGGAGAACATGGAGTTCACTGGGAAATAAAGTACTGCTGGGTAGCCCGTTGCTTATTACTTTCGCTGGTCTGCTCACCAGAGTCAATATTCAGGAAGGTCAGGGAAAAGTTCACTCACAATGACTTCTCCTGTTCTGCTGAGAGTACGTGGGTGTGTGTAAAAGTCAAGAAGAAAGAGAGGCAAACAGACAGATAATCATTCTTCTCTTTCTGCCATCAACTTGTGTGTGTCGTAAGAGTAGAAGTCCAAGTTGTGCTCTGCTTATGGAATTCACTGCCACAGGAGGTGGTGGCAGCTACAAGCATGGACAGTTTCAAGAGGGAATTAGATAAACATATGGAGCAGAGGTCCATCAGTGGCTATTAGCCACAGGGTATAGATGGGAACTCTCAGTCTGGGGCAGGTGATGCACTCTATTCTTGGTGCTGGAGGGGGCAGCAGTGGGAGGGCTTCTAGTGTCCCGGCCCCACTGCTGGACCTCCTGATGGCACCTGGTATATTTTGGCTGCTGTGTGACAGAGTGTTGGACTAGATGGGCCATTGGCCTGGTTCAACATTGGCTTCTCTTATGTTCTTATGTTCTTAAGTTAAGGGGTAGAAAGTCCCTGCCTTGATCGGCCCTACCAGATGGGTGGTGGTTGGTGTGAAATGACTCCTCACCCTACATGTAAAGTATAAAATCTATCAGCCTTAATTTGCACTCTGCTAATACCCATACTCTCATCCAGGGCTTTTTTTTTTTTTGTAGAAAAAGCCCAGCAGGAACTTATTCACATAATAGGCCACACCCAACAGCAGGAACTCATTAGCATATCATCAATCTATCCAGGGCTGTGAGGCAGGTGGGGCTGAGAGAACTTCTGACAGAAACTGCTCTTTTTCAAGGACAGCTGTGCCAGAGCTTGTGACTGACCCACGGTCACATCAGCAGGTGCAAGTGGAGGAGTGGGGAATCAAACCCGGTTCTCCCAGATGAGAGTCCGCACACTTAGCCACTACACCAAAGTGCCTCTGAATGTGGAGTAGGTGGTTCTTGTATAGCTATTCAGATCCAGGCCACCGATAGAAGATCAACTGTGTGTGCATGTGGGGGGGACGTCCGCTGCCTCAGTCAAAAGCCTTGTGGAAGAGCTCCATCTTACAGGCCCTGTGGAATTGTAATAAATCCCACAGGGCCCTGATCTCATGTGGGAGCTTATTCTACCAAGTAGTTGTGGCAAGTTGGACATCCCTGGGGCTGGGGACTACCAGAAGATGTTGGTTGATAGACCTCAGTGCTCTACAGGGCTTATATGGGGAGAGGCGGTCCCAAAGGTATGCTGGCCCCTGACCGTATTGGCCTTCCTTCTCCGTGAGTTCATCACCGAAACAGTTTCATGCAATGGACATGGTGATGACACAATACTACATATCCAGTTAGAGCTAGCACCATGATGGCATCACTGAGGGCAACTGAGGGCAATTAAGAACAAGTGAAGACAGTGGCATGCATCCAGTCATGTAGTTCCTCAGGCAGAACAGTGTTACCGTTTCCAGAAGAAGAGGCAGCAATTTATGTGGACTCCCTGCCTCAGACCCTCACTTTGACCCCTATACTGTTTCTCTGCTGACACCCAGGAAAAAAATTTCTGCAAAGGTTGATGTTGTAGAAAATGTAGAAAATGTTTAATATGTTGTCGAAGGCTTTCACGGCCGGAGTTCATTAGTTGCTGTAGACTTTCTGGGTTGTGTGGCCATGGTTTTGGCATTGTAGGACCTGACTTTTGCCAGTAGCTGTGACTGGCATCCTCAGAGGTATAACACAGAAAGATGGAGGACTCTCTGTGTCAAGGTGAGAAGACACAGAGAGTACTCCATCTTTCTGTGTTATACCTCTGAGGATGCCAGTCACAGCTACTGGTGAAATGTCAGGTCCTACAATGCCAAGACCACGGCCTCACAACCCGGAAAATCTACAGCAGCAAACTGTTGAAAATGTTGTTTTAGGATTACTTCAAATTAGCACACATTATTGGATTGTAAAAAAAGGGAGCCCCATATTATCCATATCATGAACTTAGTTGCACTGTTGACCAGTAGATCCTTAATCCTTAGTGCTCGGAGAGTTTAAATATGCAAGGAGGTAGAGCACTGACTGTTTAGAGAAAAATACGTAGGTTTATTAAAAAAGAACAAGCTGTTATAGAACATAGAAGAGAGAGAGCCTAAACTGTCTAGCCTAACTGTGTGAGAGGAAAAACAAGAAGGAAGAAGAGAAGAAGAATAGATGGGATTTATACTCTGCCCTTCACTCGGAGTCGCAGAGCGGCTTACAAACTCCTTTCCTTTCCCCTCCCCACAGCAGACACCCTGTGAGGCAGGTGGGGCTGAGAGAGCTCTGACAGAAACTGCTCTTTTTCAAGAACACATCTGACAGAGCTATGGCTTGCCCAAGGTCATCCAGCCAGGTGCAAGTGAAGGAGTGGGGAATCAAACCTGGTTCTCCCAGATTAGAGTCCGCGCACTTAATCACTACACCTAACTGACTCTCCAGAAAGCTCTGCAGGAGCAGGAAGTCTCCAGGACAGCCAATCAGGAGACAGCAAGGACGCAATCTGAAATTGTGGGCAGTCCCTAATCTAACTATATTAAATACTAGTCCTTTAGCTGTCCTCCCGTAGGGTGATCTTCAGATCTTCTTCATAAGGCTTCACTATAGACCTTGTATGTTTCAACACTTGGCAACAGTGGTCCTCAGCCTTTTTGAGCCTGTGGTCACCACTGGAATTCTGACACAGCATGATAGGCACAGCCACAAAATGGCTGCCACAGGAGGTGGAGCTGGCCACAAAATGGCTGCCACAACTGACCTTCAGTCACATAGTGGAGATCCTCATGTTGTCATGGCAGCTGCTGCCAAAGCAACCATTTTTTAAAAAAAATCTACAAAGCCCATCAAATCTCCTTGCCAATCAGAAGGCTTGCTGGGACAAACCCTACCTGGCCCCACCCACCTTCCGAAAGCACATGAAAGTAGAGTTGCGAATCCCTAGTTGGGGGCAGGGGATCCCCTGTTTTGGAGCTCCTCCCCCTGCTTCAGGGCTGTCATAAAGCAGGGGGGATGGCCACTAGGCACTCCATTATACTCTATGGAGACCAGTCCCCATAGGGTATAATGGAGACTCAATCTGTTGCTCTGGGGGGCAATGTTTCCTCTCAGCTGAGTTAGTGTGAGCTAGCTCACAGGGGTTTTTTGCTTCCGGCTCACCCTTTTTTGTCTTAGCTCAGGAAGGATGGCTCCAGAGCAAACTAATTTAAGCAACAGCCGAATCGCTCACTCACAACTTTAATGCCAGTAGCTCACAAAGTAGAATTTTTGCTGACAAGACTCCACTGTCTTGGGGGGCCTGTTTTTTGAGATAGAGGCACCAAATTTTCAGCATAGCTGGTGGTGCCTTTCCTGGGGGAAAAAAAACCCACAACAATGCTCAAGTTTCAAAAAGATTGGACCAGGGGTTCCAATGCTATGAGTCCCAAAAGAAGGTTTCCCCATCCTCCACTATTTCCAATGGAGGGAAAGCATTTAAAAGAAATGCTTTTAAAAGGAATGCTTAAATGTGACCACCAGAACTCCCTTCCAGCTTGTTGGCCTCACCTGGCAACCCTAGTGACATCACAAAAGCGATGTCACATCCTTGCTCCTGGCTCCACCCCCAAAGTCTCCTGGCTCCACCCCCAATGTCCCCAGATATTTCCTGAGTTGGACCTGGCAACCCTATTTGGAAGGCACCAGGAAAGGTGCCAGCTGGTGCCATGGCACTCCTGGGCTCCATGTTTGGGACCCCTACCTTAGACATCACCCCAGGAAACCTTTTCAACAGCTTGCTCTCGCCCTTTCCATGGCCTGTTGTATCTGAGAGTGATGTTCTCTTGTATCGTGTGGCTTACCTTGACGTCCCCCCACCATTCTTTGCCTGATGACTTTTTGACACCCACCACCTCCCTGCCAGCCTGGTGTGGCTGATCAAGCTGTTCAAACAACTGGAAGACATCAGAAGTTAAACACTCATTATTTTAATTTGATGCTAATCATGTGTTAATGAGACTAATCCTTGCAATGATTCAGGTAATTTGCTTAATGGCTGCCCAGAGTGCAGATTACAGCAATCAGTCACGTTTGATAAGATGTCTGTTGTGGAGGAGGCTGTCTGGTGAACTGGGTGGGAACAGGACTAAGGAGAAGGGGGCCCAGCCCCATGCAAAGGGGCTTTCACAAGAGACGTGGAGTCTGTCTGGGTCATTTGGTGTTTTTGTGAACCAGTTAAGATGGTTGAGGAGGCAACGGGTGGTAACCCGAAATAGCTAGTATCAGACCATTCTGGATAGGCTCTTGCTAGAAAGGTGGCCACTGAAGATGTGTGGAAAAGGAAGAGGTGGAAGAGGAAGAAGAAGAAGAGGAGGAGGTAGAAGAAGAGGAGGAGGAGAAAGAGGACAAGGAGGAAGAAGAAGAAGAGGAAGAGAAATAGGAAGAAGAAGAGGAGGAGATGATTGGCTTTATACCCAGCTCTTCACTTGGGTAGTGGTTTGGTGTAGTGGTTAAGTGTGCGAACTCTTATCTGTGAGAACCGGGTTTGATTCCCCACTCCTCCACTTGCACCTGCAGATGTGACCTTGGGTCAGTCACAAGCTCTGGCACAGCTGTTCTCTCAAGGACAGTTTCTGTCAGAAGTTCTCTCAGCCCCACCTACCTCACAGGGTGTCTGTTGTGGGGAGGGGAAGGGAAAGGAGTTTGTAAGCCGCTCTGAGACGCCTTTGGACAGTGAAGGGCGGGGTATAAATCCAATCTCTTCTCTCTTCTTCTTCTTGGAGTCTCAGAGTGACCTACAATCATCTTCCCTTCCTCTCCCCACAACAGAGGGGAAGATGGGGCTGAGAGAGCTCTTGAGAGAACAGCTCTAAGAGAACTGTGGCTTGCCCAAGGTCACCCATCATCTGCATGTGGAGGAGAGGGGGATCAAACCCAGTTCTCCCAGATTAGTGTCAGGGCTCTTAACCACTGCACCATATATCATAAAGACATATATTACTAAGAGTGAGTGCACTCTTAAGCAAAGTTGCACCCTTCTGAGCACATGCAAGCAGCCTCCTATGACACCTTAGCTCCAGACATCTTAGATAGTGACCCTAGGATGAAGAAACAAATGCTGGAAAGGTTGCGGACAAGAAGGGACTTACCTGCACTGGTGGTGGCCCTGCCCCAAGATCCAGCAGTTTTGGACGGATGTAAAACAACAAATTGAGAACATCACAGCTCAAAACAGAATCCTTCCTGCTCGACCACTGGGACGATTCCATCCAGGACCAAAAAAGGAAACTCATCTCCACTCTCCTGGCAACAGCTCGCTTATCCATTGCCACTAGTTGGAAATCCCCAACAGCACCTTCAGTAGCAACCTGGCAGGACAAGCTGTGGGAACATTTTGTTATGGCAAAAATTTCTGATTCACTCAAGAATTCACACTCAGATACACCACATATCTCTGGTACCCCATTGTCTCCTACTTACAGGCTTTAGACATTCTCCCCCCTAACCCTTTCTATCTTAAGTGGCTAACCCTGTAGATTTGAATCTCTCCATTTGCCTGTTGTTGTTGGAGGCACTGAATTATGCTGTATCTTTGCTGTATGTTCTGTACGTTATATTGAAATCAATAAAGATGATTTTTTTAAAAAAAAGAAATGTCACAGAACTTGCAATATCATAGAATCACAGAGTTGGAAGGGATGCCCAAGGTCATCTAGTCCAACCCCCTGCTCAGTGCAGAAAATACACAAATACCTCCTCCCCACACACACCCAATGACCCCAGTTTCATGCCCAGAAGATGGCAAGAAGAACAAAAAACCTTTCAGCATCCCCGGGCCAAACTGGCCTGGAGAAAATTTGCTTCCTGACCCCAAAGTGGCAATCAGCATTTCCCTGGGTGTGTAAGAAAGGGCCACTAGAACTAAGCAACCCTTCCTGCCCTCCCTTTCATGATCTGCCTAAGTTCACAGAATCCACATTGCTGTCAGGTGGCCGTCTAGCAACCTCAGGTATAGTGTACTGGGTAATACCCTACAGACCTTCTTGTGGTGTATGGCACGATTCTTGATGCTGATCTATACAGCAGTGTTTTGGACATTTCTGAGAAGTCTATGCAACCTTCTTTTCCAACACGCTGAGACTTGGAAGGGCAGCCATGAAGGAACTAGAAACAATCCTTACACATAAGGAAGTGTCACTGGACACCAAGATCAAGATAATTCATTTCATTCCCTATTACTATGTATGGATGTGAGACCCGAACAATGAAGTAAGGAAGAAAATTGATTCATTTGACATACGGTGTTGGAGGAGAACTTCATGGATACCATGGGCTGCCAAAAGGACAAATAAGTGGGTTCTAGATCAGATCAGTGGAGCTGCGGTGGCTCAAGTGGTTAAAACGCTGAACTGCAGGCTGTGGAAGGTCAGTAGTTCAGCAGTTCGAGACCCGGGTGCCGCATGACGGGGTGAGCTCCTGTCTCTAGTTCAAGCTCCTGCTGATCTAGCAGTTTGAAAGCAAGAAATTGCAAGTAGATAAATAGGTACCACTTCGGTGGGAAGGTAACAGCGTTCCGTGCACCTTGGTGTTCAGTCATGCCGGCCACATGACCATGGAAACGTCTTCGGACAGCGCTGGCTCTTTGGCTTTGAAACGGAGATGAGCACCACAACCCTAGAGTCGGATTCAATTGGCTTTCGAGCAAGGGAACCTTTACCTTTAGATCAAATCAAGCCTGAGTTGTCCCTAGAGGCTAAAGGCTATTGTACTTTGGTCACATCATGAGAAGACCAGAGTCGCTGGAAAAAACTAACGCTAGGAAGAGTTGAAGGCCACAGGAAAAGAGGAAGAGCCAGCAGGAGATGGATGAATCCAATCAAGGAAGCCATGAAGGCTCTCAGTTTGCAAGACCTGAGCGAGGCTGTTAATGAGAGGACGTTTTGGAGGTCATTCACTCATAGGGTCCTTGTAAGTCGGAAGCGACATGACGGCACTGAACACACCTGCAGGCCTCCTTTTGAGCGTGCAAAAGTCTCACTAAAAGCCATCCGACCCCAAACCTCTGCAAGGCTTTAAGCCCGGGCCTCACCCTTTAAAAATTCTCTTCCATCTTCAGTACTTGCAAAACTTGGACGTTTATCAGCCGTGCAGAACTGAAGATATAAGGGTTAAGGCCCGATCTGCATCTAGCATTTGCTCCGCTGGCTTACCAAACCCACACTGGAACAGAAATCCCTAACTACATGGCATGCCACTTTCACTTTGATTGAGTGTCGCATTTTATGGCAGTGTCCAGGCTGCATGCTGCTTTCACTTTGTTCGATCTCTGGTTTTGTTGTGGTTGTCTGCATAGATCTATGGCCGTTTTGTGGCCATTCGGGGGTGACTCTGCAGTCAGTACAGTGTTGGCCTGGGGTAGTTGAATGTGGGTTTGAACGGCATCTTTTTCTGTTCCAGTGTGGGTTTGGTAAAAATGTTAAATGCAGATTGGCCCTAAATTGAGCTTCATCCCTTTTCTGAGAGACATCTATGGTGCCCTGGAGCTGTCCATGGTCCTGCAAACCCCACTTTTGATTCTGTCATGTGCTGTCCGCTAACGTTCCACCTACTATGTGAATCTGCCTAGTCTTTGGTGGAAGCCCTACTGCCAATCAGTAATACCATTGATCCTCACTGGGCCATGCCTGGAATGCATGGCTCAACATCGAACTGGAACTGAACACCTCTTATGAAACAGTGCTCTAGAAGTCACCCATAAGACACACCTAAAGGCAATCTGAACATTTCTGCTGTAAGTGCTATAATTTTCATGTTTTAGAGTCCCTCCGTACAAAAACTTGTATAATACCTAGAACAATTTTTGGGGAAAGGTTCTCAACATTCTCTCGCTGATCATCAAATTTTAAGAACATAAGAACATAAGCCAATGTTGGCTCAGGCCAATGGCCTATCCAGTCCAACACTCTGTCACACAGTGGCCAAAAATACCAGGTGCCTTCAGTAGGTCTACCAGTGGGGCCAGGACACTAGAAGCCCTCCCACTGTTGCCCCCCCAAGCACCAAGAATACAGTGCATCTCTTGCCCCATACCGAGAGCTCCTGTCTACACCTTGTGGCTAAGAGCCACTGATGGACCTCTGCTCCATATGCTTATCCAATTCCCTCTTGAAGCCATCCATGCTTGTAGCTGCCACCACCTCCTGTGGCAGTGAATTCCAGTGAATTTTTGATTTTTGAATTTTTGATTTTCGATTTTTATGCAGCATAAAAAATACCGATGTGGCCAAATTCAGAATTTCAGATTCTGAGCAGACATTCAGAGGAAGAGGGTATTTGAACCACTTGTGATCCGAATGTAGCAGAGCTCCAGTTTTGGTGCCTGGAACAGTGTCAGCTAAAACTATACAATAAAATGTTAAAACAGAAGTGATCTTTGTAGGAAGCAGACAAAGGATATGCACATGGATATTAATTAATCAAAAAATAATCAAATGCCCCGTTCATTATTGTAGTTATTGTGATTAATAGGAGTTGCTACTGTGTTGCTGAACTGTGACTGGCTATTGCTTGTGTGTGCGTTTGTGTGTATGTTAACTGCCATGAAGTCACTTCCAACTTATGGTGACCCTCTGAATTAATGACCTCCAAAAGTCCTCTCATTAACAGCATTGCTCAGGTCTTGCAAACTCGTTGCTCAGGTCTTGCAAAGAGCATTGCTCAGGCTTCCTTGACTGAGTCCCTCCATCTTGAGTTGTCTCTCCCCCTTCTCCTGCTGCCTGCCGCTCTTCCTCGCATTCTCGTCTTGCTACAGTGGGCGTTGCTATTTAGTTTAAGGGTTTTTTCCCTTATTCCCTTTTCATGTTTGTTTCATGTTTCTCTTTGTATAATCATGTGAGTGTTCTGTGATAGCTGCAGTTCACATGGTTCACATAGTGATTGGTAGAAAAGAGCCCAGAGTCCAGCAGCCCCTTAAAGACTAACAAGATACGCGGCAGGGGAGGAGCTTCCGTGAGTCACTGCTGACTTCTTCATTTAGATCAAGATGGGTAACCCTGTTAGTCTGTTTGTAGCAGCAGAAAAGAGCCAGAGTCCAGGAGCACCTGAAAGACTAACGCAATTGGTGGCAGGGGAGGAGCCTTCGTGAGTCACGGCTCACTTCTTCATTTAGATCAAGACGGGTAGCCAGGTTAGTCTGTCTGTAGCCGCAGGAAAGAGCCAGAGTCCAGCAGCACCTTAAAGACTAACAAGATATGTGGCAGGGGAGGAGCTTCCATGAGTCACTGCTGACTTCTTCATTTAGATCAAGACAGGTAGCCATGGTAGTCTGTCTGTAGCGGCAGAAAAGAGCCAGAGTCCCAGCAGCACCTTAAAGATTAACACAATTTGTGGCAGGGGAGGAGCTTCCATGAGTCACTGCTGACTTCTTCATTTAGATCAAGATGGGCAACCCTGTTAGTCTGTCTGTAGCAGCAGAAAAGAGCCAGAGTCCAGGAGCACCTGAAAGACTAACACAATTGGTGGCAGGGGAGGAGCCTTCGTGAGTCATGGCTCACTTCTTCATTTAGATTAAGACAGGTAGCCAGGTTAGTCTGTCTGTAGCTGCAGGAAAGAGCCAGAGTCCAGCAGTACTTTAAAGACTAACAAGATATGTGGCAGGGGAGGAGCTTCCATGAGTCACTGCTGACTTCTTCATTTAGATCAAGACAGGTAGCCGTGCTAGTCTGTCTGTAGCAGCAGAAAAGTGCCAGAGTCCCAGCAGCACCTTAAAGATTCACACAATTTGTGGCAGGGGAGGAGCTTTCGTGAGTCACAGCTCACTTCTTCATTTAACCGTGTTAGTCTGTCTGTAGCCGCAGGAAAGAGCAGAAGTCCAGCAGCACTTTAAAGGCTAACAAAATATGGAGCAGGGCATGAGCTTTCATGCGTCACACTGCTCACTTCTTCAGAAACAGCTAGAAAGTGATTTGCTTTGTCTTACATGACTGACACGCATTTAGTCTGTAGGCATTAGTGACACTCATTGCAATGCACACAAACATCACATGATTTTTGCCATTATCCCACGACTGGTTTTCGCCAACTAACCTTCGCAGTCCCTGTCTGGACAAGGGAAGTTCCCGCTCTCTTGTGCTGCTCACTTTTCTTGAAATGCTAAATGCCTGCTTGTAACTGCTCTGTTCTTCAAGTGGCCTTCTTTGTTTGCCACACATTTCCCTGTGCCAGCGGGTTACAGGGGTTACAGTGTTTGGTGGTAGAGTATCTGCTTGGCATGCAGAAGGTCCCAGGTTCAATCCCTGGCATCTCCAGTCAAAAAAGATTAGGTAGGAGGTGATGAGAAAGACCTCAGCCCGAGACCCAGAAGAGCTGCTGCCGGCCTGAGTAGACAATACTGACCTTGAAGGACCGAGGGTCTGAGTCTGTAGAAGGCAGCTTCATGCCTACGTATCATGAAGACCAAGACAATTTGTGTAGACATTGCTCGGCAGCGGGAAATACCCTCCAGTTTTTAAAAATAACATGTTCTGTTCATGAGGCATTATGCGGGTAGAATATGTTTGTTTCTAAACTCTAATTCCCTTCTCAGTTCAAGACCTAAATCTGTTGCGGGCTCAAAGGGCTGACATTGTCTAAACACTCTAAATTAACAATTTTTAGGGTAAACAGATGTTTTCCCCCCCCACACACACACACACACACCGGTTAGGATCTTCCAGCTTTTCCTTGGTTATACATAGATATAATTATACCTCTCACGTTGATTAAAATGCACTGTATAAACGATAGGATTTTGTCATGCCTGAATTTCATTATTCGCTAACCCTCCCCTCCTCTAAATTATATCCTGTACTGTCACTAAAATCACATCCGGGGGGCAGCTTAATGCTTGCTGCCCATTCGGCACTGAAATATATTGAAGATGCAAAGGGATCTGAGTAAACCAGGAATGGCCAGTGTGTGTCTTCTTTGGGGTACAGCATCTGCTTTGCATGCAGAAGTTACGTGTTTCTTCATTGTATAGTCCACCTGCATACAAAATATAAAAACAATGCAACAAAAACAGTATTAACACATGTGATAAACGAGGCAATAAGACTGGGTTTCAAAACCAGAAAACGAAAAGTAGGGGATCCACAAGGACTTGCGGGGGGCGGGGGGGTATCTCATTTAACCCTTCCCTACTCTTTCCTCTTTCCTAGCAGCCCCCATAGCCTGTCCACTTTTCCTGCTTCCTTTTCTTCTTCCCATTCACGAGCCAACTTACCTTTCTTCAGCTGTCCCTCCTTTCCTCTCTCTGGTGGCCTCTACCTAGGAAAACTATGCGTTAGTTGTGCGGTGCTGGCTGCCAGGCCCAGTGAAGTGATAGGGAACCTACAATGACTTTCAGGGGGCACCTCACTTCCCCCTGTATCCCCATCCCCACTCAATTTCCTTTTCCCCTTCTCTTAGCAACCTCCGTATTCTTACCTTTCCCTGCTTCTTTCTCTCCTTCCCATCCATCAACCAATATACATTCAATCTGGCCCCTATATTTGCTATATTGATATTTATTTATTTCATTTATACCCCACCTTTCTCCACAATGGGAACCCAAAGTAGCTTACATCATTCTCCTCCCTCCATTTTATCCTCTCAACAATCCTGTGAGGTAAGTTAGACTGAGAATTTGTGACTGGCCCAAAGTGACCCAGTGACCCAGCAAAGAGAGGATTCAAACCTGAGTCTCCCAGATCCTATTGTGAAACTCTGACCACTGCACTGCACTGTCTTTTGTGGGATGGCTGCTATTGAACAGTAGCAAGCATCCAGTCCTGCATGAGTCTTGGAAGTCATGTGGTAGAAGATTGTCTGGTGGCTGCTGCCATGCCTAGGTGGAAAAGGCTCTCCCCTGTCTTATATTGACAGAAACCAAGGCTTGAAGGCTAGCAATACTGTTTTGGTTGCCTAACAACCACCACTGGGGGTGTTCATTTCTTAAAGCTACAAGTGCTGTTTATATAATTTTGAAGGGTTTTGACTCCCCCAAGGCATTATTCTCCTTATATGTTTCTGCAAACCTGGGTGGTTTTTTTCCAGGTTCAGAGAAAGAAAGACCTGTCATATTCTAGAACAAATTCTTTACCTGTGAAGTTTGTAAAGAATTTGTTCTAGAATATGAAATCCAGTCTGAAAATGTGATCAAGTTTGTGCACTGCTGTGACAATGTTGCCGTATTATTGAAGTCCAAAGTAGTCTACAAGATTCATCTTGGTCAGAAGAAGACTTTTGTAGTCGAAACGGGAAAAGCATTCTGGAGTTCACCGTCTCCTTGTTGGTCCTGTTAAATTCTGGACGATCATCTGAAACTACACAATATTGTAGTTAATGTTTTGAAGTTATAATAACATATACAAATTGTGTAAGTGCTTTGTGTTTGACAGTTATTTTGATGTTACCAATTCCACACCCAGAAGATGACAAAAAGCCTCCAGGATTGCTTCCTGTCCCCACAGTGGCGATCAGCATTTCCCTGGGCGTGTAAAAAAGGACCATAAGAACTAAGCACTGAGGCAACCTTCCTGCCCTCCCTCTCATGATCTGCCTAAGTTCACAGAAGCAGCATAGCTGTCAGAGGGCCATCTAGCCTCTGTTTGAAAACCTTCAGAGAAGGAGAGCCCACCACCTCCCAAGGAAGCCTGTTCCACTGAGGAACTGCTCTAAGTGTCAGGAAGTTCTTCCTAATGTTTAATAACCATGCAGGTGATTGAGAACTGGATCCTACTTGATATATCACTACGAACTTTCCTGCCGGGGACGGGGATTTAGAGGAACAGGCTGCAAACTGCATTGTGATAAACAGTCCAGACAACCCATTCACCACATGTACACGTGGGCGATTTGGGCTGCGGCTGGGGGTGGGGGGTAGCCCATCGAGCCCCAGCCAGAGCCCTTGTGTAAACTAGCTCTAAGTTATCTCGATGCTCATTAAAAAAAAAAAAGTCTCAAAACACTTTAGGGTTTATCAATTACTCTTTTGCGAGCTGTAAATTACCTATTTTGAGAGCATAATTTGTCTGTAATGTATGTTTTAACAGCGTGATTTGTTTCTTGTTTGTAATTAATGCCGAGCTTTGAAGCTAAAATTGCATGACAAATCGTTGTGTGCAAAAGCCATTACCTCGGCTATGACTGCTTAAGATTTGCAATATAGAGCAGCATCACTTTGTCTGCTTAATTGCCAGACACACCACACTGGTCCTAAACTTGGGAGTGGGGGGAGGAGACTCCCTCTGGGCTAAGGAACGCGCACGGAGACGTATCCGACATCAGACTTCCTACCTTCTGAGAACCTTGGGCATCTGTAGTAAAGGACTCTGGATACACACTCATTTCAGGCTGAATTGTTTCCCGACATCAGGAGTCTACAACAGGGTGCACGTGGGCGCCGTGACACCAGCCAGTGCCTATTCTGGAGCCACCAGGTGTTTTTAGGAAGTGGGTAGGGCCAGGTAGGCCTTTTGACCAGCAAGGCTTCTGATTGGCTATTGGAGATGTGATTGGCTGTGTTGTAGGGTTGCCAGGTTCCCCTCCCCCCAGCCCCCAGCAGGAGATATGGGGTGGGGTTGCCAGCTCCTTGGTGGGGAACACTTGGAGAGTTGGGGATGGAGCCTGGGGAGGACAGGGACCTCAATGGGGTACAATGCCAGAGAGTCCACCCTCTGAAGCATCTGTTTTCTCTGGGGGAATTGGTCTCTGTAGTTTGGAGATGAACTGAATTCTGGGGGATTCCCAGGCCCCACCTGGAGGCTGACACCACTGCTATGCAGATTTCCCCCCCAGATGTTGCTTTGGTAGAAGCTGCCGCCACAGTGCAAGGTTCTACGCTGTGTTGCTGCAGTTAGGCTGTGGCAATCATTTTGTGACTGGCTCCGCCTCCCGCAGCTGCCATTTTGGGGCAACCATCTTGCTGCTGTGCCCACCATACCTTGTCAGGATTCCAAAAGTGCCCGCAGGCTCTAAAAAGTTAGGTGGCAAAGATCAGTCCCCCTGGTGAAAATGGCTGCTTTGGAGGGGGGACTCTCTGGCATTATACCCTGTTGAGGCCCCTCCCCTCCCTAAACCACACCCACAAGTCTCTGCCCCTAAAATTACCAGACATTTCCCAACCTGGAGTTGGCAACCCTTCTCTGAATATCAGTGCTAGGAGGCTGCGTTGGGGGAAGGCCTTGACCTCTACGCCTTATTTGTTTGATCTGACCCAGCAGGCTCTATTTATGTTCTTAGATTCTCGCTTTTCTCACTAGCAGAAAAGTTGGTTGGATCCAACTCTATACAATCAGAATTCGCAGGGTTTTGCAATGTTATAAAGCAGTTGCTGTGTGGGTTGTCAGCCTCCGTTTGTGGCCTGGAGAACTCCTGGAATTACAATGGAGCTCCAGACTACAAAGATCAGTTCCCCAGGAAGAAAGAGCAGCTTGGGAAGGGTGGACTCTGGTCCAACCTGCATTGGTATTTCCCACCATTGTGCCAACAGTCTCACATCGACTCACAAATTTCAGTCTGCATTTCAAGCCGCGTACACTCTCATACTGTTTCGTCTCAGCATCAGCTGTCTGCACCATTGTATTGCCATTTAGTGGTGACTCCAAGGTCACTACGGCATCTCACTGCCTTATCTGGATTTGGTTTTAAGGTGCTACAAGTGCTCTTCCCCACCGTCAAGCTGCTGTGAGCAAAAAGCAGACAACTGGAGCCGAATCTCCCCCCTTCTTTTCTAAGGAGATATGCAAATTGTCACAAAGGAAACAAGTTAGCTGAAAATCCAGTTGTCTGCATTTAAAAGCAGCCAGAGAACATTTTTCTGCAATCATTTGGGGGGGGGGTTGGAAGCACGCCCATTCCTTCTCTCGTGCACTCTTCCTAAACAGCTTGCATCCTGATGCAGATGGAGGAGAGCTTTATACTGAGCCACAGCAGCATGGAACAGCTTTACATAGCAAATGCAGATTGGGCCTCTATTGTATTACATCCCCGACCAGCTCTTCAGGAATTTCGCAGCTGAGAGTCAGCAGCCCAAGCTTGGATTAGGGTTGCCAGGCCAGGTCCCTCCTGGCAATTGGCAGAAGATGGCGGGGAACTTATCAGAAGCAGGAGGGAGGCCTAGGTGATGTCACTGGTGACGCAGCTACATCACTTCTGACTTGTACTGGAAGTGACATCATCATGTCATGACAGCAGGTGATGTTTTGATATTTGGGCAAAAACTCTATGGCAAAAGCAGCTTTTGCTATAGAGTTTTTGTCCAAATACCAGAGCATCACCCAGATGTTGCCAATGTGATGTCACTTCCGGTGCACGCCAGGAGTGACATCGCCATGTTGCTGGCAACAAAGGCTGGGCCTCCTCTGTCTCCTGGTAAGACCTGCCTCCAGTCAGCTGATGGGTTGGGGGTGGGGCCTAGCAACAGGGGACTCCCGCCTCCTCTGGGCAGGGACTAGCAATCCAAGTTTGGATCCTAAGCTGTTGTAGAAGCCAAGTCACAGTAGAGGAAGGCAACTCTCACTGCAAATTGGGCTCCTGTGGGTCAATGGGGCCCCCAGAAGCAGAGTGGGGAAGACAACATGAGAATCTGCAGCAGGAAGAAGCAATCGGTAATGATCTCCCTCTCCTCCTGCATAGATGGAGAAGCCATTCCAACAGAAGAGCGAGCTGCTGCGCAGGCAATAGGGCAACCTAGGATCCAAGTTATTATTTATTTTTTGTTTGCTTTTGCCATCGAGTTATGGCGACCCGGTCAGGTTTTCAATACAAGAGACTAACAGAAGGGGTTTGCCATGTCCCGCCTCTGCATAGTGACCCTGGTATTCCTTGGTGGCTTCCCATCCAAATATTGACCAGGGCCGACCCTGCTTAGCCTCTGAGATCTGACGAGATCGGGCTAGCCTGGGCTATCAAAAACACATATAAGCACTGCACCCTAAACACACAATAGGACAAAAATAAAACAGGTGCACCTAGACAGACAGCAAGAGAAGGGCCCACAGCCCCCAACTGGGTGGGTTTGTGGCAAGGGAGCCTTCGTGGTTTTGCATCCAACAAACCTTTGAGAGCAAATAGTTGTCAGTGGCATTTCATCCAAATGGAGGGAGGTGTTACGTGGGGTGCCGCAGAGCTCAGTTCTGGTACTTTTCAATATTTTAATAAATGATCTGGACGAGGGTGTGGAGGGGCTACTCATCACATTTGCAGATGACACCAAATTGGGAGGAGCAGTGAACACACCAGAAGATAGAGATAGAATTCAAGGAGATCTGAACACACTGGAGAAGTGGGTGGATGTGAACAAGATGCAGTTTAACAAGGATAAGTGCCGAGTTCTACATCTGGGTAACAAAAAATGAAGAACACACATACTGGATGGGGGATAAATTTATGGGTAGCACTGTATGTGAACAAGATCTTGGGGTAAGGGTAGAACAAAAGTTAAATATGAGCAGCCAGCGTGAGGCTAATGCAATCTTGCCGCGTATCAACAGAGACATACCATCCAGCTCACAAGATGTCATAGTCATGCTGTACACTGCATTGGGTCAAGTCGCACCTGGAGTACTGCGTGCAGTTCTGGAGGCTTCATTTCAAAAAGGTTGTGGACAGAACGGAGCAGGTGCAGAGGATGGCACCTGGTATATTTTGATGGCACCTGGTATATTTTGGCCGCTGTGTGACAGAGTGTTGGACTAGAAGAGGAAGAAGAAGAAGAGTTTGGACTTACAGCCCGTCCTTCACTGCCCAAAGGCGTCTCAGAGCGGCTTACAAACTCCTCTCCCTTCCCCTCCCCACAACAGACACCCTGTGAGGCAGGTGGGGCTGAGAGAACTTCTGACAGAAACTGTCCTTGAGAGAACAGCTGTGCCAAAGCTTGTGACTGACCCAAGGCCACATCAGCAGGTGCAAGTGGAGGAGTGGGGAATCAAACCCGGTTCTCCCAGATAAGAGTCCGCGCACTTAACCACTACACCAAACTGGACTAGATGGGCCATTGGCCTGATTCAGCATTGGCTTCTCTTATGTTCTTATGAGAGTGACAAGGATGACCTGGAGACCAAGCCCTAGGAGGAAAGGCCGAGGGACTTGGGGATGTTCAGTCTGGAGAAGAGGAGGTTGAGGGGGGATGGGATGGCTCTCTTTTGTTCCCTCTAAGCTGAGCTAGTGTAAGTGAGCTCACAGTTTTTTTAGCTTCCAGCTCACACATTTTTGCCTTAGCTTAGGAAGGATGGCACCAAAGTGAACAAATTTATGCAGTAGCCGAATCGCTCGCTCACAACTTTCATGCCAGGAGCTCACAAAGTAGAATTTTTGCTCACAAGACTCCACAGCTTAGAGGGAGCATTGATCGGAGCCCCTAAGTATCAGAATGACTGTCCCTTAGAAGAGGGCAGGGAGCTGTTCCTGTTGGAAGCAGAGGAGAGGACTTCCAATCATGGGTTTAAATTAAGGGCGGGAAGGTACCGGATGAATTTTAGGAGAAACTTTTGCAGGAGTTCTGATGGTACCAACTAGCTAACTGTAAGCCTTATAGAGTGCTGGCCCAGGCCACTACTCCCCTAGCTAATTCTTTTAATTGACTAGGGGGGCACCTTTTATTTGCTTCTTTTTATTTATGTAGTATATTCACAGGCCGCTTGTCTCGTGAAACGAGGACTCAAAGGCCGAGTTCAGGCTGGCAGTGTGGCCCGAGATAGGCACATTTCACAAACAGATTAAAGGGGTCGGTTCACACAGCTGTCAGGCGTTCCCCAGCCATCCTCAACCCATTGTGTAACACTTCCCTCCCAAGTTTAAAAAGTACCAGGTGAACATGGTAGCAAACCCTGGAGAGTGCGTTGATCCCGCTTCCCAGACGTGTGAACGCTGAAAGCCATGGGATCCTGCCTCAATTGATTACAAAAAGAAAGCCGCGCCTTACAGCCACGCCTCCGCCAGGGGCGGGCCAACAGTGTGAATGCTCCCTGGCTCATTCTTCCTGGTATGCTCCCACATCAGTCGGTGCAGTGTGACCGGGAATACCCGGAATTCCACGTCTTTTTGCCACGACTCCCTCGCGCTTCATACTGCCAGTCTGAACTCAGCCAAAGTGGCTTACAAGTGTTAAAGGCAGGGCTGTTTTGGGGCAGGAACGCACAGGAACAGAGTTCCAGCTGGCTCCTGAGTTGGCCACTCCCAGCAGGAACTCATTAGCATAACAGGCCACACCCAACAGCAGAAACTCATTAGGATTGGCTACATTAGGGGTGTGTGGCCTAACATGCAAAGGAGTTCCTGCTACAAAAAAAGCCCTGGACTGTTTGGACAACAAACAAGGTAAACAGAATAAGAAGCAAAAGATGGGTATGGCTGGATGACCACACTTCTAGTAACACAAGGTGTGTGGCCTAATATGCTAATGAGCTGTGCTGTCAGGGGTGTGGCCTAATATGCTAATGAGTTTCTGCTGTTGGGTGTAGCCTATTATGCTAATGAGTTCCTGCTGGGCTTTTTCTACAAAAAAAGCCCTTATTAAAGGCATAGAAAATCCAAGATGAGTATAATCACTTCAAAAATCTAATGCATCAAAACATATCTTGCTCATGCCCTATTACTACAAACTTCAAAGCTAAAGAAAAATTGGTAGAAAAATACTCTACCACGAAGAAATGATCTACAGAGACAAAACACCCTCAGCTATGACATACAAAAATTAAGAACAGGGAAAGCAAAATGTAGAAAAGCTGACAATCTGTAGGTCAACTGATAAGCAGCCTTTTCTTTTCTCAGCCCCGGGCCTTTATATCATCCGTAGACTGGAGGAGATTTTTAATAGATTCTCTAGGCACAGCAAAATATTCTTTTGTTAGCTAAATTCCTTGTTAAAGCTATGAGAGTTCAGGCAGCCTGTGATAAGACATCTTCTCTAATATGGTATAGCCCGTCCTCTCTGGTCTGCATTCTTCCTTTCTTCCTTTTATTCCTGGTTGAGATTGATTGATACTACTCAAGACCTGTAGGTCAGAGGAAGGAAGGAAGGAAGGAAGGAAGGAAGGAAGGAAGGAAGGAAGGAAGGAGGGAGGGAAGGAGGGAGGAGGGAAGGAGGGAAGGAGGGAAGGAGGGAGGGAGGGAAGGAGGGAAGGAGGGAAGGAGGGAAGGAAGGAAGGAAGGAAGGAAGGAGGGAAGGAGGGAGGGAAGGAGGGAGGGAGGGAGGGAAGGAGGGAGGGAGGGAGGAAAGAAGGAAGGAAGGAAGGAAGGAAGGAAGGAAGGAAGGAAGGAAGGAAGGAAGGAAGGAGTGGAGTTGCAGCTCTGAAGAAGAAATGAGGTGTTTGGCAGTCTGCAGGCGAAGATGGTGAGCCTCTCCAAGGTGCAGCTCAAGAGACATGTGACAGGGATCCTCCGCATGGAGCCCTATGCTTGTGAGGGTCTGATTAGTGCAAAAAAGGGTCAGGAAGCACACAGACAAGGCCTTCACACATCCAGACCGCCATACCATCAGTTTATCGAGATGTATAGTGGAAGGAAGAGATGGAAGAGAGTTCAGCAAGCCACTCCTCTTTTCTGCTGCAGATCTGACTCACATCAATCTGCAGGATCTCCTGTCTGCCAGGAGCGGCACGTCTTGGAGTTCAGTGGGCTGCAATGGGGGGGAGGAAGCAGGAAAGTTCCACTCTGCCACGGGAAAATGTCGTCTGGATCCAAGCCATGTGGCACAGCTGCTTCTTTGCCTAACCAAATCAGTACGATAACACAGCAGAGCCCGTCTGGTGTTGTGGTTAAGCGTGCAGACTCTAATCTGGGAGAACCGGGTTTGATTCCCCTCGCCTCCACTTGCAGTTGCCGGTGTGACCTTGGGTCAGTCACAAGCTCTCTCAGAGCTGTTCCCTCATGAGCAGTTTCTCTCAGAGCGCTCTCAGCCCCGCCTACCTCGCAGGGTGTCTGTTGCGGGGAGGGGAAGGGAAAGGAGTTTGTAAGCTGCTCTGGGACTCCAAGAGATGCATGGGGTATAAATCCAATCTTCTTCTTCTTCTTCTTCTTCTTCTTCTTCTTCTTCTTCATCATCATCATCATCATCTTCTTCTTCTTCTTCTTCTTCTTCTTCTTCTTCTTCGACTAACCAGATCAGTATGATAAAGCAGCCGGACGTACTTTGAGGACTTCAAAGAGACACTGTGCAGTCGCCGAGTATTCTTAGTACATGACGAAGCTTTCAAATGAACAAAAGACCTCCATCGATAACTAAACAAAAACTCTGGCAGGCAAGCTGTGAGGACCTGAGGTTGGGGACCTACGCCTGGTTCCAACTCTGTTTATTCCGGATGGGGTTTGTGGCTCGTAGGGGGAATGTGTTGTGTGAATCCGTGATGATACTTTGCAATCCAGACTGACAGGAACCAGAAGCCAGGCTTATCAGTGTTTCCCGATCCAGAATTGCTACGCCCGATCTGTGCCAACACAGACCTAGACTGGCCAGATAGACTGAACAGGAGGCAAGCGGGATGCCAAAAATAGAGAGAGAGGAGAAGGAGCTGAAATTTAATTAATTGGAAGCAAAACAAACTCACTTTAATGGCAGCTCCGAAGCAGAATGCACTTACTTGGAGGGTACCCGTTGTTCTGGACGGATGACACGGGAGGGTGACCCTGCGGCCATTGACTGCCATTTCTGCTGCTTGGCATGTATAAGGATGCTGTCTAGTCACAGCTGACTTATGAGGGCCCAGCAAGGGGCTTTCAAGGCAAGTGGTTGAGCACACGTGGTTGGCCACTCATTTCCTCTGCAGAGCCTTCCTTGGTGGTCTCCCATCCAAGTACCGACCCTGCTTAGCTTCTGAGATCCGACGCAATCAGGCTACAGCAAGCCACCTCCCCTCCCACTGCTGCTAGGTACTAGATGATACAAGCTGCGGTCACACACACCAAATAATCCACTTTCACTGCACTGTCCAGCTGGATTTTGCCAGTTCACACAATAAAATCCGGTTGGAAAGTGCCTTGAAAGTGGATTATTGTGTGTATGTGTGTGATCACCAAGCCTTTCCCATGAGGTCCATGCAGACAGACAACAGTTTTATTCGAAGCTGATGGATGGGGATTTTTGTATTCCAATACGGTGGATAAGGAAGGCTGAGCACCATAAGGAAGGCCGAGCGCCGAAGAATAGATTCTTTCGAATTATGGGGCTGGAGAAGGCTCTTGAGAGTCCCTTGGACTGCAAGGAGATCGAATTGGTCAGTCCTAAAAGAAATCAACCCTGACTGTTCCCTCGAAGGCCAGATACTGAAACTGAAGCTCGAAGACTTTGGCCACCCAATGAGAAGGGAGCACTCACTGGAGAAGACCCTGATGCTGGGAAAGATTGAAGGTCAACGAAGAAGGGGACGGCAAAGGATGAGACGGTTAGACAGTGTTACCGATGCAACAAAGATGAAATTAAGCAAACTCCAGAGCACGATGGAAGACAGGAGGGCCTGGCGTGATATGGGCCATGGGGTCGTGAAGAGTTGGACTCGACTGTGCAACTGAATAGCAACAACATGGTAGATGCCACAGGGGTTGTGGCAAGCAGACTCAGCAGATGAACGTACCTTGCTTGACAGCCACAATCGTTTGGGAGCTGAGCCCTCGATCTCCTCACCTCACTCTGGATCAAACAGCTGACAGACCCCTTTGCTGTCACACAGTGACTATCATGGTGGCGGAAAGCGCTCCTGAGTCACATCCAACTTATGGTGGCCCCGTAAGGGACTTCCAAGGCAAGAGACAAAAAAGGGGTGGCTTGGCCTTGTCTGCCTCTGTGTAGCAATCCGGACTTCCTTGGTGGTCTCCCAGTCAGGTACTAACCAGGGCTGACCCCGCTTAGCTTCCGAGATCTGGTGAGATCACTCTAGGCAGAGCCATTCAGGTCAGGATGGTGGTGGTGGTGGTGGGGAGTGCTACCTCAGCCTATTTATGGCAACCCAGTAAGGTCTTCAAGGCAAGAGCTGTTCAGAGGTGGTTTGCCATTGCCTGCCTCTGTATAGCTACCCTGGACTTCCTTGGTGGTCTCCCATCCAAGGACTAACCAGGGCCGACCTTGCCCAGCTTCCAAGATCTGATGAAATCAAGCTAGCCTGGGCCATCCAGGTCAAGATCGGGGTCTCATGCAAAGGCCCCCAAAGCCTCAACCCATTGGGTGAACACACGAAGCTGCCTTATACTGAGTCAGACTCTTGGTCCATCAAAGTCGGTATTGTCTACTCAGACCAGCAGCAGCTCCCCAGGGTCTCAGGCTGAGGTCTTTCACATCACCCACTGCCTTCTCTGTTCAACTGGAGACACCAGGGATTGAACCTGGGCCCTTTTGTAGGCCAAGCTGATGCTCCATCGCTGAGCCACAGTATCCTCCCCATCCTCCGATCTGTGTCCAACTCAATATCTAGCTGTCACATTTTTATTCTGGGAGCTCAAGGCAGCAGATTTGGTTCTCCCCTCCTCAGTCGAATCCTCGCAACAATCCTGTGAGGCAGAGAGTAAATGGCCCAAAGCCACCCCATTAGTTTCATGGTTGAGTGAGGATTTGAATCCAAGTCCCCCAAATCCGAGACTGTACTGCATTGGGTCTACTGCAGAGCAACACATCTACCCTCATGGAACCCCTACTTACTTTGCTGCATGGAACTGGATGTTTGACCACATAATCTTAAATAGACTTATTCCCTTCTTAATCCACTAGACTCAATGGGTTTAGAAGGCGCGACTCCACTTTAAGCAAAATGTAGCATTTTTACCTCTCTTTTCAGGAGCTTCTGTGCTTTCTGGGCCTTAAGCTGTAAAGGCTGTGGCTGGGGCGTTTTTCCAGTTGAAGGGAAAGTGCCAGGAACGTGTGCATTCCTTTATTTCTGCAGAGGAAAATATCATCCGGAGTCGTTTTGTAGATTTCTGACTGTGGTTAGATCACGGGAAGAGTTAATTTGAGACGTGATGGGGGAAGAGAGAGAAAAGGCATTGTGCACACATTGTTCTGAAAAACAAATGGCCCGAGGGAGTTTTCTTTTTACTGCGTTCTAATTTTTTAATTTTTATTTTTGCAATATTTTTTTTATTTTTTTTTTGGTCGTGTGAAATTCTCAGATCTGGAAAGCTGACGCGATTTGAAAGGCGCTTTCTGTTTCTGCGCGGCGTTACAAGTTCAGGCTGCTTTCGTGCATTCCAAGTAGTCCCGTCCAAAATTCACCACCTGTTCCATAATTCTGGGTACAGTCGGGGTATCGCTCTATTCCATATGGGCAATGTGCTTCTATTACGTCTCAATCCAGCACAGCTATAGACTTTTAAAAAAAACATTAAACCTCAAGAGTTAATCATCCATCTGGGTGTAATCATTGATTCCATTAAGCCTTATGGCCTTGTCAGATTATCAAACATTTTAAACAGCGCCGTATTATTGTATTTTTTCCTCTCTCCCTCTCAACAGAAGACTCGTTTGATAATTAAGGGCATGATTAGATCAAAGTTTTTGAGACCCGCATGAATTTCCCGGTATACCTGAGCTATTTTCAAATAGGCTTTATTAAAATTGCACGCCTGTATAAAGATCATGTACAGATCTACGTTATGCGTGTCTGACTTGAATGAGCTCTCACTCCCCAATGCGCCTTCTAAACTGCGGAGTCTTGTGTGCAAAAATTCTACTTTGTGAGTTACTGGCATTAAAGTTGTGAGCGAGTGGTTTGCCTACTGCATAAATTAGTTTGCTCTGGAGCCATCCGTCCTGAGCTAAGACGAAAGAGAGGAGATTGGATTTATACTCTGCCCTTCACTTGGAGTCTCTGAGCGGCTTACGAACTCCTTTCCCTTCCCCTCCCCACAACAGACACTCTGTGAGGTAGGTGGGGTTGAGAGAGCTCTTTCCAGAACTGCCCTTTCAAGGACAGCTCTGACAGAACTATGGCTTGCCCAAGGTCATCCAGCAGGTGCAAGTGGAGGATTGGGGGAATCAAACCCAGTTCTCCCAGATTTGAGTCCGCACACTTAATCACTACAGCAAACAAAAGTACATAAACACATGACACCAAAACCAGGGAGGAAGGCCATAATAGTTTTTGGTGGTATGCCAAATGGAACAGAAGAGTCCTCAGTGGCAGAGAACACCAATAGAGGAAGACAGAGAAATCTCTTTGGGGAAGGAGTTCCAATGTTTTGGCACCATGACTGAGAAACCTGAGACAGTAGACCGTACCACCTCAACCGTCAAGTTGGGAGACTAACGGTTCTTCACATGCATCAGTATGATGTGTCTTGCCATGCGGTGCATCAGGATCAGCCAAGTACCTGACTGAGACTGATTCCTCCATCTCTCCATTCTTCAGATGTGCCATTAGTCTAGAACATGGTCCACCTGGGTGATCTTGAAGCGATTCCTCCACGGCCTGTGCTTGCTTTTTCCTTTGCTTTTTTTGCCATCGAGTCGCAAAAACCCTGTACGGTTTTCAAGGCCAGAGATGTTCAGAGGTGGTTTGCCATTGCCCGCCTCTGCGTGGTGACCTTGGACTTCCTTGGTGGTCTCCCATCCAAATAGTGACCAGGGCTGACCCTGCTTAGCTCCCGAGATCTGACGTGATTGGGCTTCCCTGGGCTGTCCAGGTCAGGGTGTGCTTGTTTAGCAACCCCATGTAAATCCTCTCAAATTGAGAAGGTAGCTGGGGGGACCAGATAAATGGATGACGAAGGACTGAGAAGGACACCAAGAAAGTAATTCCCCATCACATTCAATCCTTCTTTCCCCAGCTGCAGAGGCAAGTCCTCAGACCTTGTTTCTTCCAATGAACAGACGGACAACAAACCTTTCTTGCGCTGTTCCAGAAACTGGCCTTGCATTATGTCTCTCTCCTTAATTTGGTTCAAACTAGGAGAATGCCACCAGGCATTGAAACAAAGACACCCAGGATCTTCTGGCCACACCCAGGCTGAAGTACCTGCAAACAGCAGCTTATCCTATCAGCTGGTAGTCATGTTTCCAAGAATTCCTCTCTCGTAGTAGATGAGCCTCTGGCTGCACCCAGGCTTAAGTTCTTGCAACGAGAAGGGGAAAAGAAGAAGAAGACAACGAAGAAGACGAAGAAGAAGAAAAAGAAGAAGAAGAAATTCAATTTATACAATTTATACCCTTGCCCTTCACTACCCAAAGGAGTCTCAGAGCGGCTTACAATCTCCTTTCTCTTCCTCTCCCCACAACAGACACCCTGTGAGGTAGGTGGAGCTGAGAGAGCTCTTTTGAGAACTTCCCTTGAGGGAACAGCTCTGAACGAATTTATGACTGACCCAAGGTCACACCAGCAGCTGCATGTGGAGGAGTGGGGAATCAAACCCAGTTCTCCCAGATTAGGGTCCAAGCTCTTAACCATTACACCAACCTGGCTCATCCCAGATCCTACTAGGTGGTAGTTGGGTTTCCAAGAATTCTTCTACCTTGGTAGATGATCTTTTGGCCACACCCAGGCTGAAATACCTACAGTGTTTATACATGGAAAGTCATCCTGGGCACAGTTTAATTCTACCCCAGCCTTTGTATTGCTATAAGTGAGCCGTACCCAGGGCTATTTTTGGGCAGGAACGCACAGGAATGGAGTTCCAGCTGGCTCCTGAGTTGGCCACGCCCAGCAGGAACTCATTAGCATAATAGGCCACACCCAACAGCAGAAACTCATTAGGATTGGCTACATGAGGGCTGTGTGGCCTAACATGCAAAGGAGTTCCTGCTATAAAAAAAGCCCTGGGGTTTTGACAACAAACAAGGTAAACAGAATAAGAAGCAAAAGGTGGGTGTGGCTGGATGATCACACTTCTGGGAACGTGGGGTGTGGCCTAATATGCTAATGAGCTGTGCTGCCAGAGGTGTGACCTAATATGCTAAAGAATTTCTGCTGGTGGGTGTGGCCTATTATGCTAATGAGTTCCTGCTGGGCTTTTTCTACAAAAAAAGCCCTGGCCGTACCCACCTGTCTGAACCAATACAACACAGAGAAGCCTTCAACACAGCACTTCAAGCTCTGTTCCTACACAACCATCATTCGTTTCCTTGGATAGGAAAGGAAAGGCGTTTAGTGGATTTGGCTCCCATGTACTAATCTATCAGCATTAAAATCCTCCCTTTTTGTGTGTGCTTTCATTTCTGCCGAAAGCGTCACTCTAAATACGATATGCGCCGCTATTTACATAAGGATATAGCCACACCGCAAGCTCATCAGTTCTGCTACTGTGTCTTGTTAGCCTAACTAAATTTCATACTCCGCAAGGAACGGCATCTCCCCCTGAAGTTATTAAAGAGTAGATTTCTTTTAATTAAACTCATTTGCATGTCTAAATGAGACGTAATTGCTACCATTCATTTCACTAATACCGCTCTTTGATTGGAGAAGAGCAACTTTCGTAATTGCTTTAAATGCGACTAAGTAGTTCTCGCTGGTTTGTGCTTTCAGGAAAGCTTGGATTCAAGGAAGGGGATAATGGAACAGATATGGAGCCACTGGCATGCGTCCCAGCTTGGAAACACGACTGTCGTGCCTGATCAGACAACAATTAAAGCCACTTTCGTTTTCAAAATGTCACCCCTCTCCCTTTCATTTCTTGAACTTCAAAAACTTGCACACTTCAAACTTCCGGCGCAATTTCCACCAGCAATGCTCATTAGATCGGTGTCATCCATTGGTCTGCCAGCCAGCTAAGTAGCTGATTAGAGAATTAGACATTTGGAGTCCCTAATGTGCAATTCCCAGTGGAACCCCCAAGTTTCACACACAAACACACATGGACTGTCATTCCCGCCCATATGCTTTTCTCGCTTTTCCTCCCCAAGTGTCTTTCCCTGCCTGTGGTGGCTACTGGTTCCCAAAGATGCTACAGGCAGCCATCCCTTGAGAGCCCAGCCCTCTTCTAGCCTTCTCCTTACTTCATGCTTAAGGTAAACAGAGAGACTTTGCTGCCACCACTGATCCCTCCCAGCGGAAGAGCCTCTTACTTTTTTTTGTTTAAGGGAAGAAGAAAATGGAACTTCTTCAGAGATTTCCTTGTCCTTTCTGAGCTCAGGTTTCCCCCCACCCCCCAAGTCTTGTCATTTCAGAGAACCTTTTTCAGCATCAACTCATTGCCCTACAGGTCTCTCAGGGAAAACTGAGCATGTCCTCATACTCAGTAGGTACAGTGCACCAGCCAGTTTGGTGTAGTGGTTAAGTGTGCAGACTCTAGTCTGGGGGAACCGGGTTTGATTCCCCATGCCTCCGCTTGCACCTGCTGGATGACCTTGGGCAAGCCATAGTTCTGTCAGAGCTGTCCTTGAAAGGGCAGTTCTGGAAAGAGTTCTCTCAGCCCCACCTACCTCACAGGGTGTCTGTTGTGGGGAGGGGAAGGGAAAGGAGTTTGTAAGCCGCTCTGAGACCCCGAGTGAAGGGCGGGGTATAAATCCACTCTCCTCCTCCTCCTCCTCCTGTTGGGCCTCTGCAATTTCCCATGCGCATGTGGACCCAAACACTCTCAGCCTGCTGTTGCACATTGGTAGCCATGGTAGCAGTGTTGCACATTCTTTTACATTGTACTGTCATTTTCCTATTGCACATTGCAGCAGTGGCTAAGCTGTCGTTCACTGGCCAATGTTATGTATCGTCTATACATAAGTAGCGTGAGCTTGAAACTGTCCCCTATCTAAGCCTGGCATCGAAAACAGCAGAACCTGATTGGCTACTCTGTGTAGGAAACCAATCAGGATACTAGAAAAGATCTGGAGGGAGATGAATTGATTGGTTGTTATGTTACTGTGCTGATTGGTTGTTAATGCATCAAGGGGCGTGGTTTTGCCAGCCCGGATAGTTTAACAGAGAGCCTGTTGCTTTCCTGTGTGTGTTTTGTTCCCGTCTTGTTAATAAAGCTGAATCACTTGTGTTGAGCTGCTGCCTCAAGTCTCATAGATAACAGCCACCATTGCAATTGTTCTCATTGTGGAGCCTCTAAGCGGCATCCAAGGAAGCCCAGAGCACAGAGGGCAAGGAAACGAGGGCTCTAGCCCAACGGCTCACAGCCTTTTTTGGTATGCTGACCCACAAGTCCAAATTAATTCAGTATGGTGACCCATCCAGGGCTGGCCCAAAGTGTCTCGGTGCCCTAGGTGAACTATGACCTTAGCATCCCATCCAGTCCAGCATTCCATTTTCTACAGTGGCTAGCCAGAGGTTTTCGAGAGACCAAAAACCATCCCACAAAGAGCACAGCTGTCCCCACTAGTAACCCAAACACGTGGCATTCCAACATACGCAGCCTTTGCATATGGAGGTGACATCCCAGACCATTTCCGCAGTAGTGAAATTCCCCACATTGGCATTGTAAAAACTGCACATTATGTGAAATTTTCCACAGTAGATTTTTCCTCACTGGGTGCAGACCTGAAGTTTTCTCCTTCTTACCCACATTTCTGGAACTCACTAAAATGGGGGGTTCTGAAAATGTGGGGTAAGAAGGAGAAAACTTTGGGTTCGCACTTGGGGAGGACTTCTTACGGGTCGACTCTGGCCTGAAGTGACTGAGCCTAAGTTTTCAAAACAGACAGGGAGGATTAGACTTAAATAGTCCTCTCATATCGATGAAAATTTCTCTTTCTCTCTTTGGACTTGGAGAGGAAAAATCTATTGTGGAAAATGTCATATAACGTGCAGTTTTTAAAAACGTCAATGCGGGGGGAATTTCACTACTGCAGAAATGGCCCTAGACTTTGAATACCCTCTCCTCCTCCATTACACCCTTGACTCCCTCTTAAGATTCTAAGAAACTTACTCTAGTAACTGTCAAGACACATTTCACTTTATCAGCCAACTAATGTATGACACGGAAGTTATTGTGTCCATGGTCACATCTTGGTTTCCAAAACACAAAAGAGAGGGAATCAATACTGGCTAGATATCAGGAGAAACTTCCTAACTGTAAGAGTGGTTGAGCAGTGGAACAGTCTGCCTTGGGAGGTGGTGGACGTTTTCCTTGGACATTTTCAAGCGGAGGCTGGACAACCATCTTTTGGGTATGTTGTAGGTATGTAGGGCCATCTTTTGGCTACGCTCCTGGTTCTCTTGTTGCCCAGTGCAAGGCCATGTCTCCGAGCAAATGTCCCACTCATCATTACCTGGTTACACACCCTCCCTTTCTACCAGGGACTCTGGTTCTTGATCCAGGACTCTCACAGCCTGAGATTGGTAGTTCAGACTGCTTACTTAGCTGTCTGAGTGGCCCTCAAGTACAAAAAGTGTGTCATATTGGCTCCTGCAATAGCTGGCAGGACGGATGTGTTGGGAAATATAGGCAAAAATACTTAGATATTCAGAGTTTGCAATGCATCTTTGCTTCAGTGGAGAGGAGGAATTTCCTTCCGAATAAAAATCTTTATTTCTAAGGAAAAAGGGTACACAGGAAACCTACTAAATAAAAGATACCTAGAACTATGTCTTCACATCTTTACAGCTACAAACAGACAGAACACATGGTCACACAACAATGGAGATTCTTCTTCTTCTTCTTGACCCCTAGAAGGAAGTCACCTGATTGCATTAACCAATCAAAGTTACAAAACAGACTTCAGTTTTCCCGGGCTATCTTTCTATTGGCTCTGTGCCAGGTTCCCTTCCGGGTCAGGCTAAACAATAGCCCACAAGGTAAACAACAGATGAACGCTATAATGACTGAATCTTAGACCTTGCAACTCACATATTTCCAACAGGATGAACCCTCTGAGTATGAAGCTTGGGGGGGGGTTTGCCTCTATCTAGCTGAACTGCCCTTCAAGCTCCACTTTGTCCAGCTTAAGACTACAGTCTTAGTTTCAGGGATCCTGTCCTGGAGAACACACCAGGTCCAGCTGCAAGTACAGCTGTGCTTACCCTCACTTCAGCCTGCCATGGATTTCCATAATTATCCTAAGCACAGAATTTGAATTATTTGAATACACAACGCTTCCTTATACTTGTCAGGTTCTTCAGTCAGTCACACCACACAGGGCTTCTCCAGAAGACAGTGTTTAATAATGGAACAGTACTAAAGACACGTGTATATTCTGTGTCAGTAATGACGAGATACAGCACAGCCTACTAGGTTATACTACATTCAAATAGCCCCCCTTTCAGCAGAAATGAATTGATACATTTTGCGCACGTGGGAGGCCTGAGCGGGCAAGCAAGCATAACATTCTAGAAACCATTAGAGTTCCCAGTGTAAGGCTCCGGCAGCTGGAGCAACAAGGTCAGGGACCTGATAAGAGACTGTGTGGAAAACTTCAGAGGGAAAGGAAGGAGACAGCAGCACTCCTCCCGTATACCATTAACATGACAGGGCTACCTGACAATACTCAGTCACAGCAGCTGTCTACAGGTCAGAATTGTCTGCTCTGACTGGCGGTTGTCCAGAGTCCTAGGCAGAAAGGTCTTTCACATCACCTACAACCTGATCCTTTTAACTGGAGGTGCTGGGGGAACGAAGCTGGGACCAGTTTGGAGAACTGGGTTTGATTCCCTACTCATCCACATGAAGCCAGCTGGATGAACTTGGGCCAGTCACAGCTCTCTCAGAACTCTCTCAGCCCCACCTCCCTTCCAAGGTGACTGTTGTGGGGAGAGGAAGAGAAGGTGATTGTAAGCTGCTCTGAGACTCCTTCAGGTAGTGAACCGTGGGGTATAAAACCAATTCTTCTTCTTCTTCTTCTTCTTCTTCTTCTTCTTCTTCTTCTTCTTCTTCTTCTTCTTCTTCTTCTTCTTCTTCTTCTTCTTCTTCTTCTTCTTCTTCTTCTTCTTCTTCTTCTTCTTCTTCTTGTCTTCATCTCCTTCTCAAGCAGATGCTCTGCCACTGAGATACAACTCATCTCCTTGATAACGAACACATGAACCTGCCTTATACTGAATCATACCCTCGATCTACCCAGGTCAGTACCATCTATTCTTACTGCCAGTGGGATGGAGGGTCTCAAGTTGAGGTCTTTGGGCATCACATCTGATCCGATCCCTTTAACTGGAGATTTAACCCGAGGCCTTTGCCATGCAAAGTAGATTCACTACCACTGAGTCATGGATTCATGACCATCTCCCCACACCCCAACCACAGCCCCTTCCCCCATTTGGACATGGGATTCTAACATGGAGGGGAACATACAGCATATGCCAGCTCTGTTGATGCGAAATGTATCATTTGGACTTCAGCTTTTCTTATTTTAGCACCTCCCCTCTTCAATAACTGCTCTTGTCCTTGGCAAAATGAATGAGGCTTCCCGGCCCTTTGATATTTGTGGCTCGGGTACAAGACTGCCGATGGCCGTTCGAGGGGTATAAAGCCCAGGCGCCCCACGCATTTTGATAGAAATACGAATGAATACCTTCTCCAGCTCCGATGGATGCAATGGGATTAACAAGGATACGCTGGCGAGGAACCATCAATTTAGCTCAATTTGTTTCCCCTGCAGAGATCCGTAAAGGTACATTAACGGCTGGCGGGGAAGGCTTTGGGGTTAATAAAGTCAGCTTCCCAACTGCCATTAGGATCACTTAAAAACTCATTCGACGAGCCGGTTGTACATCTTGCCCAAAGGGGGGGGGAATCTTAAAGTAGCATAAAAAGCACTTTAGGGAGGGCAACGAGGGATGGATGCAGACATGGGGGGAGAAGGAGAGGAGGCGCCGCACAGAAGAAAGGGCTTGCAAATGGCTGCGCTGGGTCTGGAAGGGGGGGGAGATTAAACTCGAGATGTGTCTACCCATTTTTATCCCAGCCTTCTTCCAAGGATCTCAGGGCAGCGTACATAGTTCTCCACCGCAACGCATGGCCATCACACCCACCTTATGACCATTGCAGGCTTCTTGTAGGTTCTAGTCCAGCATTTTAAGCACTACGCATCACTGGCTTTCCAGGACAGCTCGGTTTGCTGTCTTGAGGACACTTGTCAGCTAAGTTGCCATCGCAGCAGGGTGGGGGGAGGATGAGGCTGTTACTGGCTGTCTGAATTTGTTGGAATGTTGACTTTCACTTCTCTCACAGTGCCTTATCAGGTAGCTTGCTCTGGCGACCTTGGCGTTTTCCCAGTTTCTCTTACTTGGTAGGTGCACCTGTTACTTTCGGCATGCTTGGCCCCTTCTGCTGATTGGGCTGGGTCCATCAGGAGGGCTCCTTTTGAACTCTGTATATCTTTGACCTCTCCTGCCCTAAGATCAGTTCTGACACTGAATGTGTGTGTAACAGATGACCTACCTTTCCTGTCACCAATAAAGCTTTACTCTTTGGAAAGAAAGCGTGGAGAACTGATTGCTGTGGGACTCCTGACAACTTGTTGGGCTCAGAATCACTGCACGACTTCGTTTCCCTCTCGAGAGTTCCAGCAAAAAGAAAAAGAAAAGAAAAGCCCTGGACACAATGCTCCCTCTAAGCTGTGGAGTCTTGTGAGCAAAAATCCTACTTTGTGAGCTCCTGGCATTAAAGTTGTGAGCGAGCAATTTGGCTACTGCATAAATCAGTCTGCTCTGGAGCCATCCTTCCTGAGCTAAGACAAAATGTGTGAGCCGGAGGCTAAAAAACTGTGAGCTAGCTCCAGGGCCAGCCTGAGGGTTTTTCACACCCTAGACGGGGCTACCTTCTGGCGCCCCCCTGCATGCACCCAATTACAGGGTTGCCAACCTCCAGGTGGGGCCTGGAGAGAAGGAACCCCCTCCTGCTCCTGCAGGGCACGCCTAGCCAGGGAAGGGGCAGGGTTTAAACCCCATTCCTTCTGTCTGAGTGCCAGCTTGCTGGCACGCCCCGCAGCTGCAGGGTGTGCTGGCAAGCCAGGGAAGGGGCAGGGGTTTAAACCCCCAACCCTTCTGTGTGAGCGCTGGGTTGCCGGTGCACTCCGCAGCTGCAGGACACGCTGGCAAGCCAGGGGAAAGGGCGGGGGGTTTTGGCAGGGCTTTTGGCGGGGGCCTTTTGGTGCTTCTAAGGGCTGGCGTGCTCTAGGCGAACGCCTAGTTCGCCTAGAGAGCGAGCCGGCCCTGGCTAGCTCACACTAACTCAGCTTAGAGGGAACACTGGCACACAGGGATAAATTGCATGAATGAACATGAATCTGGCTTATGGCCCAAGGTCCATCAAGGTCAACATTGTTTACTCAGACTGGCAGTGGCTCTCCAGGGCCTCAGATGGAGGTATTTCACATCAACTACCACCACATCCTTTTAGCAGGAGATGCCAGGGGCTGGTCCTAGGATCTTCTGCATGCCAAGCAGATGCTCTGCCAGTGAGCCACAGCCCTCAGTCCTTCCCTCAAGCCCTTTCTTCCTGGGAGTTGCATTTGTAGAACAGGAAGGAGGAGCCATTTCAACCCTTTGTCCTTCCTCATTTAATCCTTCTGTCCTATTCCTCCATTCAGGTCCCATGATCCAAAGGACAACCAGTTTGGTGTAGTGGTTAAGTCCGCAGACTCTAATCTGGGAGAATCAGGTTTGATTCCCCAGTCCTCCACATGCAGCTGCTGGTGTGACCTTGGGTCAGTCATAAGTTCTTTCAGAGCTGTTCTCTCAAGGGCAGAGCTCTCCCAGCCCCACCTACCTCACAGGGTGTCTGCTGTGGGGAGGGGAAGGGAAAGGAGATTGTAAGCTGCTCTGAGACTTCTTTGGGTAGTGAAGGGCAGGGTATAAATCCAATCTCCTCATCATGTTCCTCCTCCTCCTCCTCGGACTTGAACTAGAAAGGGCTGCTGGAATGGGTAAGAAGGCAGGAAAACCCTACGTTCTGTGCACCAACCAGTAGGATACTGCCAGTTGTACTGGCTTGTGTTCCTGGTGTTCCCAGGCATTCCCATCACCGCTTGATGTTGCCGTGATAAAAACGGAACACTGTAGCCATGCCTTTCTTGCACAAATTCAAAGCATCTCAGGCTAAATAATACATCATAATGAAACTCGTATATTTCCGTTCCTGAAACCGCTGGCAGAAAGGCAGAGTCACGCTGATCTCCTCCGTCCCACCATCCACCAGGCCCTGGCAGTGAGAACCAAAGTTCTGCTGGCTGGCTCGAGTCAGAGCAGCTGTTGACATCTCTGGCAGACTGGCAGCGCCAGGCTGATTTCCTCCTCCTCTTCCACCCAGGGGCCCTGGCAGTGGAGCCGGAGTCACACACACACACACACACACACACACGAGAGCACTGTGATGTGCCTCTTCAAGCTCGCAATCACACAGTGCCGCCTTGTTATGCCATGGTATAAATTATAGACAAAGCTTTGATCATCTCCGTTGTTCGTTGGGTTAGTCATCTGGGCAACACCTGTGGATCGGGAGTGGGCTGCCGAGCTGGCCTCGGTCTTGACTGGCGAGACTCTCCGGTTGCCGAAAAATGACAGAGAGGTGACAGCCATCAAAGACCAAAGCAGAAAGACATCCTTGGAAGCTCTGGGCACATACAGGAGACCGCGCACCGGCAGGGAGGGAGTGGTTTTTGAAAGTCGGCTTCTCTCACACTCTCAACAGGCATTTTGACTGCATTACGTAATGCATAATTAAGCACCGCTCTATCTGAAGTGTGCTCGGAGAGCAAAATATTCATGGGAACTTGGGGAGGGGGGGAGAGGAGTGTTTATGTATCGAGGTGTTGTTTTCTTCCATGCCTTCCTAATCCCGTTAGCAATGGAGGGGTTGTAGGAGATAATAGAAATGATTAGTGCTAATGGCACTCCTTTGTTGGGGGGACTGAAACTTGTAATTAAAAATCTGACATGGCTTGTGCCTTTTTTTTTTCTCCACCCCCAAAAGCTGTTTATGCAAGAGCGTGCCTTCAGGAGCCTGTGCCGCTTAACCTGGGCTGTTTGTATCCCCAGCTCACATCTCTCTTTTAAAGTTTCTGGCAATGCAATCCTAAACGGACTTCCAACCTTTGATTTCCATTGAAGTCAGCAGGTTTAGAAGAAGAAGAAGAAGAAGAAGAAGAAGAAGAAGAAGAAGAAGAAGAAGAAGAAGAGGAAGAGGAGGAGGAGGAGGAGGAGGAGGAGGAGGAAGAAGAAGAAGAAGAGGAAGAGGAAGAGGAAGGAAGAGGAAGAAGAAGAGGAAGAGGAAGAGGAAGAAGAAGAGGAGGAGGAGGAGATTGGATTTATACCCCGCACTTCACTCGGAGTCTCAGACCAGCTTGCAAACTCCTTTCCCTTCCCTCCCCACAACAGACACCCTGTGAGGTAGGTGCGGCTGAGAGAACTCTGAGAGAAACAGCTCCTGAGAGAATAGCTCTGACAGAACTTGTGACTGACCCAAGGTCACATCAGCAGGTGGAAGAGGAGGAGTGGGGGATCAAACCCAGTTCTCCCAGATTAGAGTCCGTGCACTTAACCACTACACTAAACTGTTGCTCTGTTTGGGGTTGCCCTGGAATATTGGTGTGCATCTAAGCTGCAGTCCTGCACAATTACTATGTAAATGGGGGCGTGGGGGGAGCCAGTAGGAGCAGTCACAGGAACAAAGGTGTGACTAGAAGACTTCGTACCATGGACATCCCTCTGTCGGAAAGTCTCACTCGATTGCTCACTCCAGATCCAGAATCTTTGGGTGTGGCCTGAATGGCATTTTCTTACATTATATTGCCAGTAGAGAATCCATGCCAATGTACAACCTGAGAATCGACCAAGCCAAACCAAATAGGGGCTGGTTGGAAGTCTAGCAAATGGAAAATCAGAGAATCCAGCCAATGTACAATCTGAGAATCTACAAGAAGGTAAAACTGAGAATTTATCCCAATGTACAACTCAAGAATCTACAGCAACGACAAACCCAAGAATCCATATCAAAAAGCAACGAACCAACTCGAGCTAAGAGCACAACTTTGCAAAGTCAGCAAAAACAATTTAAAAGAGCATAACTGAGGTGTCACATGCCACCCTCTGCCATCTCACCAGTGACTCTACTCTGTGAGTCCTTGGGGCCTCAGAAAGGGAGGAGAGGAGATCTGAGTCACTCTGGTCCTCTTCCTCCCTGGCTAGCTGCTCCTTTTATGCATCTGGAGATCAGCTGCCACACTTCCTCCCTGGCCCATCATTCAAACTCCCCTTCTATCTGCCCGTCCCTGTCAGCCCCTCCCCTCCTTCCTGGCTGATTGGCCCCAGCCCTTGCCAGTCAGGCTGGGCCTATTCCCATTGGAGTGGGCCACAGAATCATCCTCCCTGGGCTCCTCCCCCACCCACCTACCTACAGTGGGAGGGCTTCTAGTCTCCTGGCCCCACTGATGGACCTCCTGATGGTATTTTTGGCCACTGTGTGACACAGCTGAGTCCTGGGCCCCAGATGTTGGTGGAGCAATCTCTGGCATCCTCTCCTGCCATGGCTGCACCCCTCCTCAAGGTGGCATGGGGATGCCCAGGATGATGCCTCTGGCCCAGATGCTAAGGCAACTCAACCTGGCAAGCTGATACCAAGGGCTGGGAAGACACAGACACTCCAAAGCCAGTTTGGTGTAGTGGTTAAGAAGAGTGGTGGACTCTAATCTGGAGAAACGGGTTTGATTCCCCACTCCTCAACATGCATCCAGCTGGGTGACCTTGGGTCAGTCACAAGTTCTCTCAGTGCTCTCTCAGCCCCACCTACCTCACAGGGTGTCTGTCGTAGGGAGAAAAAGGGGATTGTAAGCCACTCTGAGACTCCGAGTGAAGGGTAGGGTATATATCCAACTCTTCTTCTTCATCATCTTCTTCTTCTTTTTCAAAGAAAGAGAAAAGTAAAAATGAAAAAAAAAATGTTTCTGGAAGCCTTCAAATGCTGGCTTTCAATATTCCCAGTTAATCCTGAATATTACTGTAATTTTTCAGGACCCATTTACTAGTATCCCAGAAAATCCCAGATACCATCCAGAGACCTGAATACATCCCAGAAATACAGATAAGGTGTGTGTTTGTGGGTGTGTAGATAGATGATGATAGATAGATGATAGAAGATAGATAGATAGATAGATAGATAGATAGATAGATGATAGATAGATAGATAGATAGATAGATAGATAGATAGATAGATAGATGATAGATAGATAGATAGATAGATAGATAGATAGATAGATGATAGATAGATAGATAGATAGATAGATAGATAGATAGATAGATGATAGATAGATAGATAGATAGATAGATAGATAGATAGATAGATGATAGATAGATAGATAGATAGATAGATAGATAGATAGATGATAGATAGATAGATAGATGATAGATAGATAGATAGATAGATAGATGATAGATAGATGATAGATAGATAGATAGATAGATGACAGATAGATAGATAGATAGATGATAGATAGATAGATAGATAGATAGATAGATAGATAGATAGATAGATAGATAGATAGATGATAGATAGATAGATAGATAGATAGATAGATAGATAGATGATAGATAGATAGATAGATAGATAGATAGATGATAGATAGATAGATAGATAGACGATAGATAGATAGATAGATAGATAGATAGATAGATAGATAGATAGATAGATAGATAGATGATAGATAGATGATAGATAGATAGATAGATGATGATGATAGATAGATAGATAGATAGATAGATAGATAGATAGATAGATAGATAGATAGATATCCAAACATCCATTCCTAATTGCTAGCCAACTTTCCCTACGAAACAAGGAGTGGATAACCAGAAGCAGTGAGGAGTCATGAGGGAGTTTCCTAGACAGGAACAGCTCCTGATTCAGTTTGGAAGGTGATGGGAACTGTAAATCCCTTGTTCCCTGATAATGCTCAGGAATATAATTTCCAGTTAAGGCCTAAAAGCAAGCTTCTCCCATTTCGAGAGCCATACGTGTTACTTGCTCTCCCCTCTATGGAAGTGATTGGCTTTTTTTTTTTCCTTTGGAAGGGAAGAGACTTGGTAGCAGAAGGACCAAGTCTTCCCATTGTTTCTTAGTTTTCTTCCAGGAATTCTCCTGCAGAAAAAAATAAATAAATCCTGGATTCCAATTGCCCATCCCTCACTTTGTGCTTTCGCATAAAGCAGGAGTCTCAAAGGCTAGCACCAAGGCCAGCTCCATGCATCTCCTCATTGCCGGGATCAAGCAAGTTTGAAGCAGTCCCTTCAGGGCTACTGGTTATAGGAGGGAACTGTAAGCTGGGAACTGTATCCAGGAGCCCAGAACTCTCTAGGTTCTAGGTATCAGGAGACACCAAAGAGCCTGTTCTGTTCTACCGGGATCTCAGCATAGAGATCAATACTCATGGACGTCACAGTGCTCACTGGTGTGTTCCCTAGTATCCTTGCTTCTTCCCTAGAACATCTCTTTGCCAAGAAAATGAGCCAGCCTTGGTTTCCCTTAACTTCATTGGAATGGGAAGTGCTTCAGGAGAACATCTTAGTGTCCACCTCCATCATGAGGAGTTGTGGCTTAGGAGCTCCCAACTTTGCGATGAACCCTCCTCAGTGTTCTGTTATTGGTCCCAGACAGCATGACAGCCACGTCGCGATTGGTCCTGTCCCCAATGACAGCCCTTTTGTTGCGTGCCCACACATTGGTGAAGAAAATTGGAGACCATTGCTATTCTACTTTCTGATATAAAGCTCTTGGCAGTTTGGTGATGGCGGAAATTGCCATCGAGTCACAGCCAACTTATGGTGACCCCGTAGATGTTGCAACGCAATGCTCCCTCTAAGCTGTGGAGTCTTGTGAGCAAAAATTCTGCTTTGTGAGCTACTGGCACTAAAGTTGTGAGTGAGCGATTTGGCTGCGGCATAAGAACATATGAACATAAGAACATAAGAGAAGCCAATGTTGAATCAGGCCAATGGCCCATCTAGTCCAACACTCTGTCACACAGCGGCCAAAATATACCAGGTGCCATCAGGAGGTCCAGCAGTGGGGGCATGAATTAGTTTGCTCTGGAGCCATTCTTCCTGAGCTAGGACAAAAATGAGTGAGCCGGGGGCTAAAAAGCTGTGAGCTAGCTCACGCTAACTCAGCTTAGAGGGAACATTGGTTGCAAGGCTACAGTCATACAGAGGTGCTATTTCCTGCCTCCATGCAGCAACCTTGGACTTCCTGGGTGGTCTCCCATCCAAATACTAACCAGGGCTGACCCTGCTTAGCTTCTGAGATTTGACAAGATCGGGCTAGCCTCAACTATCCAGGTCAGGGTAGGAAACTTTGAGCCCCCTTACAAGTATAGAACCCAAGTTGCTCATGGGTCAAGCGGTTTGGGGCAACAAGACTGCCGGAGAGCCCCAGGACGATGGTATAAATCATCTATCTGTGAAGCATCTAGCAGGGGACAGCAACCATCTCAAGAGGTTATTGCTCTCGTTTGGCGGAATCTGATTTCCAGACACAGTAATAAGCCTTCAGCTGCAATTGTTTGCTCACCGTTTCCAAAGTCAGACCCAGCTTCGTTCGCTGCCAATAATGCCAGCCGGGACAATAATTCTGTCAAGGGGCAGACTATAAATGGCCGCCGTATCACCCCATTGCCCTTCCCTTTGACTCCTCGGTGCCTATCGCAGGCCATTATCTCCTGATAACCACGTGCATCGAGGATCATTAAAGGCCTCCGCTTGGTTTCACCTTGCAGGCTCGCCTTGCAAAGGGGAAGCTTGTGCGAGAGGAGAGGAAAATCTTCCACTCCAATGGCATACCAGAAAAGAATGTCATCTGGTCTAGTTTCATTGTATATCATTCTAAACTTGAGCATGGTGAGGTGGTGAGGGCAAGTCTGACAGGAGCACCCGGGCATTTCTTTGGACCAAAAGTCCGTCCCATATTCAGACGTTGCAAACAAGCTTCATTTTGCTTGGGGGAGCAAGACTAAGCCTAGTTTCTTGTTGGGCCCATGTTCGTAATGGGTTGGATCCCGCCGGTTTCTTCGTAGGTCAAAAGGGGGGAAGGAAGGGGGTTCCACTTGGATCACCCAAAAAGCTGTGCTGGGGATCATGGGGCCTGCATGGAGATAAGTCATGTGTCCTGGGGAATAGGTGTAGCACCATTTACTATATTTTAGCCAGGGGGAACTGGCTTCCACTTATTAAAAAAAAACCCCACCAGGTTCTACCCAATTTGGAGGTGATCGTTTACCTCTCCTCCCACGTTTGAATCCACCATTTCATGAGATATATCTCAATATTCAATCTGGAGCACGTATCTCACCAACTGGAGAAGTGGGCTGCCACACCAAGTGGATGCTCCAGCTTGAGCAAAAGAGGAAGGTTTTGTCTATTCTGACTGGCAGCAGTTACCCAGCGTCTCAGGGCCTTTCGTATCACCCACCATCTCTCTCTCTGTGTGTAAAGTGCTGACTTACGGCAGTCCTAGCAATGGGCTTCCAAGGTAAGTGAGAAGCAGAGGTGGTTTTCCATTGCCTTCCTCTGCAGAGTGTTCCTTGTTCGTCACCCTTTCTTAGCTTCTCAAATTTAATGAAGAAGAAGAGATTGGATTTATACCCCGCCCTTCACTACCAAAGATGTCTCAGAGCGGCTTACAAACTCCTTTCCCTCCCCCTCCCCACAACAGACACCCTGTGAGGTAGGTGGGGCTGAGAGAGCTCTGACAGAAACTGCTCTTTTTCAAGAGCAGCTCTTATCAGAACTACGGCTTGCCCAAGGTCATCCAGCAGGTCCAAATGGAGGAGTGGGGAATCAAACCCGGTTCTCCCAGATTAGAGTCCACACACTTAGACACTACACCAAAATGGCTTAGCTTCTGCTTAGCTTCTGAGATCTCAGCTTCTGAGGTCTAATGAGATTGGGCAATCCATGCTGTCTTTCATCCTGGTCATAATTTACTACCCGATCCTTTTAAATGGAGATGCCTGGGATTGAACCCGACACTTCCTGCATGCCAAGCAGATGCTCTAAACACTGAGATGCAGCAGGCCCATAGCTACAGTCGGGCATCTTGTGGCTAGGCACCCTGACTTCCCATCCAGCCCAGGGGCCCTGAGCAATGGCAGGTGTGGGGAAGGAGCTTGGTATCCCTTTCATTCAATTAGTCGGCGCCCCCTAAGAAATTTGCCCCCTGACTTAAAAACTCCTGGCTACAGGCCTGGGCTCACATGTGCCTGGGATCGTGTGCCCAGAACAGAACCCAGAATACGATACACATTTGATCATGTGGACCTGGGGAGGAGTTGAGGGAAACGTAACGTGTAGTGAGGTCCGTAGTCTGCTCTGAGTTCCAATGACAGAGCACAGAAGGAAGCGCTAAAGGAAATCCTTTGGGGTTTGGGAATGGAGATGCGGCGTTCTGGGTTTGGCAGCTGACTCCTCAGGAGCAAGAATCGGCACTGTAGCGGGAGGATCGCTCATTGAGGCACAAATAGTGCTGAAAATGGGGATCTTTTCTTAGGAAATTCAGTTCATGGAAACCAAAAGGGCACAGAAATAAAGAACCAGGGGTTCAGTCCGCATGCAGGAGAAGCAAAATCAAAATGGAGGAGGAGGAGATTGGATTTATACCCTGCCCTTCACTACCCAAAGGTGTCTCAGAGCAGCTTACAAACTCCCTTCCCTTCCCCTCCCCATGACAGACACCCTGTGAGCTAGGTGGGGCTGAGAGAGCTCTTGACAGAAACTGCTCTTTTTCAAGAACAGCTCTTATCAGATCTATGGCTTGCCCAAGGTCATCCATAGCCAGGTGCAAGTGGAGGAGTGGGGAATCAAACCCGGTTCTCCCAGATTAGAGTCCACGCTTTTAACCACTATACCAAACAAGCCAAAGTAGCCAAAATTTAGCATGAACATTCCTCCTTAGCCCTGACCTAGATAGCCCAGTCTAGTGCAATCTCCTCAGCTCTCGGAAGCTAAGCAGGGTTGGTCCTGGTTAGCACTTGGATGGGAGACCACCAAGGAAGTCTAGGGTTGCCACACAGAGGTGAGAATTGGCAACCCATGCCTGTTCATCGCTTGCCTTGAAAACCCGACGGGGATGTCATAGCTGGCAGTGACTTGATAGCTAAAAAATAAATCCTTCTTCAGCATTTTAACCGCTTTCCCATGGAAAAGGACAGAAAATGCAGCTATGGGGAGGGAGGGAGAGACAACATTAAAATGTAATGTGTGATAGCTTATCAAAGGTGGCCCATTTGAATCATCGGAAGATGTTTATACCCTGACAGCTCAGAATTCAGATGACAGGGAAGAGGCAGTGACAACATCAAACCCAAATTATCAAGCAGGCGGGCAGGTAAATTAATGATAACACTCCAAAGTCAGAGGGTCTGTCAAAAACATTTCAATTACTGTTCGAAGCACACACACACACAAAGAATCTCTTTTAGCAGCGCTTCTGGGTAAATGTGCCACACGGCAGGATGTACACCTGCAGCAAATTCCTCTCAAGAAGGAAACTGGTTACAGAACAAAGAGCAGCATTATCAATTTAGGAAGGCACATTTATTAGATCAATGTTTGATTTCAGTGGCACCTTTAAGACCAACAAAGTTTAGTTCCGGGCATAAGCATTTGAGTGCATGCTTTTTGTTTGTTTGTTTTGTTTTATGCCCTGCATTTCACTACTGTTTGGTCTGTTTTGGTGTAGTGTTTAGTGCGTGGACTCTAATCTAGGAGAATCGGGTTTGATTCCCCACTCCTCCACTTCCAGCTGCTGGATGACCTTGGGCAAGTCATAGTTCTGTCAGAGCTGTCCTTGAAAGGGCAGTTCTGGAAAGAGCTCTCTCAGCCCCACCGACCTCACAGGGTGTCTGTTGTGGGGAGGGGAGGGGAAAGGAGTTTGTAAGCCGCTCTGAGACTCTGAGTGAAGGGCAGGGTATACATCCAATCTCCTCCTCCTCCTCCTCCAAAAGAGTCTCAGAGAGGCTTACAATCACCTTCCCTTCCTTTCCCCACAACAGACACCCTGTGAGGTAGGTGGGGCGGAGAGAGCTCTGAAAGAGATGCTCTTGAGAGAACAGCTCTGAGAGAACTTGTGAGTGACCCAAGGTCACCCAGCTGACTTCATGCGGAAGAGTGGGAAAATCAACCCCAGCTCTCCAGATTAGAGTCCACCACTCAGGAGGTTTTGTGATGGTGACATGGGGAGCTGTGGCTCAGTGGTAAAGCACCTGGGGGTTCAGTTCCCAGCGTCTCCAGTGAAAAAGAACCAGGCAGTAGGTGATGTGAAAGCCCTCTCTTCCTGAGACCCTGGAGAGCTGCTGCCAGTCCGAGTAGGCAATACTGACCATGAGGGGCAGAGGGTCTGATTCAGTAGAAGGCAACTTCAGGTGTTCATGTGACAGCATTAGTTAGCTGCTTACACAACTTATTTGGCTTATTTTTGTTCTAGTATCTTCTGAGGCTAAAATAACTAAACTGAGGCTATTGTACTTTGGTCACATCTTGAGAAGCCAAGAGTCACTGGAAGAGACAATAATGCTAGGAAGAGCTGAAGGCAGCAGGAACAGAGGAAGAGCCAATAGGAGATGGATGGACTCAATCAAAGAAGCCTTCGTTTGGAAGAGCTGAGCAAGGCTGTTAGCAATAGGACACTTTGGAAGTCATTGATCCCTAAGGTCACCATGAGTTGGAAGTGACTTGGCAGCACACAACACACAGATACGGCTTCTGAGGTCTAAAAACCACAGTAGTACCTCTGAGTTATGCCCAGGTAGGGTTTAGTCCCCGCCAATGCTCCCTCTAAGCGGTGGAGTCTTGTGAGCAAAAATTCGACTTTGTGAGCTATTAGCATCAAAGCAATTTGGCAGTGGTCCATCAGTGGCTGTTAGCGAGAAGGTACAGATAGGAACTCTCAAGCTGGAGCAGGTGATGCACTGTATTCTTTTTTTCCCCCAAATATATTTTATTAATTTTTTTTACAAAATGAACGATAAACATAGAACAACAAGTAAAAGCAATGCAATGTTAACAAATTTAAAGTCTCAAGGAATTAACATTAAAGCCGTTGTAGTCTGATCACATCCTCTGGTACTTCTTTCTGAGTTCGTAAAGAATCCAAAATGGGTGACCAAGTAGAATACCGCAATTTGCATTTTCCATAATTCGAACACTTAATAAACCATGTAATCTTATCCATTATAAACAATTGCCATATTTTGTTGTGCCATAGGTTCAGTGATGATGCACTCTATTCTTGGTGCTAGGGGGGGCAGCAGTGGGAGGGCTTCGAGTGTCCTGGCCCCACTGCTGGACCTCCTGATGCCCCCTGGTATTTTTGGCCACTGTGTGACAGAGTGTTGGACTAGATGGGCCATTGGCCTGATTCAACATTGGCTTCTCTTATGTTCTCTTATGTTTGTTCTTATGTACTGCATAAATTAGTTTGCTCTGGAGCCATCCTTCCTGAGCTAAGACAAAAATTCTGTGAGCCGGAGACTAAAAAACTGCGAGCTAGCTCACACTAACTCAGCTTAGAGGGAACGCTGGTCACTGTTAAGAGACGCTGCTGGATATTGTACTTGAAGTTTCCTTCACTTACCTAAGGACAGACTCAGGTGGGTGGCCACGTTGGTCTGAAGCAACAGCACAAAGCTCGAGTCCCGTGGCACCTTTAAGACCAATAAAGTTTAATTCTGGCTATAAGCTTTCCTGTGCAGGCGCACTCCTTCAGATCCAAAGAAGTATGAATTCACAAGGAAGCTTATGAATGAAACTACTGGTCTTAAAGGCACCACTGGACTCAAACCCATTAATTCCATTTTTTTTTAAATTGCCCCAGCCAAAGCTAGGACGTTTTATTATTTTCAGAAAGAAAGAAAGTCACTACAAGAAAACAACAACAACAATCACATAACAGCAATCCAGACAACACAACATCTACTACAACAGTGGAGCTCGTACTTAATCTCTGGTTAACTTATATAGTACAGTTGAGTCTTATCTTGTTTTAAACGCCTATGCCTAGTTTTACAATCAACTTTAAGTGGTAACATTTATTTTTCAGTTATTCAAGATTTCTGGGTACAGTCCTCAATCCATCTATGAAATTTCATCCATATGTTTTTCCCCTTGTAACTGAAAGATTTAATTTGTCCATTTCTGCAGCTTCAAACAATTTACCTATTATTTCTTCTTTCGTGGGTACTTCTTTCTTCCAATATTTTGCATAGAGTATGCTTGCATGTACAATTATGTAGACATATTGTTTGGTAAAATTTTTGGAACAATATTCAATAACAATAATTCAGGATTAAATGGTACACTTATTGCTAACATTTTCTGCAATATTTCATGTATCTATATCTAATATGTTTTCGCTAACTTACATGTCCACCACATATGGTAAAAAGAACCAGTTTTACTTTTACATTTCCAGCATAGATTTGACATATTGGGACACCATTTAGCTAAGTTTTCAGGAGTCATAAACCATCTATAAAATATTTTATATATATATTCTTTATAAGAAATTGCTTTTGTAAATTTAATATTTAACTTCCACACCCTAGACCATTCCTCCATTTGTATATTATGGCCTATATTTTGAGCCCACTTAATCATTGATTCTTTTACCACTTCATCTTGCGTTTTCATATCTAACAGCACAGTATAGATTCATTTTATATATTTGCCATCAGTCTCAAACATAATTTTATCAAGCTCTAAGGGTGAGTAATAAAACCAGTTACTTGATCTTTAGCAAATTTAGAGTCTATTTGCAGATTTAGCAAATCTAGAGTCCCACCAGTTCAAACATATACCTCTTTTCCTAAGTTCATCTTGATTACGTATTTCGTTTTGGCTGTTAACACATTTTCATATGCCCAAAATAAGTCTTTTGTAAATGTCATTGGGTGTGTAAATGCTTCTAATGATGAAACCCACTTGGGTATTTTAGTATAATATAACTTCTGTATCTAATCCCATTGTTTCAATAATGCTGCTCTTACAGTATGTTCGTTAAAGTATTTGTAAACACTACTTTTTCTATACCAAACAAATACATGCCATCCTAATTGTAAGTTGTGTCCTTCCAGTTTTAATAGTCTTGAATTTTGTAGTGTAATCCATTCTTTCATCCAGGCTATACTGGCTGCTTTGTAATATAATTGCCAGTGTGGAAATGTGAACCCTCCTCTTTCTTTTGTATCTTGCAGGACTTTCATCTTAATTCTAGGCTTTTTTTCTTGCCAGATGAACTGCCTCACCAACTTATCTATTTCTTTAAAGTACTGTTGGTTTTTTATTATTGGTATTGCTTGAAATAAAAAGATATAAATCAAAAAACAAAAAAAGCAAAAACCAAATTTATAATCCAGCAGAGTTTTCTTCTTTCCCAGGCCAAAATTAGGTTTTATATCCAAATTGTCCAGCTATATTCTTAAAAAAAACAAGTAGTATTCCAGGTATAAGGATCTCTAATCCTCTTCTGCAAAGACCTGTCTTAGATAGATATGTCAATCTTAAATCCAAAAGTCCCAAAAGTAAAAGCCAAGCAGAGCACTTCACCACAATTTTTACCAAGATCAGCTGGCAGTCTGGAATCTTCTTAGGGATAGTCTCCAAAATCTCTTAACTAGTACTTGAAGACTTTAAGGTGAAGAGAGCACTAAATCTATAAGAGGGAAAAGGTCTTGTATTTCCACAAATTTAAAGTAAACAAGAACAAAGGGAGCAAAGCATCCAACTTTTCTTATAGTGTAGGGCTTTAAACTTTAAATGGACACTTTTCCCTCACAAATAGAAAAAAAATACCAAAGTCCAGTTTTGTTATCAGGGTTTGCAGTACTCACGGTGTGAAGTTGTTAGAAAGAAAGTTGAAGATTCTTTGATGTTAGTAGAGCGCCAAAATTCGGTTGCTCTCGCCTCCGCACTCAAATGGCTGTCATGAGTGCTGACTCTCCAGACCTTGCTTCGGGGCAATGAGGGTTCTACTCAGGCACCACCATGCCTGAGAGTCTCCAAATCAAGCCCCCTGAACAGGAAATTTTGTGGGAGACCGGGGCGATCCAGTTCTCCTGCTAGGTCCGGGAGCCTTGGGGGTTCCTCGGGAGCAGTCCCGGGCACCCTCCGACGATGGCAGAACACAAACCAGAAGTCAGAATTCCTCATTGGCCACCTCCAGAGTCCTGGTGGGCTATTGTTCTAGAGCTCCAAGCTCAGGCAGTCTCTGGTAGAAACAGTCCTGGAATGTTCCAGTCCCAATACATAATAGGAGGCCTCATTTATACTTTCATTCTATGCCTAGTAATTCCACTCTGGAACAATTCGTTTCTGGTCCACTTTGTATCTATGCTGTATAATTGTATTGTATTATACATTGTGCTATAAGCCAATTTGTTCCTCGTTGTGTTTGGCCCTAACAGGCCGAAATGCATCAGGTCAAGTCCATTGGCCCTTGTGTATATATGATTTTTGAATTTTTACATGAGGTGTGATTAGGCCACTATACATTTTTAATCCTTTAGAAATAAATACATGCATTTTTACATATTATTTATATGTTAAGTTTTAATTGTTGGCCCTCTGCTCAGTTTGACTTATCTTTTCAGGTTCTTGATCGGCGTTTGGGAGAAGCACAGGACATTTCCAAAGGTATTTCGCCTGTCCCTTATTTACTTATAAAAGACTACTTTAGATTCTCACTCAAGTTTTAATTTACTTCATTTACTTGTATTTGAACAATCAACTTTCTTATTAGGGAATAAATCCCAGTATATTATTTATGCTGCTACAAGATTTGCTCTAGCTGCAAATGAGATTAAAATTAATATTGACAGTTTGGGTAATGTAAAGTAATTTTGTTTTGATTAACTCTCCCTCTTGGATTATATAGTGTGCTATATTGACTTGCTTTCTCTTCTGTGCCATGTATTGATTGTTTAATGGTGGAAATTCTTTTTCGGTCTGCGTAAGAAAACCTGCACCTCCTCAGGCATATGCCTAGATGGACATACACAAGGTGGAACTTAGATGGTCCCACATCCACTGTGAAATCCTAATTGGATTTGATAGGTGTCACTCTGTTAAGGAATAAATTGTTAATCCCAAGTAGCTCTAATGATCGGGGCAGCATTTCCCCACCATTGTTTGGGAAATAAAAATAAGAAAACAGGTTTGATGCCATGTTTTCCAGAATATTTTCCACAGGGCCTGTAAAATGGAGCTGTGCAACCAGGCCTTTGGGTGAGGCAGTTGGGTGCCTCACTACAGTAGGCCTCCCCTGCCTCTTTTCCCTGGAGAGCCAGTTTGGTATAGTGGCTAGGAGTGCAGACTAATCTGGGAGAACTGGGTCTGATTCCCCACTCCTCCACATGCAGCTGCTGGTGTGACCTTGGGTCAGTCACAAGTTCTCTCAGAACTGGTCTCTCAAGGGAGCTCGAGAGAGCTCCCTCAGCTCCACCTACCTCACAGGGTGTCTGTTGTGGGGAGGGGAAGGGAAAGGAGATTGTAAGCCACTCTGAGACTCCTTTGGTTACTGAAGGGCAGGGTATAAATCCAATCTCTTCTTCTGTTCTCCCTCTCTTTCCTTCTTCTCTAACCAGCTCCCCTCCAACTAGCCTATACTGTTTGTTACATCGATTTGTATCATAAACTGAGGGCTGGCCCAAGTATTACCTCAAAGGCCCTTCCTGAGATTAGACTCAGTTTTATTCCTGAGGTCCAGGCTTTACATGTAGGGGTAGATGGGTTATTAACTTTCACTTAAATTACATAAATTGCTTTTATGTGTCCATGGTGCATTGTACCCCGCCCTGAGCCTACTTGCGGGGGAGGGCGGGATAAAACTCTCATAAATAAAAATAAATAAATATTAAGTGCAGCAATAATATTTAGCCTATTATTCAGGATCAGGGATGATGTCAGCTGGCAAATTACTTGAAATGTAACATGACCTAACTCAGCCACACATGGTGTCAGAGGTGGGATGCGCAGTTAGCTGCTCCTATGAGCTTCCTTTAACAACCTTTGCCTTCTCCTCCTGAGGCCATCACGCTTCTCCATCCGTGGGCCGGAGGTCATTCTATACTGCCACCCTTGCGGGCACTACAAGGTGTCCTCGTTCACGGAATATCCCATCCTGTATTGATTCACTGTGTTGTAATCTGCCTTGAGGCCAAGTGAGAAAGGTGCACCATAAATAATGTAAATAAATCAGCAGGAGGAGGAGATTGGATTTATACCCCACCCTTCACTACCCAAAGGAGTCTCAGAGTGGTTTACAATCTCCTTTCCCTTCCTCTCCCCACAACAGACACCCTGTGAGGTAGGTGGGGCTGAGAGAGCTCTGACAGAAATGGCTCTTTTTCAAGAACAGCTCTGACAGAACTGTGGCTTGCCCACTGCCGGCTCGCCCACTAGGCGAGCTAGGCGCTCGCCTAGGGCGCTGGGGCCCACAGGGGCGCCAAAGCGCCCCCGGCCCCACCCCCGGTGAAGCCGGCGCTCCACCCCCTGTCTCCAGCCGGCGCTGGGACTGGGAGGGAAGGGGCAGCCGGCGCTCCACCCGCGGCTCCCCCCCCCCAAGCCCTTGGGGGGGGTGGAGAGGTGGGGCGGTATGGCGGCGGCTGCCCAGCGGGGACTCTCCCCGCTGCTGCCGCCGCCGCCAGTCTGAGCACCCTTCCGGGGCGCTTCAGAAGCCCTTGGGGGGGTGGAGAGGTGGGGCGGCATGGCGGCGGCCGGCCAGCGGGGACAGACCCCGCTCGCTGGCCGCCGCCAGTCTGAGCGCCCGTCCGCTGGGAGGGAAGGGGCGGGCGTTCCAAGGCCGCCCCTTCCTCGGCTCTTCCCGGGCCCCTCGCAGCTGCGAGGGCCCCGGGAGAACCGCGCCACCCATTCCCCGGCGCCCCGCAGCTGCAAGGGGGCCGGGAGAGCCGCCCACCCGTTCCCCGGCTCTCCCCGGCGCCCCGCGGCTGCGAGGGGCCCGGGAGAGCCGCCCGCCCGTTCCCCGGCTCTCCCCGGCGCCCCGCGGCTGCGAGGGACCCGGGAAAGCCGCCCGCCCATTCCCCGGCTCTCCCCGGCGCCCCGCGGCTGCGAGGGGGCCGGGAGAGCCGCGCCGCCCCTTCCCCGTTCTCCAGGCCCCACCGGGAGGTTGGCATCTCCGGTGGGGTGGGCGCCCCAGGCTCTCCTGCCTAGGGCGCCCAGACACCTGGGGCCAGCCCTGAGCTTGCCCAAGGTCATCCAACAGCTGCAAGTGGAGGAGTGGGGAATCAAACCCGGTTCTCCCAGATTAGAGTTCGCGCACTCAACCAATACACCAAACTGGGTCTCCAACTGGCCCTCAAATCGGTAAATGAAATGCAGGCTTTGCTGTCTGCTGAGCACCACTGAAGGATGCGGAGTGCAGGAAGGGATTGTTTGTGTCTAGCAGGCCTCTGGCAACCATAGTTGTAAAGCATTTTCCGTAAGCATCCTGTTCAAAGAAAGGATCCCCCAAGGTGTAATCCCATCCCCAATATTTTTAAAAATGATTGATCAACTCTAGTACATTTACAAAGCATGTCATGTTTAGGCCAACGGACTCAGATTCTATTCATGGACCTACAGAGAAGCCCAGCTCCCGCAAAATGCTCTGTCTGGATCTCTTGCACGGCCTTATCTAAACTTTCAGCAACAGTGGCTATGAAACCCAAAAGAACAGGGATGTCCGGAATTTTTGCCCCTTTCAAAAGGCAGCGTGTTTTCTGTGTTGCCTTGTAGCACCTTAGAGACTGACAAGATTTGAGAACATAAGAAGAGCCATGCTGGATCAGACCAACGGTCCATCTAGTCCAGCATCCTGTCTTACACAGGGGCCAACCAGTTCCCAACAATAGGAGGTAGAGACTGAGGCCTTTTTCTGATGTCGCCTCCTGGCTCTGGGATTCAGAGGCTGAGTGCCTCTGAATGTGGATGTTCCCCTCTGTCACCAGGGCTAGTAGCCATCGATAGACCTCGCCTCCATGAATCTATCTAATCCCCTTTCAAAGCTGTTTATTCCTGTGGCCATCACTACATCCCCTGGCAGCAAATCCCACATTTTATCACTCTCTGTGTAAAGTAGTATTTCCTTTTGGCCATCCCAAACCTACTGCCCACCAGCTTCATTGGATACCCTCCAATTCTAGTCTTTTGGGAGAGGGAGAAAAAAATTCTCTTTGTCAACCCTCTCTACCCCATGCATCATTTTATAAATCTCTACCATGTCCCCCTCGAGTCGTCTCTTTTCTAAACTGAAAAGTCCCAGATTCATCAGCCTTTCCGCATAGGGAAGGTGCTGCAACCCCCCGAATTATCTTGGTGGCCTTTCTCTGTAAATTTTCCCATTCACTGCATCAGATACCTGGCATCCTATCTGACAAAAGGAGCTTTGACTCTCAAAAGTGCACACTCCAAAATTCTTGTATGTCTCTAAAGTGACACTAGACTAGCAGACCAACATGGCTACACTTGGGCACTCTCTTTTGTGCTGTCCTAACACTGGCCCACTATTCTGAAACTCAGAAAGGTCTTAGAACATAAGAACATAAGAGAAGCCCATGTTGGATCAGGCCAATGGCCCATCCAGTCCAACACTCTGTCACACAGTGGTCAAAAATACCAGGTGCCATCAGGAGGTCCAGCAGTGGGGCCAGGGCACTAGAAGCCCTCCCACAGTTGCCCCCCCCCCAAGCACCAAGAATACAGAGCATCCCTTGCCCCAGCCTGAGAGTCCCTATCTACACCTTGTGGCTAATAGCCACTGATGGACTTCTACTCCAGATGTTTATCCAGTTCCCTTTTGAAGCTGTCCATGCTTGTAGCCACCACCACCTCCTGTGGCAGTGAATTCCATGTGTTAATCACTCTTTGGGTGAAGAAGGACTTCCTTTTATCCATTATAACCCAACTGCTCAGCAATTTCATGGAGTGCCCATGAGTTCTTGTATTGTGAGGAAGGGAGAAAAGTATCTCTTTCTCTACCTGCTCTATCCCATGCATAATCTTGTAAACCTCGATCATGTCACCCCTCAGCCGTCATTTCTCCATGCTAAAGAGCCCCAAGCGCTTTAACCTTTCTTCATAGGGAAAGTGTTCCAGCCCTTTTATCATTCTAGTTGCCCTTTTCTGCACTTTTTCCAATGCTAGAATATCCTTTTTGAGGTCTTGATTACAGGCAAACCTCCTGGAGAGATTGAGTTACTGCTTGCAAGTAACTCCCCTCCCTGCTGTATTTATATCGCCAGCTTTGTTGATTTCAAGGATAAGGTAAGACGGGCAGACCTCACAATATTACAATTTCTTACCTATCCACAGGGTCAGCAAGAGATAACATTTGCATAAACCCAATCACTGCGTTCAGCAGCTGATAGAGGCTCCACAAAACAAAACACCGTCTGTCCTGTGAAATATCTCATTCAGCGAGCAGAGAAGAGAAGCCAAGGAGGTAGGACTCGAATTGCACCTTACGCTTTCGCTCCTGTAATCCCATTTCGCTCTACAAGGGCTGTCTTGCTGTCAAGCCTACGGTCGGCACGGGAATCTGAATTGCAAAGAGGCCCACAGATGGTCCCAAAGCACCTCGATAGTAAGTTTTGATGAAAATAATACACCCAGCAACTTTCTGAAGTGCTTTGGAGTGTTGGACGCCAACTTTGGTGTTCTGAATGAGTCCCAAGGTCATTTCTGAAGTATGTTTATAACAGTAAACTTGGTGTCCCGGTGAACCCAACGGAATGGCGGATCCCATATTGCATTGCTTGGATCCCCCCCCCGCTACGTCTTGTTTACACGTTCCCTTAGCAAAGGAGAATAGCAAACCACTCTGAACCTACAATATGGGTTCTTAGATTCTGAGTAAAACTTAAAACTGGGTGGCTTGCCTCCACAGGGTGAGTAAGTAGGGAGGGAACCAGGGTTGTGTAAATGATGCTGCACTGGGTCATTTTGAGTGAGAACATTCATCAAGCAAGCATGGAAGAAGAAGAAGAAGAAGAAGAAGAAGAAGAAGAAGAAGAAGAAGAAGAAGAAGAAGAAGAAGAGGAGGAGGAGGAGGAGGAGGAGGAGTGGGAGCAGGAGGAGTGGGAGCAGGAGGAGTGGGAGCAGGAGGAGTGGGAGCAGGAGGAGCGGGAGCAGGAGGAGATTGGATGTAGACCCCGCCCTTCACTACCCGAAGGAGTCTCAGAGCAGCTTACGCTCTCTTTTCCCTTCCCCTCCCCACAACAGACACTCTGTGAGGTAGGTGGGGCTGAGAGAGCTCTGAGAGAACTGCCCTTGAGAGACCAGCTCTGAGAGAACTTGTGACTGACCCAAAGTCACACCAGCAGCTGCATGTGGAGGAGTGGGGAATCAAACCCGATTCTCCCAGATTAGAGTCCGCACTCCTAACCACTACACCAAACTGACTGGATAATGGAATGGATAGACTTGACGGAATGAACACCACGAAGTGCCAATGGGAGAATGGGGCCATTTTGTCTGGTTGGCAGGGTACAATCCTGGCCAGTTTGTTGCAGTTTTGAGTCTTTCATTCTGCCCATACTGTGTCATTGACCCTTTGTTTCTTTGATGCCATTTTCAGAACCCATTACATGCCAGGTTTTTATTTCTTTGTTTGTTTGTAGGGGACCACCACATCCTAACCCAACTCACTAGCCACGACGTTATCACTGTGGTCATAGTTGTTGCTTTTTAACCCTTGTAGAGAGTTTCTTGAGGTCCCTTTGGGAGAACAGAGGGCTATAAACATTTCAAATAAATAACTAGTCTTGGCCTTTGGTCTCAAAAAACAGGTCCATAGTAGGAATGCTTCGGTATGGCAGGGTGAAGAAGGTGTGCATAGGTTGGTCTTGAAGACTGTGATGATGAGATACAGAAGTGAAGAAAGCGAGTTTGGTGTAGTGGTTAAGCGCATGAACTCTAATCTGGGAGAACTGGGTTTGCTTCCCTACTCCTCCACTTGCAGCTGCTGGGATGACCTTGGGTCAGTCACAAGTTCTTTTAGAACTTTAGTTGTTGTAGATTTTCCAGGCTGTGTGGCCATGGTCTCGGCATTGTAGTACCTGACATTTCACCAGCAGCTGTGTCACACTGACACAGAGAGTAGTCCGTCTATCTGTGTTCTGAGGATGCCAGTCACAGCTGCTGGCAAAACGTCGGGTCCTACGATGCCAGGACCGCGGCCATACAGCCCAGAAAATCTACAACAACTAATGAACTCTGGCCATGAAAGTCTTTGACAACATATCTTCCAGAGCTGTTCTCTCACGAGCAGTCCTCGAAAGAGCTCTCTCAACCCCACCTACCCCACAGGGTGTCTATTGTGGGGAGGGGAAGGGAAAGGAGACTGTAAGCTGCTCTGAGACTCCTTCGGGTAGTGAGGGGTGGGGGGGAAATCCAACCTCCCTCTTCTTCTTCCTCCTCTTCCTCTTCTTCTCTTCACCCACAATGCAAATTGCAGTGGGGTTCCTCCAATGCAACCAAGTCGTATTGTCTTGAGGTTTACCAGGTGATGCTTTAAAGAGCAACCAGTTGGGTTTCTCCGCTTAACTTCATTCACACGTATCTTTCGACTGTGGTTTGTTAGTCCACTTCACCCTCCTGTGTCTTTTCTCCTTGTTGATTTCCACGGCCTTCTGTTTTGCCCACTTCTGAACAGCCAACATTGTTTGCGAGCACTTTTACGACCGTTCCTCCAAACATTAATAGGAGTGAAGCTCTTCTCCTAAGTTATGAATGTAATCAATTTTGAGTCTTTAATTGTAATTTTTTTCCATAAAATCCTTTTAATTTAGTCTAATATAATGGCACATCAAGCAGTAATGGGTACATTAAATTGAATCATGATGTTCATATACACATTTTATGGCACAATCAAAGATCCTAATGCATTAATTCATGTCAATCAGTTAATAAAAAATCAAATAGGAAACATTTTCCCCACCGACGTTAAGCCACGCTGGACCCATTTGCTGAGCCCCAGAACTCGGCAGAACTTAACTGTTTGCAGAGCTAGACATACCAACACCATGTAAAGACGTAACACATGTTTGTTTGTCATGGGACACTGGGTGTCTGAAAAATATAGCTGACGTGATAGGGTTGAAAACTGGAGTGTTCATCCCCTCTTTTGCTCAGTAATAAAACTTCCATCGATTTGCAAAGAGCTGCCAATCCTACCTCTTGCGTTGCTGCCTATTGGTCGGTTCTTCTCCCCAAAGAGTACAAGCAACGTTAAAGCTGCAGTCAGTCTGAAAGTCTCAAAAACAGGTCAAGTTTCCCTCTCCTTTTTAAAAAATTTGCTCACCTCCAATCAAGGGCAAAAGTTTAAGACCGGTGCTCCTTTAGTCTCAGCAGTGAGTAAATTAAATTTAAAATAACTGTAAAAGGCTGATATTCTCGAGCAGGCTCTTTGGACTGCTCATCTGCATGCCATTATGGTTTATGGCATCCATCACCTCCTCTTTTACAGTGTTGGGACATTTGGCACCTTCTTGACATTACCTTCTTACGGTTCGAGTGGCGCAAGGTGGAATTCAGGGCAAAGAACGCTGCTCAGAAGAGGGGTGGGGGTGCGACCAAAATACCTTCAAAACAGATGCATCCAGCATTCTCCTCTTATGATGCATTTTACGTTAACTGAAGCTGCTGATACAAGGTGAAGCTTTATGGCACTGGTGGGCTGGGAAAGGACATGAAATAGACCTTGAAGAATTAAACCGCCATGTTGGATGCATCCACTGCTCTGTGCCTACAGGAACAGGAAGGCAACGCAAAACATTGTCCCCCATCCCCAATATATAAGCAGGGATATCACAACCCGCTAGAGTCTGCAGAAGACTCCTCAGCTTAGAATCATAGAATCATCGAGTTGGAAGGGAGCTCCAGAGTCATCTAGTCCACCCCCCTGCACAGTGCAGGGAATTCACAAATGCCTCCCCCTGTCAGGTTCAAAAGCAAGTAGATCCAAGCATTCTTAGGAGTAAGAAGGGCTTTATTGGAATACAGTGCTAAAAACCACAGTGGAAGGGTAATTGTCAGGAATGGCGGGACAAGCGGCTCAGGCATGGTTATAGTGTGATGCAAAAGGCGACTAGCAAATGATCTGCAAGCACGCACGCGGGAAACTCCCGGCGGGAGAGTTACTTAATGGGCGGGAGATGACTTCCTCCTCCCCTTGGCTTCACAGGACTGGAAAATTCCCATAGACTTAAGAATAGCCCTAAGCCTGCATTCAAGGCCACCATGATAACACCGATCGGCAGGGAAGAAGCTCCCACGTTACAGCTATCATACCTACGCAAGCGCAGAAGCAGGGACGAGATAGGGAACACAGAACAATGGGTACAGTGTGAAACATTAAACAGCCATGACTGACACCCCCCCACACACACACACCCGCAGTGACCACTGTTCAATGCCCAGAAGATGACAAAAAACCTCCAAACTGGCCTGGAGAGAAATTGCTTCCGGACCCCAAAGTGGCAATCAGCATTTCCCCGCACACCATGCAAAGGGAGATGGGAGAAAACACAGGGACTCCAATTTATCTAGGTTCGTACTTATCGTTTCTTTTCGCTTTTGTTTTTGCCCGTTGCCATTGTGGGTCTTTCTGATGTATCCTTTCCATTTCCCAATGTGTTTGTTTTATGCTGTTCCGCATCATTCTACAACATTCCGCCCCATTCTTGCAACCTTTATAATCTCACACAGCCAGGTCAGTATAGTTTACTCAGACTGGCAGTAGTTCTCCAGGATCTCAGGCAGAGGTCTTCCACATCACCTACCGCCTGATCTTTTAAACTGGAGATGCCGGGGATTGAACCTGGGACCTTCTGCATGCCAAGCAGGGGCTCTCCCACAGAGCCACAGCGCCTTCCACACTTCAGGATTCCATACCTTCCACTGGGTCCCCAGACTGGAAGGTGTAAAGTACTGGGTTCGCCGCATGGAGGACTCGGACTACAACATGCGGTCTGACACGTTTATTGGTACTTCACAACAAGACAAGTAAACGGCCCTGCAAGGCCAACTATATACACCACCACCCGGTACCCCCCTGTGTCCCGTTGGAGGGTTTGAATTTCCCGCCACAGGTACAATTGGTGGATACTAGGTGGACTAGGATTCAGGGATCCTTTTGTTTAGGGAAGCCAAGCTCCATGCTGTGCCCGCGGACCCCTGGTGGCGGTCCCCGTACATAACAGAAGGTGAATTCATCTTGTCTCCACTGCTCATGTTTACAAATTTGTTCATCATTTGTCTAATGTGACAAATGAAGTCCAGTGTTGGCAACTGTAAGGTGATGCACATTGGGACAGAAACAACCCAACCCTAGCTTCAAGTATAGGCTAACGAGGTCTGAACTTGCGGAAACGGAGAAGGAAAAAGACCTCGGGGTCATAGTGGATAGCTCAATGAAAGCGTCAACCCAGCGTGCTGCAGAGGTGAAAAGGGGAAACACTATGGCTGAGATCACACATACTAAGGCTGCGGCCACACCCACTAAATAATCCGCTTTCAATCCACTTTCAGTGCATTTTCCAACTGGATTTTACTGTGTGAACTGTGTGAACTGGCAAAATCACTTTCTTGCTAGTCTGCTCCACACTCCGTCGGATTTTCATTCCCTTCAAGCTGCCCTCTCAGTCCCCACTTTAAAATCAGTCTTATCGGGATTGGGTATTCCCCTCCCCCTTCTGCTTGTTTGGGGCTTTGGTGCAGCTGCACCCGCCTGCAAGCCGCCAAAAACCGGAAGTCTTAAAGGTGCCACTGGACTCAAACTTTATTCTTCACAGCCTTGGTCTCTCATATCTGCAGGACTACCTCCTGCTCCACCAATACAGCTTCGCTTAGGGAAGCAGGGCTTTCTGCAGGTGCCGCCCTACAAATGGGCAAAATCACCCTACAAATGGGCGACAACTGTTTATATATGTGCTTTCTCTCTTTTTTTGAAGGGGTATTTTTTTGGTATTTGTCTCTGTGTGTGCATCTTCACCTAGAAGTCACATTGACCTCTGGTGACTGACCCCTACTGGGGGTCTGAAGGATATTCAGACAGGTAGCTGAAAGCCTGCCTCTGCCCTCCCATCTGGGTATTCCAAAGAGGTCTCCCATCCAGTATTAACCACAGTTGACCCTGCTTAGCTTCCAAGATGTGACGAGATTGGGCTCACCTGGGCTATCCAGGTCAGGGCATATACGTGCTTTCTCCATCATGGACCCCACCTTGTGGAACGGCCTTCCTGAGACATTCAGGAAGACTCCCACTCCGCTGGCTTTCCACAAAGTATGCAAAACTGAATTATTCAAAAGGGCTTTTATTCACAGGTAATAGGATTGTACTGTACAGAATTGTTCAAAAAGGTGCTTGGGTAAAGGGTCAGAGACGCTGGCCTATACTATCGTGTACATCTTATACTGCCTGTTGCTGGAAAGAGGATCACACTATGTCATTTTTACATTGTTTAATGCCTTGCGTTAATGCTTTTGCTTGGCTTCAGTTCTGTTTTCAGATTTCTAGCTGCCTCCAGATCTCTGCAACCCAAATCCTCTTGCACTGTTTATTGGCTGTCCCCTCCTGTAAATTGTATTGAGTATATAATCCACCTTGAATCCCAGTAATTTTATCAGACCATAAATAATGTAAATAAAGAAATAAAGAAAAATACATCAGCCTTTGGTTGAGGAATCTACATTAGTGGTATTAAATATCTGGTGTTGACACATGCCCGAGAAGCGGGATAGAACTCTCCTTCTTAGCTCCCCGATAGGCTATCCCCTCAACCAGTTCCACCAGTGAAAAAGCAAATCCCGTGATTTACACCGCTTGTTGCATAGATACAAGTGCCACATGGAGAAAGGTAAAAACAGACAGTAGGGCAGGCCTAAGGTTACCATCAGTGTTCCCTCTAAGCTGAGTTAGTGTGAGCTAGCTCACAGTTTTTTAGCCTCCGGCTCACACATTTTTGTCTTAGCTCAGGAAGGATGGCTCCAGAGCAAACTAATTTATGCAGTAGCCAAATCGCTTGCTCACAACTGTAATGCTAGTAGCTCACAAAGTACAATTTTTGCTCACAAGACTCCATAGCTTAGAGGGAACATTGGTTACCATAACAATTCTTAAAAACAGCAGTCGTTCAAGAAGTGTTGACGAACATGATCAGGACTGGTAAACGGCTTTATCAAGGACTGCAAATGTGGGGTTTTTTTGCTAAAATATTCTAGTCAGGAGAAATATCGGCACACCCGGCGCACGGTGCTTCAGTTCTGTCGAATGGCCCTGAATCCCTCGATGTCCTTGTGTTTCAGGGTCAGAGGAGACGAACGCAGAACCGAAAGAACAATGAGAGAGTCTGCCTTCATTCTGCTGGGCAGCATGTTAAGGAGGAAGCAGAGAGACCATTGTACGGTCGCACGGCTGCCAGAGGCGAGAGAGCCCTCTGCTGATTATACACAGCAGTAAATTTAAGCTGTTTGCAGATGGCCAACCACTGATCTGTTACATTTGAGTGACCAAAGCTTCCCTTCGCTACAACCCCCACCCAACGGCAGCCCAAACATTGCCTCTCTTTGTTCGGTAGGCTATTAGGAAGAAAGGCCTCTAATCTGGAACATATGCAGGTGACTAAAGTCGGATTTTAAATCAAGGTAAAATATCTTAAGAGGATAAAGGATTCCTCTCCCCTCTTTAGATCCCATCCCTTTCGTATAAAAACAGGACAAATCAAATGACAGCCATCAAAATATTGAGGACAGGGATCAAGTCTGGGGTGGGGAGGCAATCACATCTCTCTCGCCTGATGGTCTAGCGTTCCCCCTCCATGGCATACGTTTCTTTTCCAAAGAGTTTACCATCAAGGGGAGGTGGGGAAATGAAATTTAATTTACTTTTTTTCCGGAAGATTTACCACAGGAAAAGTAATTCAAGTTAATGATAGGCAGAACTGTATGTTTGCTTCATAATGTGAATGTGGGGCCCAGGGAGGGGGTATTTACTAGAAAGGACTGGAAAACAGACGAGGTGTTATTCCGCCCAGGCTATCGTTGTTTCCCACAAATGACAGCTGAGGCTATTTTTTAAAAAAGTTTTACTCTGTTTAGGCTTTAGAGCCAGTTTGGTGTAGTGGCTAACTGCACGGACTCTGATCTGGGAGAACGGGGTTTGATTCCCCACTCCTCCACTTGCAGCTGCTGGATGACCTTGGGCAAGCCATAGTTCTATCAAAGCTGTTCTCTCAAGGACAGTTCTGTCAGAGTTCTTTCAGCCCCACCTACCTCACAGGGTGTCTATTGTGGAGACGGGAAGGAGAAGGAGTTTGTAAGCCGCTCTGAGACTTGAGTGAAGGGTGGGGTATAAATCCAATCTCCTCTTCCTCCTCCTCCTCCTCCTCCTCCTCCTCCTCTTCTTCTTCTTCTTCTTTCATTAAATGTGGAGGTGGAGCTTGGGAAGGGGGGGTCAGGGAAGGGAGGGACCTTGGCATGGATGTAATGGCATAGAGCCCCCCCCCAAAGCAGCCATTTTCTCCAGGGGAACCAATAACTGTAGTCTGGAGATCAGCTGTGATTCTGGGAGCTGTCGAGGGCACACCTCTAAGTTGGCAACTCTAGGTGATGTAGACATTTAATACATCTTCTGAGCTTTTCATGAGGCTCCCCTGCCCCCACAAGCAGAATTCCAAGGATAGTTGGGGACTGTAGTGGGAGGGAAAAGGCCAGGAGGCCCCAATCTACTAACAGAAATCACCAGATATTTACTGTGTAGAGTTGCCAGCTCTGGAGTACAAAATTCCTGGAGATTTTTGGAAACCTGGAAAAGCCAGGTTTGGAGTGCGGCGGGACCTCAGTGGGGTATAATGCCATAGAGTTCATGCTACAAAGCAACCATTTTCTCCAGGGGAACTGATTTCTGTTGTTTGGAGATCCGCTGTAATTCCGGGAGATTTCCAGGCCCATCTGGAGGTTGGCAACCATATTACCATGGGATCTAATCCTATATATTTTATAGCCTGACGGTCTTTTCCATGTATTTATTAAGCGAACTAGTGAGATTTGTTGCTAGCTTTGTAAGCTCTTGAAAATTGTAGGCTTTATAAGAAAGTATTGATTTTTATTTCATGTAATCGGCCCTGAGAGATTTGCAGGGAACAATAGGAATAATAATAATTGGTTTTATGACAAGCACTGATATTTATACCTCTTTAGAGGCCTTATCTCCACCCACCCCCATGGAAAATCGTGTCTCTCGTTCATCCTTGATTTAAGATCCCTGGCTCCAAAAAGAATCAATTCAGATCAAAATTTGGCCCTGATGTGGGTTCTTCTCACTTCATGTCATTTTCATTCAAACCCAGGGAAAATTTAGCACAGATAGCAGGCTATATTTTCATTTTGTTTTAAAGAGCCTACATTGGTACAGAGCAAGACAATAAGCTTTTGGATCTCTCTCAACACTGATACATCAATGTACCCAGGGCTCTTTTTGTAGCAGGAACTCCTTTGCATATTAGGCGACACACCCCTAATGCAGCCAGTCCTCCAAGAGCTTATAGTCGCCCCTGTAAGAAGAGCTCTCTAAGCTCTTGGAGGATTGGTTACATTAGGGGTGTGTTGCCTAATATGCAAAGGAGTTCCTGCTACAAAAAGAACCCTGAATGTACCCATTTGCTTCCAGGACAGTGGAGGGGCCGTGGTTCAGTGGTAGAGCCTCTGCATGGTTCAACCCCCAGCATCTCCAGTTGAAGGGATTTGTCAATAGGTGATGTGAAAGACCTTTGCCTGAGACCCCAGAGAGCTGCTGCCAGTCAGAGTAGACAATACAAACTCTGACGGACTGAGGAGTTGAGTCAGTATAAGGTAGCTTTATGTGTTACCTGTTCAAACAGCTGAATACTACCTTTAAAGCCCTCCACGCCTTGAGGGGCCAGTGTGTCTCCGTAAGCTGAGTGAGTGTGAGCTAGCTCACAGTTTTTTAGCCTCCGGCTCACACATTTTTGTCTTCGCTCAGGAAGGATGGCTCCAGAGCCAACCATTTTATGCAGGAGCCAAATCATTCGTTCACAACTTCAACGGCAGTTGATTTCTGCAGCAGCCAAATTGCTCGCTAACGACTTTAATGCTAGTAGCTCACAAAGTAGAATTTTTGCCCACAAGACTCCACAGCTTAGAGGGAGCATTGCTTGGGGCTCTTTTGTACTTATTGAGCCTCCTCTCCCAGTATGCTCCCACACACCAACAGCCTTCTGGGAGCCAGTAGATACCCTCGCTTAGGATTGTCTAGGGTCGCCAACTCTGTCTTGGGAAATTACTGGAGCTTTGGGAATGGTAGTCAAAGAAGACAGAATTTTGAAGGGGAACACCATGGAGTCTTGCAGTTCCCTCTGAAGTTGCCATTTCCTCCAGGGGAACTGACCTTGGGAGTGATTAAAATGTGGAAGTCGCTGCCAGAGGATGTAGTGATGGCCATAGGAATAAACAGCTTTAAAAGAGGATTACATAGATTCATGGAGGATAAGTCTATCAATGGCTGCTAGCCATGGTGACAGAGGGGAACCTCCACATTCAGAGGCACTAAGCGTCTGAACCCCAGAGCCAGGAGGCAACATCAGGGGAAGGCCTCGGCCTCTATACCGTGTTATTGGTCCTCCAGAGGAACTGGTTGGCCATTGTTTGAGACAGGATGCTGGACTAGATGGACCTCTGGTCTGACTCAGCAGGGCTCTTCTGATGCTCTTACTACAGACTATGGAGATCAGTTGTAATTCCGAGAGATCTATAGGCCCTACCTGGAGATCAGTGTACCCTCTAAGCTGAGTTAGTGTGAGCTAGCTCACAGTTTTTAGCCTCTGGCTCACCCCTTTTTGTCTTAGCTCAGGAAGGAAGGCTCCAGAGCCAACCAATTTATGCAGGAGCCAAATCATTCGCTCACAACTTCAACGGCAGTAGCTCATAAAATAGATTTTTTTTGCTCACAGGACTCCACAGCTTAGAGGGAGCATTGCTGGAGATTGGAGGTGTCTTGCAGGTACCGTCTTCTCGAATGGCCTACCAGGCTGGATGCAAGCAGCACCTTCTCTCTTGCTGCATTTAGAAAGGAATGTAATCTTTAAAAAAAAAAATTGCAGAAAGCATTTGGTCGAAGGCAAACTGTTATGGAAGATATGGTGGAGTTTTGTCTTGCTTTTTAAAAAATCTGCACTGTTGGCAACCCTAGACAATCCTAAGAGAGGATATCCTGTTGTTTTTATATTGTTTGTACCATAAATTTCCAGTGACTTACATAATTTTGACAGACCTCAGTCTTGCAGGGCACTGCCCTCACCTAGATAGCCCAGATCTCATCAGATCTTGGAAGCTAAGCAGGGTCAGCCCTGGCTCATATTTGGATGGGCGACCTCCAAGGAATACCAGGGGCATGATGCAGAGCCAGGCAATGGCAAACCACCTCTGAAATGCCTCTTGCCTTAAAAACAAGTCTCACTCGCCACTTAGTGATACATAACTCTAAAAGAGCTAGAACTTCTGGCTGCCAGACAAACTTAGGATCTCCTGGCTATACTGCACACACCGTCATACAACGATTGATTAATTAATCTCAGGGGGCTTGCCAAATCTTGTATTTGAGTCAACAAAATGATAAAGGGGAATTTCATTATTATTATATATATATATATATCCATGAGAGGATTTTTTTAAAATTGCTTTAAGTAATTTTGACAGCTACTGAAATTTCCCATATGACATCTTGCCATGCATTTACAGCAGGCACAAGCTTCCTTTCCCAAGATTTCGCAATCTGCATTTTTGCAACTCAAAAAGGAAGGTTGTATTTATTTAGGGGATTTATATGTCACCTCCCCAGTTTCCTGCTTGAGATTATCAATCTTCCACGGATTTGTAGAATATAGAAGTCTTCTATATGCCCCAATGTATATGCAGTTGGGGAATAAGGTATTTCACAAGTAAGGAACATGAACTCCTGGAGAGGGGAAATTCCATCCCTCCACAGGTCCCCTCGTCCCCACTTGGTCCAGTTCCATTCCCCCTCCATGTTGCCCCTGTTTTCTTCTTCAGTCCCCCAGTCCCCCTTTATTTCTGTGGTTGCTGTTTCCTGTTCTCCTACTCTCCCTCTCTTCTACAGGAACTCTTCTGCCTTCTCTCTCTGGCTCCCCTCATCCTTCACCTCCTTCCGATCTTCTGGACACCACTCTGGCTGGAAGCCACACAGTGCAATCCTGTGCAGAGTTACTCCAGTTTAAATCCATTGATTTCAAGAAGCTTAGGTTGGAGTAACTGTGTATAGGATGGCACAGCCAAGCTCACCAAGTTTGGCTGATGATCACCAAGTTTGGTTGAAGGGCTGCAGTGTCGGTTGGGCTGACACCGTTGTGTGAATATTTTTTTATCCACACAGTGCTGAGTGCTTGGCTATTAGATGTTATTTATTTACTCATTGCCCACTTTCTAGTCTCAGTGAGATTAGATATCAGGATAATTTGTTCATTGGATGTCCCTCCCTGTTGATTGTGTGGACTCATTATGTGTAATCGACCTGGAGTTGTTATTTTGTCAGAAGAAGAAGAAGAAGGAGGAGGAGGAGGAGGAGGAGAAGGAGAAGGAGAAGGAGAAGGAGAAGGAGAAGGAGAAGGAGAAGGAGAAGGAGAAGGAGAAGGAGAAGGAGAAGAAGAGATTGGATTTATACCCCGCCCTTCACTACCCAAGGGAGTCTCAGAGCAGCTTACAAACTCCTTTCCCTTCCCCTCCCCACAACAGACACCCTGTGAGGTGGCTGGGGCTGAGAGAACTTCTGACACAAACTGCTCTTTTTTCAAGAACAGCTGTGCCAGAGCTTGTGACTGACCCAAGGTCACATCAGCAGGTGCAAGTGGAGGAGTGCGGAATCAACCCTGGTTCTCCCAGGTAAGAGTCCACGCACTTAACCACTACACCAAACTGGATCTCCACCTTACCCTGGACATTTGCACCTTTGGAGAAGACCGCCACTGAACAGATAAGAAATTATTTCAAAGTCCTAAAACACAAAGTCTTCACCACCAAGTCTGGCCCTTAAGGAAGGCAGGTCCGACGCCCTGACCTGGATAGCCCAGGCAAACTTGATCTCATCCGATCTCAGAAGCTAAACAGGGCCGACCCCAGCAAGAATTTGGATGGGAGACCTCCAGAAAATACCAGGGCCGGGAGGCAGAGGCAGGCTATCAAGCCACTTCTCTGAACATCCCCCATGCCCAATAGGGGTTGCCATGACTTCCAGGCATGAGCACTTACACACACAATACAAAAATACTGAAAAAAGAAGAAGATAGGTTAGGAACAGAGGGAAAAAGATCACACAGAGGACACTAGAGGAGGAGAGCTTTGTGGCACTGGAGGGAAAGTTGCATCAAGGAAAGAGGACTGGCTTTGAAATATCAGTTTAAACCAACCATCTCCATCATTTGCCTGACGGTCTCTAGTGGTTCTGCATTTGACTATGTCATATACAGAATGAAATTTCTATCCTATTAGCAATCAAGAGGCTGCAAGGGTCGGTGCGCGCGTGCCTTTGGAATCGATGGCTTTCATAGTAAAGGTCAGAGGCGAACCGCTTCACCGCCATTTCTTCATGCTGGTACACCCGACGTTGCCGCTTCAGATGCCCTCGGACCTCCCACGAAGCTCCTCGCACACCGAGTAAGGGGATGAAAGAGGCTTTCTCATTGATCTTTGCAAGCGAAAATGGGGGAGAAAAATCTATTTCCAGCACTCACATCAACGGGGCTATCGGCAAAGAAGGTCACGGAAGCATTAGCGGCAGCTCGGTTGCCCCAGAGTCTTTGCAGGAGACGAGAGAAAGTCCGACAGCCATGTTTTCAGAAGGGACTGGTAATGGAACAAGTGTTGGGTGAAGCATTAACAAAAATGAAGAGAAGAGCCACCATTCAACGTGCTGAAATGTCGGGGGCGGGGGATGGAGATTTCACAGTTTGGAAGAAGACGAAGAGGAAGAGATTGGATTTATACCCTGCCCTTCACTTGAGTCTCAGAGCGGCTTACAAACTCCAGGAGTTTGGTGTAGTGGTTAAGTGTGTGGACTCTAATCTGGGAGAACCGGGTTTGATTCCTCCACTCCTCCACTTGCACCTGCTGATGTGACCTTGGGTCAGTCACAAGCTCTGCCACAGCTGTTCCTGAAAGAGCCATTTCTGTTAGAGCTCTCTCAGCCCCACCTACTTCACAAGGCTGTCTGTTGCGGGGAGGGGAAGGGAAAGGAGTTTCTAAGCTGCTCTGAGACTCCAAGTGAAGGGCAAGGTATAAATCCAATCTCTTCTTCTTCTTCTTCTTCTACTTCTTCTTCCTTTCCCCTCCCCACAACAGACACCCTGTGAAGTAGGTGGGGCTGAGAGAGCTCTGACAGAAAGTGCTCTTTCAAGAACAGCTCTGACAGAACTATGGCTTGCCCAAGGTCATCCAGCAGCTGCAAGTGAGGAGTGGGGAATCAAACCCGGTTCTCCCAGATTCGAATCCGCGCACTTAACCACAACACCAAACTGGCTCAATGTTTGATCAATGTTTCCCCAAATGCTCAATTTTTTTAAAAAAGTTGATCACATTAACAAAAAAGAATCCTTATTTAGGAAATGGCGGTTTTGCACAATTTTTTTTTAATCCATGTGCAAACATCCATCTTGACAGCTCAACTCTTTCCCCCTCCAGCTCTAGTCATGTTCTGATGTTCCCATGCACTCTAGAATGTGACTTTTCCCAGCTGGATGACTGAGGGACCATCATCGGCAGAACAAGAGAGGACCACTGACTGGGACCCTGTTCTCAAGGTAATTCCTGACATGGCAAAGTCACCACACATCATTCCAAGGTGAACCCTTCTTCAAAATGGGTCCCTTATATGGTCGTCGCTAAGGTTACTAACCTCCAGGTGGCACCTGGAGATCTCCTGCTATTACAAATGGTTCTCAGATGACCGAGATCAGTTCCCCTGCAGAAAAGGGCTGCTTTGGAGGGTGGCACTATGCCCTGAACTAGAAAAGAGCAAGAGTCCAGTAGCACCGGAAAGATTAACAAAAGATGTGGCAGTCTTTAAGGTGCTACCAGACTCTTGCTCTTTTTCTCCTGCTACAGACAGACTGACACGGCTCCCTGTCTTGATTATACCCTGTGATATATCCTGCTGAGGCCCCGCTCTTCCCCAAAGCCACTCTCTCCAGGCTCCACCCCCCAAATTTCCCAGTATTTCCCCATCCATAGCTGGCAGCCCTAGTGATGGCAGAAAGACCATCTGGTCTTAGGTGAACTCGGCTTTGAAAGGGGATTAGATAGATTCAGGGCTATTTTGGGGCAGGAACGCACAGGAACAGAGTTCCGGCTGGCTCCCGAGTTGGCCACGCCCAGCAGGAACTCATTAGCATAATTGGCCACACCCAACAGCAGAAACTCATTAGGATTGGCTACATTAGGGGTGTGTGGCCGAACATGCAAAGGAGTTCCTGCTAAAAAAAAAAAGCCCTGGGTTTTGACAACGAACAAGATAAACAGAATAAGAAGCAAAAGGTGGGTGTGGCTGGATGACCACACTTCTGGTAACATGGGGTGTGTGGCCTAATATGCTAATAAGCTGTGCTGTCAGGGGTGTGGCCTATTATGCTAATGAGTTCCTGCCGGGCTTTTTCTACAAAAAAAGCCCTGGATAGATTGATGAAGGAGAAGCCTATCAATGATTACTAGCCATGGTGACTGAGGAGAACCTCCATATATAGAAACACTAATCCTCTGAATCCCAGAGCCAGGAGGCAATAGCAGGGGAAGGCCTCAGCATCTATGCCCTGTTGTTGCCAGTCCAGAGGAACTGGTTGGCCACTGTGTGAGACGGGATGCTGGACTAGATGGTCTACTGGTCTGGTCCAGCAGGGCTCTTCTTAGGTTTGGTGTAGTGGTTAAGTGTGCAGACTCTAATCTGGGAGAACCGGGTTTGATTCCCCACTCCTCCACTTGCAGCTGCTGGATGACCTTGGGCAAGCCATAGTTCTGACAAGAGCTGTCCTTGAAAGGGCAGTTCTGGAAAGAGCTCTCTCAGCCCCACCTGCCTCACAGGGGGTCTATTGTGGGGAGGGGAAGGGAAAGGAGTGTGTAAGCCACGAGATATAAATCCAATCTCCTCCTCCTCTTCTCATTCTTCTTCTTGCTGATTTCTGAGTTCTGTTGATCAACTGTTTAACCTGCCTTTCTTCCAAGGAGCTCCAGGTGGTGAACCGTGGTGGTGTTGGTGGCGGTGGTGGTGGTAGTAGTAGAAGAAGAAGAAGGAGGAGAAGGAGATTGGATTTATACCACGCCCTTCACTCGGAGTCTCAGAGCAGCTCACAGGCCCACCAAAAGCCAGCATAGGCCTGCAGGCAAAGAGTACTTCTATCACCCTTCCACACCACCCACACCAAACCTGGACACCATGGGAAAGCATGTTGCATGTCCCGGCCATCACCCACCTCTATCGGCTCACATGAACATGTGACACTGCCTTATACTGAATCCGACCATTGGTCCATCAAGGGCAGTGTTTTCCACTCAGACCGGCAGTAGCTGTCCAGTGTCTCAGGTGGAGGCATTTCACATCACTGATCACCTGATTCTTTTAGCTCGAAATGCTGATTATTGAACCTGTGACCATCTGCATACTAAGCAGATGCTCTACTGCTGAGCCACCACCCATCCCCTAGATTACCAAGGTCCACAGAAGTTTGTCTACCAAGTTCCCTTTCTCAGAAGCTGTACTTGCTTCTGAAGATAGTGGGATCTGCAGCAGGGCCCTGGCAAACCACTTGAAATCCTGGGCAGACTCTCACGATTAACTGGTCCTTGCTGTTGCTGTGTATTCTAAGTCATTTTATCATTTAAAGTTGGTTTTCTTCATGCATTTTATTTGCTGATTTCAGGTTCTCTTTTTTCTTCTCCTTTTGCAGGCCTTGAAGAGTTCTAAATTGGCGTGGGTGGGATCCTGCAGTTAATGAACAAACATGTAGAGATCCAGTATTTATCAGGTCACAGGAAAAAAAATATCTGGCATGGTGACATTACTAACATAAACCTTATACAGAAGGTTCAGAATATGCATGTGGTGTGAGGAGGGGGAATAACTTTACCCTATAAAATCACCGCAAGAATCAGAGGTGCGTAGATACGGAGCCACGTGGAGAGCTCCTGCTGAATTCTAATCAGCGTATCTGGTTTACCGATGTGTCGCTGGAGCATTCCCTTAATCCAAAAGGGAGAAATACATTTTGGAGTCATAAGAACATAAGAACATAAGAGAAGCCAATGTTGAATCAGGCCAGTGGCCCATCTAGTCCAACAGTCTGTCACACAGCGGCCAAAAATACCACGTGCTATCAGGAGGTCCAGCATGAGTCCCCACATCAGTCATTGTAATGGGAATGCTTTTCATAAGGGGCTCATGCTTTTATAGGAGATGCTCCTGACGGTGGGTCAGCCCTGTCTCCGACAAATATGAACAGTGGTCTTGAATCGCCAGTTGTCAATTAACTCTAAAAGCTCTCCGGCAGCTGCCGAACCATTTGGCAACCTTCGTCCGCCTTCGTCAAGAAGCCGTATGAAATGGAAGGCTTCTAATGATTAACCTTTCCCCCTCTTTTTTTTAGTCTTTGTGACAGTTTCAAAAAAAAACGATTGGAGTTCTTCTTCTTCCCGGAGGTATTAGACCACACTGTCTACCAAGAGGTAAGTAAGTCTGAAAACAGAGCTTGATCAAAAAAAAAAAAAAAAAAGAATGTGAGACAAGAAAGGTTGACCCAGGCCCTGGCCACACTACCGTGAAAAGCCGTGGCGGAAGTGCAGCTTTTCAGAGGCACGTCAAAAAGAAGTGCGAGAGCAGGATCACACAGATCCCCCGAGCCACTGCACAGTTGCTCCCCGGCGCAATCACATGCTGAGGGGGAGGCAATGGGATGATGGGCGAGGTGAGGCAACTGTGCATTTGTGGGCATGCGCAGTTTGGCAGAGCCTCGCTTACAACGGGAATCGGGCACGTCAGCGATCTCACGCGCACCCTTACTGTGGATCATTGGCTCGGTACTGCATTTTGCCTAGTACCTTTTTGATCTGCGTTTTCAGCTGGATGGGACGGGTTAGGGGCGGGTGTGCAACACTTGCCAGATGTTGACATCTGATCGCGCTGGTTTGATCCGCCCTTAATCTGTCCCATCCGCGTAGCTATTTCTCCGTGTGACCGGGACCCTAGTCTAATGGTTGGGAGTCAAAGCGAAGCCTGTGACCCTCAATGTTTATTTGCACAAGTGAATGCTGTGGCATCAGACATACCAGAGCTCTGCAGCAACATTAAACAGACACACCGGAAGCCCATCGCTTTCCACTAGCCTTCATCTAGTCTCGCTTAACCACTTCATGGCGCGTCTTTGGAGCTTTTCCTTGCGAGGAGCTCGGGGTTTTATTTCCTTTCCAAATGCAATCTACCATTATTCAGAAGTCTTCCAATGTGAAACAAGTCTACCAAAGGTCTATGTTAGGCTGGAACTGCAGGAATGCCCCAGGAGAGGAAGTCTGTACAACAGGAAATCACATGAACGCCTTATACTGAATCAGACCCTTGGTCCATCAAGGTCGGTATTGTCTACTCAGGCCAGCAGGAGCTCTCCAGGGTCTCAGGCGGAGGTCTTTCACATCATCTACTGCCTAGTCCTTTTTTATCTGGAGATGACAGAGATTGAACCTGGGACCTTCTGCATGCCAAGCAGATGGTCTGGCATTGAGCTGCAACCCGTTCCCAAATCCATTCTATCTGAAGTTAATATTCCCTTAATGTACGGAAGCATAGGAAATAGCCAACAAGACTCTCTCCATCCTCTTTCATTCTTTTGCTTGCTGAGGGGTGATTCAGGTAAGGATGAAGGGCAAAATCTTTTTTCTGTTTCTTTTCATTTTGGTGCCATGTCCCAGCTTCCCCCGGATAAAGACAAAACACAACAACGGGGTTTTCTGCATTCACAGTCTACTCGCTGGTAAGTTTGTTTCTTCAGGTTTTGTACTGGGTTAAACCAGGATTATTTCAATGGCTGATCTATTATCTTATCCATTCCTAACTTTTTAGAATGGGTTGCGACCCGGCCCATAGCCAGGATTTTTTTAGTTTGGGGGGGCCTTTTAAAAAGTCAGGGGGCACTGAAATTCGCACACAGCCCCCATGCACTGTCCTGCTTCTCCCCCCAAGCATTTAAAGGGTCCCTAACTATGTCTCTAACTATGTACTTAGAGTGCCAACTGTACTTTTGGAAGGTCACTTCCAATGGCCCATTGCCACCACAGTTGGAATGAAGAGACGGACTCCAATATGGATTTAACAAGGGCCACTGTATTAATTATTTATAATCAAACAACTGGAGAGGGACTGCTAAAATGTACTGAGGAATATGACAGGTGTCAAACTCCTGACCACCTTCATTTCCTTCTGGGCAATGCTCCTTCCCTGAGCTTGAGGGACCCTTTAAATGCTTTGAGGGAGAAGCTGGGAGGGCTGCATGCACCTGCTCTCTAAGCCATGAATTTGCATCTTGGAGTTGCAGGCGTGCATGACCTCCCCTGGCTTCTTCCCAAAAGTCAGGGGGCCTTGGGAAGAAGTCAGGGGGCCGGGCCATGGGAGGCCCCACTGTGGCTACCCAGTTTCTGTGCCACTCCTCCTTGGCTCCAGACCTAGCCAATATGTAAGCTAGCTTTCTTTATCCTCAACTGAACATTAACTATGCTGAGATACATCAAGTTTCATCGCATTGCCCAAACATGCTGCACAGCAAACTCAGGGTTTGGTTGAGTCTTCCCTCCCCAGTCCATCCTGCGATAGACATGAATGATCGTCTCTTTCAGGAGCAACCCTTCCTCAATTATCCCTATCTGTTTTGAGCGATTAAACTTTGTTGGTCTCAAAAGTGCCACTGGAATCAAACTTTGTTCTAGAGAAGATGGCTGCTTTGGAGGCTGGACTTTATGGCATGATAACCCTGCTGAAGTCCCTCCTCTCCCAAAACCCCGCCCTCCCCAGGCTCCACCCCCAATATCTTCAGTTACGGCTTAACCAGTAACATCCCCCCTCCCAAGTTATAGCACTCCAAGGGGACAACATATAAAGCAAATGAAAAAAAAGACCCCCTTATATGGTCAGGTCGGCCGTGATGCAATAAATTCCTGCTAAGCCCTTGTATTCCCCGTCACTATGTACGGGTGCGAAAGTTGGACAGTGAAGAAAGCTGGCAGGAAGAAAGTTGACTGATTTGAAACGTGGTGTTGCAGGAGAGTTTTACGGATTCTGTGGACTGTCAAAAAGACAAATAAGGGGTTTTTAGATCAAATCAAGGCTGAATCCTCCCTAGAAACTAAAATGACTAGCCTGAGGCTATCGTACTTTGGTGGTATTATGAGAAGACAAGAATCACTGGGAAAGACAATGGCTGAGTTCAGACTGGCAATTTGCAGCGGGAGCCAGTTGCGGCAAAAAAGCCCTGGAACAAACTGTTCCGGGGTTCCCCGGTCACATGGGGCCGTCTGCTGTGGGAGAATCCCAGGATGAGGCACGCAGGAGCGTTCAGACTGCTGGCCCGGAGGCGCCACTGTCAGCGGCTTTTTCCTATTAAATCCGGCTGATTGGGGGAGGATCTCGTTGCGCCGGCACTGCATTCGGCAGTAGAGCGGAGCACGGCCAATCATACTGCTGTTGCCTTCTGCCCAACGCGGGTTGCTCCCGGCTTATTGGCCAAGCGTTCACATGGCCAGGAAACAGAATGCAGCAGGACAAACGCGCTCTCCAGGATTTGCTACCACTTCGAAGAGGTATCTATTAAACGCGGGAGCAAACCAGAACAGCGCGGGTTGCCTACGGCTGGGGAACGCCAGGCAGATGTGCCAGCGTGAATGCCCCCTTTAATCCGCTTTTAAAACATCACTGAAACATGGCTATAGCAGGGGGAATTGCCAGTCTGAACTCCGCCAATTATGCTGGGAAAAGCGGAAGGCAGCAGGAAAAGAGAAAGACCCAGCATGAGGTGGATTGATCCAACATTGGCTTCTCTTGTGTTCTTATTTAGCCTGAAAGTATAGATAGGGACTCTGGGGCAAAGGATGCTCTGTATTCTTGGTGCTTCGGGGGGTGGGCAACAGTGGGGGGCTTCTAGTGTCCTGGCCCCACTGGTGGACCTCCTGATGGCGCCTGGTATTTTTGGCCACTGTGTGACAGAGTGTTGGACTGGATGGGCCATTGGCCTGACCCAACATTGGCTTCTCTTATGTTCTTATGACTCAGTCAAGGAAGCCACAAGGGCCCTCAGTTTGCAAGACCTGAACAAGGCTGTTCATGATAGGATGTTTTGGAGGTCAAACCTTAGTTTGAGATCCCAGTTCGGTGCCAACCAATGTACCTCAGTTTTTTAGCTTTAGATGTCACAGCTAATCAGATGTTGATCACACTGCGGCTTATTGTGATGTGAGAAAGCTTCCTGAGCTCTCAGAACCAAGCACAGCTGGCCATGAGTCCAGGTCCTCCCGAAAAGTGGTCAAACATGACTTCAGACTCAACAGCAGGGGTGACAAACTCATTTGTTATGAGGGCCGGCTCTGACATAAATGAGACCTTGTTGGGCTGGGCCACGTGTCTCATAAAATGTAACGCCAGGTAGTGAAGATATAAACTTTATAAAGGAAGAAGAAGAAGAAGAAGAAGAAGAAGAAGAAGAAGAAGAAGAAGAAGAAGAGTTTGGATTTATACCCCGCCCTTCACTGCCCAAAGGCGTCTCAGAGCAGTTTACAAACTCCTCTCCCTTCCCCTCCCCACAACAGACACCCTGTGAGGTAGAAGAAGAAGAAGAGATTGGATTTATACTCTGCCCTTCACTGCCCAAAGGCGTCTCAGAGCAGTTTACAAACTCCTCTCCCTTCCCCTCCCCACAACAGACACCCTGTGAGGTAGAAGAAGAAGAAGAGATTGGATTTATACCCCGCCCTTCACTGCCCAAGGGCGTCTCAGAGCGGCTTACAAACTCCTTTCCCTTCCCCTCCCCACAACAGACACCCTGTGAGGTGGGTGGGGCTGAGAGAGCTCTTGACAGAAACTGTCCTTGAGAGAACAGCTGTGCCAGAGCTTGTGACTGACCTAAGGTCACATCAGCAGGTGCAAGTGGAGGAGTGGGGGAATCAAACCCAGTTCTCCCAGGTAAGAGTCCGCGCACTTAACCACTACACCAAACTTAAAATAAAAACATGCTGAAAACATTAGCACTCTGGCAATATTTTGTTTATTTAGCAGCGTCTGATAACCGACCCCTCTTGCTCTGAATTATTGCATCAAAATGTCTGTCCTGTTGCAGTCTTGAGTATGTTGTTCAGGTGTGGATCTGTCAGCTGCAAACCTACGATGACGCAGCAGCAGCAGAACTGGAAGAAGAAGCAGAAGACAGCAAGTTCCCCTGCAGGCCTGATAGAAGCCCTCTGGGGGCCTGATCCGGCCCCCGGGCTGCACGTTTGATACCCCTGCTCAACGTGTCATACCTCTCTGGCTGAATGTCAAACTTGATTTCCCTTCTGGAGAGAACTACAGGAAATCAGAAAGCAACCCATTTTCAGGTCTGTGGGCATTTAATTTTATTGGCAAAATATCACTGACATTCCAGATTTGTGAGACGATAGCTGACATATCTGAAATGATGGCGGGGGGGGAATGCTGGGTTTGGGCCCAGAAATGAAGCCTAATAGTCATTACGCTTCATCTCTGGTTTATTAATATAATAGATATCAGAACTGACCTAAATTATGCAAATGATATGCAAGGCTCTTTTTTTATCCTGTCCCACCATAATGATAATCACCTTAATAAAAATGAGGGATCTCGAAAAGACCAAACCAAAGATTAATATCGAAGAACACAACCACACAGAAGAATGAAAAGCATCTCTGGTTCTGCAACTTGTGAACATTTGATTTATGAACGTTATATGAAATGTTTTCTTTTTCATGTAGCAGCAACTAAGTGAGGTAAAACTTCTCCCTATTAGCATTAGATGTACAATAACCATGCATTACAATAAGACTAATGTATGTTTCTTTTGGAATAATAAAATGGCTCTTAATCGGAATGGTATTATAATTGGCTATGTCCCGTACAGAGGAATTATTCTCTGTGTTCTAAGCCTGGGAGAATATCAGAGAGGCGATCCAGTGTTACACACAAGTGTGTATTTTGTTTTACACAATATCATAGAATCACAGAGTCGGAAGGGGCCATGCGGACCATCCAGTCCAACCCCCTGCCCAATGCAGGACCAGCCTAAAGCACCTCTGGCAAATATTTGCCCAGCCTCTTTTTGAAAGCTGTCAGTGAAGGGGAGCTCACCACCTCCCTGGGCAGCTGATTCCACCTTTGAACCACTCTGACCGTGAAAACATTTTTCCTAATATCCAGCCGATACCTTTCTGCATGTAAATTAAACCCGTTGCTTCGGGTCCTATCCTCTGCTGCCAACTGGAACAGCTCCCTGCTCTCCTCCAAATGACATCCTTTCTAATATTTAAAGAGAGCAGTCATATCCCCCCCTCAATCTCTTCTTCTCCAAACTAAACATTCCCAAGGCCCCTAGCCTTTCCTTGTAGGGCTCCAGAGCCAGACCTGGATTAATCATAATACTGTGCAACCTATAGAATAGGAGCTTAGAAAAATGGGCACATGTTATGGTGTGATTATTTGAAAGGAGCTATATGTGGGGCTGGCCCTGACTTGAATAGTCCAGCCTAGCCCAATCGTGTCACATCTCAGAAGCTCAGCAGGGTCTGGCCTAACTAGCACTTGGATGGGAGACCACCAAGGAAGTCCGGGGTTGCTGCACAGAGGTTGGCAACAGCAAACCCCTTCCGGACATCTCTTGCCTTGAAAACCCCACGAGGATAAGTCAGGGCCAGCTGTCAAGGTATAGCTGCCTAATATGACCCCAGTAAGGGGCTTTCAAGGCAAGTGAGAAACACAGATGGTCTTCCTTGGTGGTCCAACTTCCAAGTCCCAGCACTTCCTAGTTTCTGAGATCCAAACCATGCCGTCTTCCCTCTGCAAGTTGGCCTACAACTTTCCGGAAGTATAAGAGAAAAAAGTGAAGTTGTATAAGGATCAATATACATTGTTCTCTCAGAACCAGTCACAGGCCCCAGTCACATGGGCCAGATAACGCGGGGGGAAGCATGGTTATTTGTGCCGTCACCATCTGATCCACCATTAGGTGATCAGACGCGACGGCAGCACACTGGGGCTTCCTCCATTGGCATGCACAGCAAAGAGGACGACCCGGGGGAATAGCCGCGTGCCAGCGCGATCACACCACAGCAGTCCGTAGGCAGCCCGTGGCAAACCAGTAGGTTGATCCTTTTAAACGTGCCTCTTCAGCAGCATGCCATGGGTTGGCCATGGGTGCGCTACGCCTCCCAGATGTTCTGGTGTGATCGCGCCCAGAAAATCCACCGGACTATCATGCCTTCTGCAGGGCAAATGCTTCGTGTGGCCGGGGCCACAGTAAGGCTAACATTTGACTCAGTGAAAACTGGTCAGTCTGGCGTTCACTAGTTGCCTCTCCCAAAAAGAATCTTGCTCATCTGACAACTACATGAAGCACCGAATGATAGTAGCTACTGAAGGGAGTGGTTCGAGATGGCGCTGAGACAGCAGCACTGGCTTACAATGCTCCACAAGTTATTTGTTTCCTTTACTCTTTTATCTTATATTGATTTTTAACATGAAGTGTTGTTTCAGACAGTAGCCGTGTGGGTCTGCAGCAGAATAGCTAGATTCGAGTCCAGTAGCCCCTTAGAGACCAATAAAAAATAAATTATCATGTGGCATTGTGTGACATATAGCCAGGAGAACCTAAGGTTGTCTGGCAGTCTTAAGTTCTAGTGCTTTTAGCGGCAAGCTTGTTTGGGGACTGAGAGAGTTCGGAGAGAACTGGAACTGGCCCAAGGTCACCCGGCAGGCTTCATGTGGAGGAGGAGTGGGGAATCAAACCTGGTTCTCCAGATTAGAGTCCACTGCTCTTAACCACTATACCATGCTGGCTCACAGAGTTTTCAAGAGTCAAAGATCCCTTTATATCTGACAAAGGGAACTTTGATTCTCAAAAGCTCATATCCTCGAAATTTTGTTGGTCTCTACTACTGGATTCGAATTTAGCTCTATGTAAAACATGATACAAATCTTTTTTTCTATGTAACATAATTGTGTGGTAGGCAGTATCTCTACTACAGGCACAGGGTTGGATCCAGCAGAAAAATATTCGGCTAATGGAAAGGGAGGAGGGGTTGCTGTTTTCTCCTTCTGCTGTAGACATCTGACTCCCTGTTCATACTGTTCATGGAGGTCTCCTGACCCCAATAGCACCATTTTGGAGGGTATTTTGGGGAGAGAAAGGCAAAGAAGTCCTTTTGCACTAACAGAAGAGAAGAAGAAGAGATTGGATTTATTCCCCGCCCTTCACTCAGAGTCTCAGAGCGGTTTACAATCTTCTTTCCCTTTCCTTCCCTACGACAGATACCCTGTGAGGTAGGTGGGCCTGAGAGAGCTCTCCCGAGAACTGCTCTTGAGAGACCAGCTCTGAGAGAACTTGTAACTGATCCAAGGTCACACCAGCAGCTGCATGTAGAGGAGTGGAGAATCAAACCCAGTTCTCCCAGATTAGAGTCTGTGCTCTTAACCAGTACACCAAAATGGCTCTATAACAGAAATCTTTTATGTTGGCAGAGGTTTCCCTTAGGACCGAAACCAAAGTGGAGTATCCATTCTGTGACCCCAGAGAAATATCTGTGACCTGGGTTGCTAACTTCCAGGCTGTCATGACCCCCAGGGGGTCACCACCTTCCGCTGCCACCACTCTGGACTTTGGGCCCATTGAGAAGGCCCAGAGTTCCCTCCCAAGCCCAACCAAAATGCCCCTTTTAAGCTGAGAAAATAGGCATGATGACTAGGCAGAGAACACATAAACAAATGGTTTATTAACACAGTACTGGGGGAAGGAAAACAAGACAAGGTGCTTTAAAAGATATAACAGTGTTTAAAAGGCAAAATAAACAAAATCCTAACGCGACTACCTAGTTCACTTAACTAGTTACTACTTAAGGCTTACCAGGCCTGTCCCTGAACTCACTCTGTCTCCAAGCAAAAGATCTTTTCCTCTCAGACCAGCCTGTTCCCTCAGTGCCTCTTTGAGACCACAGAGAGACAAGAACCATTTCCTCACAGTACACAGCGTTTATCACAGTCCCCTTCAGTTTAGCTCTGTGAGAGGAAAGAACACTATTTTCCACAGCCCACAAAGTATGTAACAATCACTTCACAGAATCTCTGTACACTGATTGGCTACAACTGTTGCTAAGCCTTATGGGGATTGTAGGCTATGTCTGCTTCCTCCCAGGCCTACACAGATCATGACACAGGCAGAGCCTAGAGATCTTCCATTTTCACAGCTGACTTCAGCTGTAGTCTCCAGACTACAAAGACCAGCTCCCATGGAGAAAATGGTAGGCTTGGAAGGTGGACTCTATGGCATTATACCCCACAGAGGTCCCTCCCCTCCCCTCCCCACACCCCCACCTTCTCCAGCTCCACCCCTCAAATATCCAGGAACTTTCCAACTCGGAGCTGGCAACCCTTTCTGAGATGGAACTGGGGATACTTGTCATTCTCCAAATGACATTTCCCAAAATTCTTTGATTGGAACCGTAATAATTAAACCAGCATATATCAATATCTGTTTTGCAGAACAGACAGGTCCCGGGGCAATGTTTTCAGACAAACATCTTAACAGCCCTGCTCCGTTGATCCCTTCACGTAGACTGACCGTCCTTTTGGACGTTAGCTAATGTTTCAAACAGCCGATGCTCCAGAGGGCTATTAGAAAGCATTAGAGAGATTCATAGGAGAGAGACCCATGATTCAAGATAGCTCAATTAATCTTTCATGTTCCGAAGGAGTATACCCGTAAGAGCCAACAATGGGGATGTCCCATTTTCATCCTCCCTCTTAAATCTCCAGCAACACCTTCTGGCTGCTGTTGGAGACAATTGGTCTGACCCAGCAAGACCGTTCTTTCTGGTTCTATATAAAAGCACCAGTTCATTAGCTCTGCAGTTCTCAGCCAGATGTTTTAGGCAATGCTTTGTTCATTCTCGGGGAGGAGTGTATATCTGTAGAATATAAAGGTATGGGGAAACCCATAGAGGAATCCAGGCAGTCTGGGAGCTACGGGGTTAAGGCTTTGATTAGGAAGCACACAGTAATTGCTTTCAGACCTATTAGCTGGATGTCTTGCTCTGAGTGTCATCCTTCCTTTTCCCATAGGCCCCGATCACTAACCCTTTGCATTTTGGCTGTAATTGACACCCGTGCACAAACCTCATTGACTAAAGGACTGCTCTCTTGCATACCATGCCATATCAATATCAGGTTTTGTCTACCAGACTGTTTCTTTTCTTTTCTTTTGTTCTCCCCCGCCCCAGAATTTCAAGGAAACCAAAAGGTACAAGAGAAAACATTACCTAGGGAACAAGGGAAATATGAGGACTGAATATAGTTTGGGATGGGAAACAGTGAAGAGAAGAGGGAAGGAGAGAGGAGACATGTGAAGTCCTGAAAAGTTGAATTTTGCTAGTCATAGCTGAGCATTTTAGATTCTTCTTCTGATTTCAAGGGACCAAACTGTCGCTCTGTGAAATGGACATTTGCTGCAATCAGCAAATTCACATCTGATCATTTCAAATTCCGAACAAGAAACAGGAAACTAGTTGTATATCTTTGAGAGCAGATGATGTGTTTGTGGTAACAAAAATTGCAACTCCAAAGACAAATTTAACACACACACACACACATACAACTTTAGGAGATTCAATAAGATAAATCTGTGCCTTTGGTTAACCAGCTCATGACTTCATAGGGATATATGGCTAGGGATGCTCAACGACTTGCTAGTTCAGTGGGCATTCTGCTTGCCAGTCATTCACAAGAAGGAATGTTTTGTTGGGCAGTTGGGCCATTTGTGAACAGCTCAGTCCTGTTTGGTGGTTTGTTTTTGTTCATATTAAAACAGTACAGCACAATGCAATCAGCAGCATTTCATGCATGTGTGTTTTACTACGGTTGTTAGGCAAAAGTGTTGTGGGCAGCAAAATGCGGGGCCATGATGCTGATCGTGGCATTATGTCAATTCTGGTAAAACCAAGAATTGACATAGGGTAACTCTAGGAATCACTGGAAACTCTGTGGCTTTGCTGGAAGTGGTTACAGGTTTTACCATAGAGTTTTCAGCAATTCCTAGAACTACCCTACGTCACTTTGGGGTTTTTACCAGAAGTGATGCAGTGCCACATGCAATGCTATGGGTGATCCTTCACCCACATCACGAGGCTTAGCGGCTCTAGTGTTTTGCACACTAACTGAGTGAAATTACTATGCTCTAATCCACAGGCTGTTGTTTAAATAAAGAATAGGCAAATCAGTTAATCAGTTAAAGGTTTATCCATAAACAGTGGTGATGTCCCCCCCTTTTTAAGTCTTTGGTTTATGCCTTTTTGTTGTTGTTCAGTCGCACAGCCAAGTTTGACTCTTCACGACTCCATGGACCAGATTACGCCAGGCTCTCCTGTCTTCTGCTGTCCTCTGGAGTCTGTTCAATTTCATGTTCATTGCATCGATGATGCTGTCTAACCATCTCATCCTTTGCCGTCCCCTTCTTCTGTTGACCTTCAGTCTTTCCCAGCATCAGGGTCTTCTCCAGTGAAGTGCTCCCTTCTCATTTGGTGGCCAAGGTATTTGAGCTTCAGCTTCAGGATCTGGCCTTCCAGGGAACAGTCAGGGTTGATTTCTTTTAGGATTGAATGGTGTATGCCTAAGTCAGTGCAAATGACTGCCAACCTGTCTGAACTGGCAGCATTTCATGCGCATTCAAGGAGAGGCAAACTGAGCGGCCTGTTTGAATGACTTGACCCAGCAGTGACTCTGATAGAGAGTGATATCCTCTACTGCACAGGTGCCAAAAAAGGCCACCGGTAATAAAGGAACAAAAATTAGTACCCACCACAGCAAACCTATCTGGCATATTACTCGAGCTGGTGACAAGATGAGAAGATGTGCTGACCCGGTTGCTCCAAAATTTTGGGGCCGGCTCCCTAGAGCTAATGAAAAATGATCAAAGCTTGTTTTATAATACCATTCGTAGGGTAGAGAAAGTCTAAAGAGAGATATTTTTTTCTCCCTTGCTCCTAGTACGACAACTCTGGGTCAGCAAATAAGCATCATTTTACATTTTGTTACAGATCAAAGAAAGGACTTCTTTGATTGTGTGGATCACAACAAACTGTGGCAAGCCTTAAAAAGATGGGAGTACCAGACTACCTCACGTCTCCTGAGAAACCTGTATAAAGGCCAAGAAGCGACAGTTATAACTGGACATGGAACAACTGATTGGTTTAGCATAGGAAAAGGAGCAGGATGAGGATATATATTGTCACCCCGCTTATTTAATTTACATGCAGAGTACATCCTGAGAAATGCCGGCCTGCATGAATCACAAACTGGAATTAAGATTGCCGGGGAAAACATCAACAACCTCAGGTATGCAGACGATACCACTCCAGGGCTATTTTTGGGCAGGAACGCACAGGAACGGAGTTCTGGCTGGCTCCTGAGTTGGCCACACCCAGCAGGAACTCATTAGCATAATAGGCCACACCCAACAGCAGAATCTCATTAGAATTGGCTACATTAGAGGTGTGTGGCCTAACATGCAAAGGAGTTCCTGCTTCCAAAAAAGCCCTGGGTTTTGACAACAAACAAGGTAAACAGAATAAGAAGCAAAAGGTAGGTGGCTGGATGACCACACTTCTGGTAACACGGGGGTGTGGCCTAATATATGAATGAGCTTCTGCTGTTGGGTGTCGCCTATTATGCTAATGAGTTCCTGCTGGGCTTTTTCTACAAAAAAAGCCCTGTACCACTCTAATGGCAGAAAGTGAAGGCAACCTAAAGAGCCTCTTGCTCAGTGTGAAAGGGGAGTGCACAAAAGTTGGGTTGAAACTCAACATCAAAAAAACTAAGATCATGGCATCTGGCCCCATCACTCCTTGGCAAATAGAAAGGGAAAGTCATGGAAGCAGTGACAGACTTCATGTTCCTGGGATCCATGATTACTGCAGACAGTGACGGCAGCCATGAAATTAAAAGACACCTGTTCCTTGGGAGGAAAGCAATGGCAAATCTAGACAGCATAATAAAAAGTAGAGACATCACCCTGCCAACAAAAGTCCATATGGTCAAAGTAATGGTATCCCCAGTAGTAATTTATGGCTGCAAGAGTTGGACCACAACGAAGGCCGAAGAATAGATTCTTTTGAACTATGGTGCTGGAGAAGACTCTTGAGAGTCCCTTGGACTGCAGGGAGATCAGATCAGTCAATCTGAAAGGAAATCGACCCTGACTGTTCCCTGGAAGGCCAGGTACCGAAGCTGAAGTTCAAATACTTTGGCCACCCAATGAGAAGGGAGCTCTCACTGGAGAAGACCCTGATGCTGGGAAAGACTGAAGGTCAAAGAAGAAGGGGATGGCAAAGGATGAGATGGTTAGACAGTGTTATCAATGCAATGAACATGAAGTTGAGCAAACTCTGGAGGACAGCGAAAGACAGGAGGGCCTGGCGTGATGTGGTCCACGGGGTCGCGAAGAGTCAGACTAGACTGTGCGACTGAACAACAACACAGTCACCGTATCACACTCTGGCTCTCCATGTTGGCCTCGAATTTTGCTTTTACGCAGAATTTGGTAGCAACTTAGAGACAGAAAACCCACTTGTACAAATTCTGCACATCTTATTGCCATGCAACAGCTGTTGAAATTCCTGCAGAAGTTTTACCTGTTTTTCCATTACAAGTTTCCGTTCCGATACAGGCATTGCTCAGTTAGCAATCAAATAACTTGGCTTGGAAGCCTGTCCTGAAATAGGTTGTTGAACCTAACAGAACGATGCCTAATCATATCTCACTGGCACCTATGAGAATATCAGTCATAGTGCAGCCCCGACCTGGATGACCCAGACTACCCCTATCTCATCAGATCTGACTCGGAAGCTAAGCAGGGTCAGCCCCGGTCAGTATTTGGATGGGAGACCACCAAGGAATTCCAAGGTCACCATGCAGAGAAAGGTAATGACAAACCACCTCTGTTGGTCTCATGCCTTGAGAAACCCTACTGGATCTTCATAAGAACATAAGAGAAGCCAATGTTGAATCAGGCCAATGGCCCATCCAGTCCAACACTCTGTCACACAGTGGCCAAAAATACCAGGGGCCATCAGGAGGTCCAGCAGTGGGGCCAGGGCACCAGGAGCCCTCCCACTGCTGCCCCCTCAGCACCAAGTCAGTTGGTTCATAAGTCAGTTGTGACCCGATGCCACTTTACACAAACAGTAGTGCTGAAGCAACAGATGGGAGAAAAGTCACCAGTGCAGCTGCTTCATGCGCAAATGCCTCCGCTCTGTCCCCTGACCCCAGGGAGCTGGGTCAGCAGCAGTCCCTCCTACATGACCTCAGAGAAAGATGTCTGAGAAGGATCTATAAACTCAAGTGTAAACATAAAGCTGCCTTACTCTCAATCAGACCATTGGTCCCTCAAGATAAACATTGTCCACTCAGACTGGCAGGAACTCTCCAGGGTCTCAGACAGAGGGTCTTTCACATTATCGACTACTTGATTCTTTCAATTGGAGATGCTAGGGATTGAACACAGGTCTGCCTGCCCGCCCAGGAAATGCTCTAACACTGAGCCACAGATTCTCCCACAGAGAGCCAGTTTGGTGTAGTGGTTAGGAGCACAGACTCTAATCTGGGAGAATCGGATTTGATTCCCTACTCCTCCACATGCAGCTGCTGGTGTGACCTTGGGTCAGTTACAGGTTCTTTTAGAGTTGTTCTCTCAAGGGCAGTCCTTGAAAGAGCTCTCTCGTCTGTTGTGGGGAGGGGAAGGGAAAGGAGATTGTAAGCTGCTCTGAGACTCCTTCGGGTAGTGAAGGGCGGGGGATACATCCTGTCATGCTGCCGGTGACCCCTCCCAGGGGTTTCCCCCTCAGCTGTGTTGGGACTCCCAGGAGGAGAGTGCAGGAAGTTTCAGAATGAGGGAGCTCTGGGGTTACTTCACCCCCAGTAGCATCGTGGGCCTTGGGGCTAGCGGCAAGGCACAGCAGGGATGGTGCTCAGCCTGCTGGGGGGAGGGGGCACAGCTGCTTGGCTCCTGCTGCAGCTCAGCGTCACAGGCCGTAGGGCCAGTGGGAGGTCCCGGCTCCGGATCAGGACAAATCCAATCTGCTCCTCCTCCTCCTTCACTACATTTTGGCTCCCATAGCCCCTGAGATAATGTGAAATCAAGCCTGAGGCTTGTGATTTTATTTATTTATTTATCTATAGCTAAGACACCTGAGACCCACCGAAGAAGGAGGAAGGAGGAGGAAGAAGAAGGAGAGGAGGAGGAGGAGGAAGAGGAGGAGGAGGAGATTGGATTTATACCCTGCTCTTCACTCGGAGTCTCAGAGCAGCTTAAAATCTCCTTCCCCTCCCCATAACAGACACAAAGTACATGCATTTGTTACCACAGTGGTGTGGTTATTATTTCCATTTGTTTGGAGTTTCCAAAGGGATCCAACAGTGAAAAGCTGCAACCATGCCTCTTTGGTAATATATTAACTTGAATTCATAAAACACTGACATGTAAATATATACTGTTTGGAAGTTTCCATTCTGCCTACGTGGAGACCCCATCTTGGCTGTACGAACAGAGTTAGGTTTTTCTGAGAGGACCAACCGAGCGATATCAGCCCACATGTGAACATCTTGAGACGGTTCAGGATCCCCACCAGGAGTCCCAGATACCGCATGCTGCAAATGACACACGGTCGCTCTGATTGTGAGTCACCCGGCCCCTAGTGTGAGCCTTCTGTTCCTTATTAAAAGAGGATAGGATAGAAACTGGTGTTCATGTGAGGCTTAATGGAATGTTATTAGTAGGTGATACCGTTCAACCTCCATGCTATGAAAAGCTTCAGCTAGGGATGGACGTGAACCAGCTCATGAAGGAAAGGTGGTCATTTCCCCAGAAAGCACTTTCCAGGGGACACCTTCCTTGATGGGTCATAACTCAGACCCCATAAATCCAAACCTCACCAAACTTGGAGGAAAAGTAAAGGAGAGTCAGCCAGAGATCCCCTGCTACTTTGGTGCCTCTAGCATGCCAGGGGCCATTCTACTGCCTCACAAACCTCCTGAACTGAACCAGTTTGTGAGGTGGCTAAAGTTCGTGATGGTTTGTGGTTCGTGAATGAGGCACGCCATGAACTGTGAACAGAACCACATTCTCCTGGTTTGTGCCCATCCCTAGCTTCAGGGGCACATTTCCACACCTTCAGCCACTATTAAAGGGAAGCATATGAGGGACAGGACATTTCCTGACTTCCTGATAGTTAGAGCGGTTCCTCAGTGGAAAACATTTCCTCGGGAGGTGGTGGGCTCTCCTTCTTTGGAGGTTTTCAAACGGAGGCTAGATGGCCATCTGACAGCAATGCTGATTCTGTGAACTTAGGCAGATCACGAGAGGGAGGGCAGGAAAGGCTGCCTCAGTGCTTAGTTCCTGGGGCCCTTTCTGTATAAGCCCAGGGAAATGCTGATTGCCACTTTGGGGTCAGGAAGCAATTTTTCTCCAGGCCAGTTTGGTTGGAGATCTTGGAGGGGTTTTTTGCTATCTTCTGGGCATGGAACAGCGGTCACTGGGGGTATGTGGGGGAGAGGTATTTGTGAATTTCCTGCATTGTGCATGGGATTGGACTAGATGGCCCTGGAGGTCCTTTCCAACTCTATGATTCTCTCCAGGCCTGTTGGCTACCCTCCTTGCTTCATGCTTGAAAGCCTGCAAACACTGGTGGCCCTTCCCATATGTCTTCGAGCTTCCATTGTTACCTTAGAAGTCAGGAAAGAAGTTTCACCACAGTGGCTGAACTGGGCCTCCCTTTCTAGTGCAAACTCCCCTATTGCTTCTCAAGGCACATCAGTGTTACACCAGGGAAGGAGGAAGTAACCCGGACTTTGAGTCATTCTGATCCATGACCATTACTGTCAAAAGCAATGATCTCAAACCCCTGTGGGTCGGCGTGCCCCTCCAAAGACATGTGGCAAAGAGAGCCCGGGACTGAAACGAATGGCTTGCTCATTCCCCCGGTAACAATCACCGAATGTGACATCTGCGTTCAGCCCATAAGTCCAGGAATTCACCTGGCACAGGGTGGCCCAATTACTGCTAAAGACCTTGTCTCTTTGATCCCGGGGTTTCACCCACTTCCCAGTACAGCTTCTCTTTAAGAGTATTACAGGAGAATCAATCACCTGTCCAAAGGGGAACGGCACGTTGAGATCTGCTGTCGGGAAAGGGGTAGGTTCTCTGCGGGCGGCACGTCAGGCTCGGTCTGAAGGAGTGGAACTGACAAAGAGCCAGTCTCTATCGGCCGTCAATTACTTCGAGCTAAAATGGCAGCCTACTTTCCCGAGGAGGGCAGCCCCGGGCTCCTCAACGCAGCCTCGGCTGACTCCGCAGGATCCCGGCTGCAAGTGGCGGGAGCCAATCGCCGTCCACCTGGGGGACGATTCTCAGAAGCCGTGCATCCAGAAAGGCTCTTGGGATTGCAGCGGGGAACGAAGGTCAGGCGGAGATTCTCTCCTCTGCACTTAGAGGAACGGCGTACTGGCCTTAAAAGCAGATTCTCTCTGTTATTTTCTTTTGAAGGGGATATTTTAAATGCACAGGCTGGTGTTTTTGCCGCCTTGCTTTACAGGCAAACCACTTGCTCGGATCAAACGTAAGGGATAATTTGCACCACCGCTTTGCCCTTGATTTTTCTTCCCCCTCCTACATTTTTCATTCGTGTATTCCCCCCCCCCCCCGCCGGATGAAACGGTCAGAGGAAATACACCACAGGCCCAGACCGGTGTTCCCTCTAAGCTGAGTTAGTGTGAGCTAGCTCACAGTTCTTTAGCCTCTGGCTCACACATTTTTGTCTTAGCTCAGGAAGAAAGGCTCCAGAGCAAACTAATTTATGCAGCAGCCAAAATCGCTCACTCACAACTTTAATGCCAGAGTAGCTCACGAAGTAGGATTTTTGCTCATCAGACTCCACAGCTTATTATTTATTTATTATTTATTTATCAAACTTATACCCCACCCTCCCCGCATAGCAGGCTCAGGGCGGCTTCCAACAAGCATAAATACAATTAAAATCATACCATTATTATTACTTAAAAACACAACATATAAAACAAATACAAAACACAAAGTGCAAAACACAAAGTGCTGGCGGCACTTAGAGATTCACTTAGGTGGCGCATTTACAGAAAAGGTTCCCAGTTGTTCCCAGATGTCTTTCTGCTCATAATTTCTTATGGCATCAGCTCGATGTTAAAAACCGCAGGCTGGGTTCTATGACAGCGGCAGCCCCTAATTGAATGCCTGGCAGAAGAGCTCCATCTTGCAAGCCCTGCGGAACTGTAAAAGGTCCCACAGGACCCTGATCTTCTCCGGAAGCTCATTCCACCAGGTAGGGGCCGCCACCCGAAAAGGCCCTGGTCCTAGTGGTAGCTAGCCTAGCCTCCCTCGGGCCAGGGAGGGTCAACCAATTTTGAGACCCAGACCATAGTGGTCTCTGGGGTATGTAGGGGGAAAGGCGGTCCCATAGGTATGTCAGACCCCAGCCATATAGGACTTTAAAGGTAAGAACAAGCACCTTGAAGCAGATTCGGTATGCTATTGGCAGTCAGTGTATTGTCCTCAGCACAGGCTGGATGTGCTCCCACCTGGGGAGGCCCGTCAGCAGCCTGGCTGTGGCATTCTGCACTAGCTGTAGCTTCCAAATCCATGACAAGGGCAGCCCCATGTAGAGAGCGTTACAGACAGTAGTCAAGTCTCGAGGTGACCATTGCATGGATCACTGTAGCCAGGTCGGAGTATTGGCCCAGACTATCGTTGGAACACTCCGTCTGTTGATCCGCTTTGGGAACACTGGTCAGGATGTGACCGATTATTATTTGAGCTAGGGTTTCCAACTCTGGGTTGGAAAATTCCTGGAGATTTGGGGGGGGTGGAGCCTGAGGAGGGTTGGATTAGGAGGAAGGCACCTCAGCAGGGGATGGTGCTATAGAGGTTCACCCTCCAAAGCAGCCATTTTCTCCAGGGGAACTGGTCTCTGTTTATCGCTGAAGAGAAAATGTAATCCCAGGAGGTGGCTATTAGCCACAGGGTATAGATGGGAACTCTCAGTCTGGGGCAGGTGATGCACTCTATTCTTGGTGCTCGGGGGGCAGCAGGGGGAGGGAGCTTCTAGTGTCCTGGCCCCACTGCTGGACCTCCTGATGGCACCTGGTATATTTTGGCCACTGTGTGACAGAATGTTGGACTAGATGGGCCATTGGCCTGATTCAACATTGGCTTCTCTTATGTTCTTATGTTCTTATGAGGTCTCCGGGCCCCCACTTGGAGGCTGGCATCCCTGGTCTGAGCCCATGGTGAAAGAGTCCTCCTGGTGGTCAAGAGGGGCAGTGGCTCAGGGGTAGAACATCTGCCCAGCATGCAGAAGGTCCTAGGTTCAATCCCCACCATCTCCAGTAGGGTCAGACAGTAGAGGATGGGGAAAACATCCACTAGAGACCCTGGAGAGCCACTGCCATTCAGACTAGGCAATACTGACCCTGATGGACCGATAGTCTGATTTAGTATAAGCCAGTTTGGTGTAGTGGTTAAGAGTGCGGACTCTAATCTGGGAGAACCGGGTTTGATTCCCCACTCCTCCACAGGCCTTGGGTGTGACCTTGGGTTAGTCATAAGTTCTCTCCGAACTGTTCTCTCAAGGGCAGTTCCTGAGAGAGCTCTCTCAGCCCCGCCTACCTCACAGGGTGTCTGTTGTGGGGAGGGGAAGGGAAAGGAGTTTGTAAGCCGCTCTGAGACTCCTTCGGATGGTGAAAGGCAGGGTATACATCCAATCTCTTCTCTTCTTCTTCCTCTATAAGTCACCTTTTTGTGTGGTAATGCATTGAAGAAAGGGGTAATTTAGGCAGAAATGGTCCAGTAAAGAGCCCTACTGCAGGCAAAATGGTTCTGAGAGTCAGCCTTGAACAGCATGGCCAACAGTATTTAAATATCTGAGGCCACATGATGGTTGTGGAGCAAAGCATATATTTCAGTGAGATTTAGAGCTCTTCAAGTGAAATTCTAGTTTGAATATTATGAATCTGTGCCCTCCCCCCCAAGCTCATGTGCTATTACGGCTGGAGTAGGATCAGGGAAGGTTAGGATCACGTTCAGATCTATGACGCTTACCGTGTAGTTTTAGACCAGTCACTCTCTCTCAGTCTAACCTACCTGCTAGGGTTGTTGTGAAAATAAAATGGGAAAGAGAGAACCAGGTAACCTGTTCTGAGCTACCTGGAGGATGGCTTACCAGTCTAAGGACTCTTTCGCCTTTTAGCATACATTGCTATTCAATAAATGTTAACGATTAGAGATCAAACTAGAGATTGAGACAGGCATTGTTTTTGCTTTTTCAAACGGGTGCATTATTTGCATTCCTTTGCCCAGAACATTGTGGTTCTGGCGGTACCAGGTACGCACCTGTTCTGGTGGTACCAGGTACGCAAATTTGCCGGGCTTCCCTCCGACGGAAATCTCTGCATTTTCTTTTTTTAATTGCCTGTTAGCAGCGTGCGGTCTCTGTTAAAAAGCATATTTTCTGTCAAGATTGCCTTCATCATTTGGGCTAATTTTTCTTGGCCCCTCCACCTACCAGAGCTTCGTCGGGAAGGGAAACAGCAGCTTGTGGGTGAGCGCATGCCAGGCAGCTGAAGGGAGGGGGGGTGGCAGAGCACAGGAAGGGAGGGAGGAAGAGACAGGAGGAGGTCAAAACCCCCTAGTTCTTACTGGAGGTATTTGCATAGACACACAAAAGCTTGGGAAGGGTTTCCTCCTTGTCTGTTTCCCCCATCCCTGTGCCGAATGTTGAGGCGCCGGCTTCTGAAACGCAACACCTTGGACGCCCTACGGCGCGCACACAAATGTGCGCTCCCGTGTTTTGCAGCGGATCAATTGCAAGCTCCTTTGCACAGACAGCTTGCTTCTACTGTCACGGTGCCAACGCCAGAAGCTCATTGGGTATTTTTGTCTTGGCAGATGCCCATTCTGTTGTAAAGGTCTGTTCAGCTCTCGCCTTCTTTTCTTTCAGGTAATATGTGGCACTGCTCTACAAGAAGGACTGGGGGTCTGGGAGGATTCTCTGGGGCCTCCGCTTCTCCTCCATGGCACGGGGAGGAGGGGGAGGGAATGACTCCAAGGCCGCTTTCCAGCATGTCACCGCAGCAGTGACCTGGCCAGATGCGACACGGGGTGGTTGGCTCGCACTGGATATTTAAGCTTTTGGGTTGGAAATAGGGATTCCGGCGCCCTTCTCTTGGGCTATTCTGAGCTAAGAGATCTGACAATGGGCAATTCTGCATCTAGCATTCACTCCACTGAGGAAAAGGTACAGCTCAAAACCACATCCAAATACCTTGGGGCAAGGCCGTACTGACTGCAAAGTCACTCCCAAATGACCATAAATCTCTGCAGAAGGTACCATAAAACTCCACGATCAAAGAAAGCGAAAGCGGCATGCGGTGTGGAGGGTACCATAAAATCCGATGATCAGGGCTTTTTTTTGTAGAAAAAGCCCAGCAGGAACTTATTAGCATAACAGGCCACACCCAACAGCATAAATCTATTAGCATGTTAGGCCACACCCTGGACAGCACAACTCATTAGCATATAAGGCCACACACCCCATGTTACCAGAATTGTGGTCATCCAGCCACACCCACCTTTTGCTTCTTATTCTGTTTTTTTGTAGCAGGAACTCCTTTACATGTTCGACCACACACCCCTAATGTAGCCAGTCCTAATGAGTTTCTGCTGCTAATGAGTTCCTGCTGGGCGTGGCCAACTCGGGAGCCAGCTGGAACTCCCTCCCTGTGCCCAAAAATAGCCCTGCCCATGATCAAAGGAAGTAAAAGCAGCCTGCAATGCAGAGGGGAATTTCTGTTCCAAGGTGGGTTTGCCAAAACTAATGGAAGGAAAAGACAATGCAGAATTGCCCAGTCCCTTATTACAGAAGACCATTCATGCTCGCTTGGTTAAATTATTTCCCCTCGGCCATACTGGAAGGCTGATCTGCAGGCACAGCATATTTGGACAGAGTTTGTACATGTAGAACCAGTCAGCAGGAGGCTATACAACATAGCAGAGAGCAACAACTCTCTCTTTCTCTTCTATGTCCCCTATGTATCTTGCCCTACCCTGCCATGTGGGACAGCAGTGTGGCCAGCAAAGGAGGGCTACTAGGCCATCTTGGATGGGTTTTAATTTATTGTTCTACTGTTGATAATTTTAATTATGTGTCAATTGTATTTTAAATGTTTATAAGGCTGTAAATCGCCCGGCGCCTGCTTGCGGGGTGGGCAATTCATAAATCCAAATAAAAAAATATTTTATTGGCATGTAGAACCGGGTCTGATTTGAGACAAAGGCATTTGTCCACCCCCACATATGAATTTATCATCTCAAAAAAATTGCCCAGTTTCTCCTTGTAGATAAGGATCAGGAAATCACGTTAGCAGTCGCTAAATATTTAGCTGCAATGATTGCCTGTAAGAAGGTTGGTCTTCGATCTGTTCAAGACCTTTGAATCAGAAGAACAGTACGATAAGAAGTGGTTTAAGTGGGTAGAAATGTTTCCTGGAAAGGAGGGCATATTTTCCCTCCAATCAATTGTTTCCAAGACATTGCTTCCACTCTAGCCGGGTTGGTGTAGCTGGACAACTGGGTTTGATTCCCCACTTCTCCGCATGAAGCCAGTTGGGTGGCCTTGGGTCAGTCACAGTTCTCTCAGTGCTGTTCTCTCAAGGGCTGTTCTCTCAGAGCTCTCTCAGCCCCACCTACCTCACAGGGTGCCTGTTGTGGGGAGAGGAAGGGAAGGAGATTGTAAGCTGCTCTGAGACTTGGAGTGGAGGGCGGGGTATAAATCCAATCTCGTCTTCCTCCTCCTTCTCTTCTTCTTCTTCAAGGCAGCCAGCAACCCAGGAGAGGGGCCTTCTCAGTCATGGCACCAAAACTCCGGAACTCCCTCTCCCCAGGGAGATTCACCTGTCCCCTTCTGTTGCTGTCCTCTGCCAGTGGATGAAGATTTTTTGTTAGTTTGTTGGGTGGTGCTTCAGTGATCCTTCCTTCGTGCTCAATGTTTTAATTGTTTTTACATCTCTGTGTGTATTTTAGCTTTGCTTTAAAGTGTTTTAACGATGTGTGTTTTTGTGGGAGGGGGGTGGTTTTAAATGGCATTAAAATCTGATTTCTTTCTGTATGTTTTAACTTGTTAGCTGCCTCAGTGTTCCTTCTGAGGGCAGAAAGGCAGGATATAAACACTGCAAAATAAAACAGATGATTACTGTGATGAGAAAAGAGCCGTTGGGAGTCCAGATGCCAGCCTCCAGGTGGGGCCCGGGGATCCTCTGGAATTACAGTTCCTCTCCAGGCTACAGAGATCAGTTCCCCTGGAGGAAATTGTTAAGTATGCCACTCAACAGCAGGATTTCAGCAAAGAAGTGATTTCAACTTTATTTAACAGCAAACACCAACTCAGGAACACACAACAACAAGAGCGGAGCACAGCTCCCTTTTTAAACTGTCCCGGGCTGTCAAAGCCACACCCACAGCAAGTTAAAGACCAATCATAACACAGGGATAAAGGCCAATCAGGACTGTTCCCTCTTTGATACATTTTCACACAGTGATTGGATATTTACAATGGTTTCGCAGAAACCAGCCAATGGTAATGCGACAGAGCTACATTCAGACTGAAGCTTAACATAAGAATACATAGGATGGATTCACACTTCAGTACATAACAGAAATGGATGCTTTGGAGGGTGGGCTTTATGGCAGTGTACCTCCCCAAGCTCCACCCCCAACTTTCCAGGAGTTTCCCCAACCTGGATCTGGCAACCTCACTCCCCATCTTCCCCCCCCCCCCATGGCCAGGGGGGACCTGGCCACTCTAGTTGGGAGGACTGCATGTACCACACCAGGCTCCATAGAAAACAAAAGTAATAATTAAGTGGAAAACAGAGATAATAAGGCTGGTCTTATGAGACAAATTCTAAATCGGATTGACTAGATTCAGGTTTCAGGTTTCAGTTTATTGCCTTTAGCCATAGGCCGTTACAATGACAGAACAATATAACAATACCTATATAACCAGAAGAATTAAAAACTAAGTTAGGACACAATAAAGCATAATAACTCCATCTCTCCACTCCAGAATTCTGTTGGTAATCAAGCTACGGTACTGCTGCTATTTTCTTCCGAATTTTTTCTGCAGCAAGGGCAAAGAGGGGCCACCTTGTATGAAATCTTGGCCTCTATGTTTGCTAGTTGAACTGGAATTTTTTCAGTTTCTGTTCCAGGACCTAAGGAGGCCAAGATTAGGTCTATAAATTTCTTCCCAGGGGACTGGTAGAGTGGACAGAATAACAGGTAATGGCACAGATCTTCTGGCACTACGTCTCCACACAGGCAGAGATGCCGGGCAACAGGCATGTTGGTATAGCGGCCTTTGAGCACTGCTGATTGCATTGATTGGAAGCGGATTGAAGTTAGTGCAGAACGTAATTTGTTGGAGATTGACTAGAAACTGCCTTACACTAATCCAGGTGGGTAGTCGTGTTGGTCTGAAGCAACAGAACAAAGTTCGAGTCCAGGGGCACCTTTAAGACCAACAAAGTTTAATTCCGGATAGAAGCTTTTGTGTGCAGGCACCCTTTCTTCAGATACCAAATTTGTTGATCTTAACGGTGCCACCGGACTCAGACTTTGCCTTGCACTGAATCAGACCTTTGGGCTATCAAGGTCGGGACTGTCTTGTTAGCCAAATTGCTCTATTATTTAATAAAGATGGGGAATTATAATTATTAACATGCAGTTGGCTTAACTATAGGATCTGACCTGTGTATACCAGAGTTAGAATTCCCAAGAACCCAGGAATAGACACAGAAACTGGGTGGCTAAAATAATTATTTCTTTACTAAACAGTCTCAAGCATACAAACAATATTCAAACACTCACACACACAATATAGAACTAAGGCAGCAGAGGTGATTGATAGTTTATAGAGGGGTTATACAACCTGTCCAGATGTGCAGAGGTCCATGAAGAAAGGATTGTGGCCTAAACTCAGAGAGTTTAGGGGTGGACTGCCATTTTGGATCATGGCAGAAACATACAGTCTGAGGCCATGTGTGTGCTGGGATATAGGCACTGGCAAAGAATGCAGACCAATGGGTGGCCCTGGGGGCTGGTCTCAGGTGAGAACAATAGATTACCTGGACCAATTATGAGTCCCAGGGGTGTGTGGTAACAGGATGGTCAAGGCCTAGATGTGACCAATGGGCTTCCAGAGAGGCAGGGTCTGGATTTAACAATAGAAGCCAGGTGTTGGGTAGCTAGTTAAATGGATTATCTGATTTACTAATGGTCCTGGCCAGGGTAGACAAAAGGTGGGAGATGTCCCTGATTAGCATCAGAAAGGATTGCTAAACATTTGAATGACTGATTGTTTATTCCATTATCTTGAGGGACAGAGCAGGAAAGACAAAGAATTCAGACAAAGAATTACTGGAGACAGGTGGCCAGGTGGCCTCTGAAAAGATTTTAGAAATGTAGATACTTTACCTGATGGAACCCACTGTTATTCCATAAGCATTATCTCTGCTGGGTGGAGGGGGAAGACTGGAGACTTGCTCTGAGGTCACCTTATGAAACCTGAAAATGGAGAGCCCTTTTTCAAAGCTGTGGTTAGCTGTGTTTCAGAACCAGGAGTGCCTTCCTTGGCCTGAGTTTTGTGGGTCTCTGGATCAGGTTGGAAAGTGAAGTGCCCCTGCTTTGGGGCTACCCAAGAGTAAAGGCAGTGCCTCTGGCAACAGTCTGTTCTGACTGGCTAGCTTTCTAGCATCTTCAGTCTTTCATGTGATCTACCACCTGTTTCTTTGAACTGGAGATGCCGGGGACTGAACCTGGACCCTTCTGCCTGCCAAACAGATGTTCTTCCACTGTGCCACAGCCCTGGCCCATAGCTTTGGTGGGACTACTGAAGGATCCACCCCCTTCTTTAAATGGCCAGCCCCCTTCCTTAAAGCCTCCCCCCCCGCTTCTCCCCAAAAGCATTTAAAGGGATCCTTTGAATGCTTTTAAGAAGAAAGAGGGTGGCACCTGCCCCTCTCCCTCCCCTCCTGCAAGATTTAAGGGGCCTTCCAGATGATTGGTGGGCCACATGCTCCCCGCTGATCAGCTGAAGGGCCCTTTAAATTTTGCAGGAGGGGAGGGAGAGGGGCATGCACCACCACCCCTTCTTTATGGCAAATAATGGCAGCCCCACCAGAAAAAATGTTTTTCCCACAAGCCACAAGATCCTGGCTACAGGCCTGCCACAGCCCCTCCCTGAATGGTCTGGGATATGGACGGCAAGCAAGCATGCCGCTCCGGTGGAAAGAGAAGAGGTGGCAGAGCAGCGTCCTCAGTGATGCCTTCGTTATTATTATTGCATCTGCCTTTAATATGCCACTTTGGCTCATCAAGGAAGTTGGTTGCTAGACAAAAAAACAAAGTCCTTCCAACATAGATTAGCATTCATTTTTTAAAGACGTGCAAAAGTGTTTGTTAGGCTTTGCAGCCCTGTCTCCATATGTCTCTTTTCAACTACATGTGCTGTCAAAAAAGGGGGGCAGGGAGGGAATATGGCGAGTAAAAAAAAGAAGTTGCGAGGATCCAAACGATTGCACTCTGATGCCAGGGGCGCTATGAAGGGAAGAACCTTTGATTCCCCTCCTCCTTTTAAGGAAGCACATTCTACAGATCGATACCTTACTCTGTAAGTCTTCCATCCAGCTAGAGCAGTGATTCTGAACAGGGACATATCATCCACCATGGGGACATCTACAAAACATAGAATCATAGATTTGGAAGGGACCTCCAGTGTCATCTAGACCAACCCCGTGCACAATGCAGGAAATTCACAAATACCTCCCCCCACACACACACAGTGACCCCTGCTCCGTGCCCAGAAGAGGGGGGGGACCCTCCAGGATCCCCGGCCAAACTGGCCTGGAGAACAATTGCTTCCTGACCCCAAAGTGGCAATCAGCATTTCCCCTGGCACATAAGAAAGAGTCACAAGAACTAAGCACAGGGCCTAAGCACTGAAGGCCTTCCTGCCCTCCCTTCTCGTGATCTGCCTCAGTTCACAGGATCTTGGGGGCATCTAGAAAATGGTTAAGCCTACTGCATAGGAGGACATATGCTCAGGCATTTATTTATTTATTTATTTAGATTTATAAACTGCCCTTCTCTGAATACACAGAGCTCAGGGCGGTGAACAACAGTAAAAGCATCCATACACAAAAACAATTGCAGCAAATAAATAAAAATCATTAAAACATTCTTAGATGGCGCAGAAACATCAGAAGTTCCAAAATCGTGTCACTGTCTCACGGGAGAGAAGTAGGATGGATGGGGAGGGGGAAAGGAGGTGCCAGATAGGATGGTCCCCATCGCCAGGGCTATTTTTGGGCAGGAACGCACAGGAATGGAGTTCCGTCTGGCTCCCGAGTTGGCCACGTCCAGCAGGAACTCATTAGCATGACAGACCACACCCAACAGCAGAAACTCATTAGGATTGGCTACATTAGGGGTGTGTGGCCTAAAATGCAAAGGAGTTCCTGCTACAAAAAAAGCCCTGGGTTTTGACAACAAACAAGGTAAACAGAATAAGAAGCAAAAGGTGGGTGTGGCTGGATGACCACACTTCTGGCAACATGGGGGTGTGGCCTAATATGCTAATGAGCTGTGCTGTAAGAGGTGTGGTCCAATATGCTAATACGTTTCTGCTGTTAGGTGTGGCCTATTCTGCTAATGAGTTCCTGCTGGGCTTTTTCTACGAAAAAAGCCCTGCCTATCGTTCTCCTCAACCAAAAGCCTGGCGGAACATCTCTGCCCTGCAAGCCCTGCAGAACTGCATAAGGTCCCGCAGGGTGCAGCTGTTATTCAGCAGAGAGTTCCACAAGATGGGAGCTGGGGCTGAAAAGGTCCTGGTTGAGGACAGCTGGATGTCTTTTGAGGCTGTGGATTAAAAGTAAGTTGTCCTCTGCAGAGCGTAAATCTCTTTGGGGGGCATACCAGAGGAGACAGCCTCGATATGTGGATCCCTGGCCACTAACTGCCTTGAAGGTCAAAACCAAAACCCTGAACCTGACTTGGTATTCCACCGGGAGCCAGTGCTGCTGATGCAGCATAAGTTGAATATGTGTGGTCCGTGGCATTCCCGTCAGGACCCGCGCCACTGCATTCTGGACCAATTGGAGTTTCTGGATCAGTCTCAAGGGTAGGCCAGAGTAAAGCGAGTTACAGCAGTCCAACCTGGAGCTGACTGTTGCATGGATTACTGTGGCTGGGTCAGGGCGAGACAGGAAGGGGGCCAGCCGCCTCACCTGGCATAGAAGATGGTGGTGAGTGCACAGGAGCAAGGGAAGAGTGTTCTGTGCTGCTTACTCAGTTTCAGGTGCGTAAACATGCTGGTCTGCCGTAAAAGAACAAGATCTGAGTCCAGTAGTACATTGAAGAGCGACAAGATTTCCAAGGTGTAAGCTTTCGAGAGTCAAAGTATATGACAAAGGGAGTTTTGACTCTCAGAAGCTTATACCAGTTTGGTGTAGTGGTGAAGTGCACGGACTCTAATCTGGGAGAACCGGGTTTGCTTCCCCACTCCTCCACTTGCATCTGCTGGATGACCTTGGGCAAGCCATAGTTCTGTCAGAGCTGTTCTCATAAGGACTGTTCTGGAACAGAGCTCTCTCAGCCCCACCCACCTCACAGGGTGTCTGTTGTGGGGAGGAGAAGGGAAAGGAGTTTGTAAACTGCCCTGAGAGTCTGAGTGAAGGGCGGCGTATAAATCCAATCTCCTCCTCCTCCTCCTCCTCCTCCTCCTGGCCGTAGCTCTAGAGCAGCAGGCATCCTTTGCATCCCTGAAATCTCATGAACTTTTGCACTGTTGCCCTCAGTCCCACTTTCCACCACTTTAGCTTAAAGGTGATATAAAGAAGGTGCAAGATGTCCCAATGCTGTAAAAGACGAGGTGATGGATCCCTTCTAGCCCCATCCTCTCAATGCAGCCAATCTTAAACATGCAAGGGCCCCATCCACATATATATCTACATGTTTAAGGTCTCTATAGGGTTGGCAACCTCCAGGTGGGCCCTGAAGATCTCCCACTTTTATAATTTTATAAGACTGCAGGTATCAGATTCCATGGAGAAAATGGCTGCTTTGGAAGATGGCCTCTATGTCCCCCTCCCCAAACCCCACAATTAGGGATGGGCATAAACTGGGAAAATGCAGTTCAGTTCAGTTCGTGGTTCATGGCTGAACCACAAACTGAACCAGGAAGTTCGTTCATGAACCAAACCAGTTCGTGTCGGTTTGTGGCCCTGCAAAGCCCATTGAAAGGGGCCACATTCCCTTTAAACAGGGTTTGCAGATAGCCACAAAATCAACTTAAAGGGACTGCAGAAGGCAGCCTGAAAAACAGCTGCATGCGTGGACAGCGCCTCCCCCTTGCTCAGCTGTTTTTGTGGCTTTCTGCTCCATCCATGAAACATCACAAACTGCATGAACTGCTCTACAAATTCATAGAAGTTCCTGACAGTACATCTGTTGCGAACTTCTGTTCCCGAACCATGAGCAGGGCAAAATTCGTGATGAATTTTGCTTTGTGGTTTGGTTCATGCCCATCCATACCCACAATCCCCAGGCTTCATCCTCCCACCCCCAAATGTCCAGGTATCCCCCAGTCCAGAGCTGGCAAGTCTAGGTCTATATATGCAGCCTAAACTTTTCATTCCTGCAAACTGCAGATTGCACACTTAAGAGTCTAAATGAGCCGGGGCATTTGCATGTTGGTCCTACTGCTGACAGAAGCTTGAACTTGTGGGAGCTGGGTGCAGTCGTGCAGGGTTGCCAACTCCATGTGGAGCCTGGAGATCTCCTGACTACAGAAACTGGTTCCCCTGGGGGAAATGTCTTTGGATGGGGGACTCTATGGCATTGAACCCCACTGTGATCCCTCCCATTCCCAAAACTAACCTTCCCCAGGCTCCACCCCCAAATCTCCAGGACTTTTCCAACCTGGAGTTGGCAACTCTAGAGCAGCAAAAAGGTGGGGCCAACAAGGACCCCACAGGTATGCACATAAAGGCCTACCCAGACCAAAACTCCATCCCATTTTTAATGAACGTAGGATTTCTCTGCCTGTAGTGCTTGACAGTTAGGACTGGAAGATGGTTGCATCATGTAACAATACTCCTGTCTATTCTTCTCTCTTTTATCCTCACCCTGAACTGGATGGTCCAAACTAGCCTGATCTCATGAGATCTTGGAAGCCAAGAAGAGTTCCTACACAAAGGGAGGCAACGGAAAAGCACCACAGTTCATCTCTTGCCTAGTAAACCCTACAGAAGAAGAAGAAGAAGAGATTGGATTTATACCCCACCCTTCACTCGGAGTCTCAGAGCGGCTTACAAACTCCTTTCCCTCCCCCTCCCCACAACAGACACCCTGTGAGGTAGGTGGGGCTGGAAGAGTTCTTTCCAGAACTGTCCTTTCAAGGACAGCTCTTGTCAGAACTATGGCTTGCCCAAGGTCATCCAGCAGCTGCAAGTGGAGGAGTGGGGAATCAAACCCGGTTCTCCCAGATTAGAGTCCACGCACTTAACCACTACACCAAACTGGCTCTCATATGCTGACTGTGATTTGGCAGCACTTTCCATCACCACCATTTTATCATCACGACAGCCTGGCAAGGTGGGTTAGGCTGAGCGAGGGTGATTAACCCAAGGCCACTCATCACACTTCAAAACTGGGAGGTGATTCAACCCCCAATGCCCTCTCCCTCCACAAAATGTAAGCTTTTTAATGGTCCTCAAAACCTGGGGTGGTAGCACTTCACTCAGCACTTGGGTTGCCAACCTCCAGGCAGCACCTGGAGATCTCTCGCCATCACGATTGATTTCCAGATGACCGAGATCGGTTCCTCTGGAGGAAATGGCACCTTTGGGAGTTGGAATCTATGGCATTATATCTCACTGGGGTCCCTCCCCTCCCCAAACCCCCCAGGCTCCACCCCCCAAATCTCCAGGTATTTCTCAAGCCTGAGCTGGCGACCCTACTCTATACACAGGGCCACTGCCAGATAATTTCATCACAGGCTAGTAATTCCTTTACAGCAGCCCTAGTCTGGATAGGCCGCCTTGCCTTCTCCTAAGGGTTAATCTGGCCTTGATCTTCTCTCTCTCCCCTCTCTCTCTCGCACTCCCTGAGACACACATTTCCATAAACCAGAGAAGCTTCGCACCATATTGCACACATTTCCTGAATGGATTTATAATCCATCCAATACGGTATTTTTTTCCTTTTTTTTTTTTCAATTTTGGAGCACGTTACGAAAAAGGACAGATTTACAGGAGACAATCTGCCTTCATGACGATTGCATATTGTGGCATTTCTAGTCCATATGGATCAGCAAGACTTGGATTGCAGGCATTTGACCTTCAAAATCATGCAAATGTGGACCCAGACTTCCATTTTTTTTTTCCTTTTTGACAGCTGGGGAAGTCACAGTTTGACTTCTTCATTTTGGCTGGGAAGCTCTGATTAGAATCGGAGTTGACTTCCCGAAATCGCGGCTGCGGCTGCTTGTGAGCAAAAGCCTTGTGCGGCCGTTTGCCCCCCTCGCTGCCTCTCCCCTCCTTCGGCCCCTTCTGGCTCAGCTTCACTCATTAACACCTATGACTCAATTGCTGATCATTTAAGAGCGAAGTTGCTAATGCAGAGCCAGGGGGCAAAGGCAGAAGCGGAGACTCGGAACCTTTTTGCTCACGCCAGAGTTAATCTCGAGTAATAACTCCTGAACGCCTCTGAAAAGGTCTGAGCACGGCTCTCTGTCAGCCGCATTAGGGAGCCGCGCAGTTTCGCACTAAGAAACCTTGATCGTGCCACATCCGATCAGGCAGCTCCGGTGGGAAGTGGAGAAATCTCCTGGTTTGGATGTAAAATTATCTGCAAGGGTCCTCGGTGGCCTGACCTGGGCGGCCCAGGCTAGCGCGATCTTGTCAGATTTTGGAAGCTAAGCAGGGTCGGCCCTGGTTAGTACTCGGGTGGGAAGACCACCAAGGAAGCCCAAGGTTGCTATGCAGAGGCAGGCAATGGCAAACTATCTGTGTTCATCTCTTGCCCTGAAAACCCTGTAAGTTGGCGGCAACTTGACGGCACTTTCCACCACTACCAGGATCTTCAAAACAGATCCTGGGACTTGCAGGGTAGTTTTTCGGGGAGGGCAGGCACAACAGACCTGACCTGGACTGCTCAAAATATCCCAATTATGTCAGATCTCAGCTGCTAAGCAAGGTCGACCTTGGTTAGTATTTGGGTGGGAGACCATCAAGAACATAAGAACGTAAGAGAAGCCAATGCTGGATCAGGCCAATGGCCCATCCAGTCCAACACTCTGTCACACAGTGGCCAAAAATACCAGGTGCCATCAGGAGGTCCAGCAGTGGGGCTAGGATACCAGAAGCCCTCCCACTGCTGCCCCCCCCAAGTACCAAGAATACAGAGCATCAGTTGCCCCAGACTGAGAGTTCCTACCTATGCCTTGTGGCTAATAGCCATTGATGGACCTCTGCTCCATATAAGAACATAAGAGAAGCCAATGTTGGATCAGGCCAAGGGCCCATCCAGTCCAACACTCCGTCACACAGTGGCCAGAAATACCAGGTGCCATCAGGAGGTCCAGCAGTGGGGCCAGGGCACCAGAAGCCCTTCCCAACCAGGAAGTCCATCGTCGTGATACATATAGGCAGTCGATGGCAAATTACCTCTGAATGTTTCTTTGTCTGGAAAACAGCATAAGTGGCATACATTTTTAGCCCACCTGGCCTCCAAGGAGCTTCTGCCTTCCCCATTTTACTCCCACAACAACAGGTTATCCCGAGGAAGTACAACGGCCTTCCGTGGCAGAGTGGGGAACTGAATTCAAGTCTCCCAAATCCTCATCCAAGATGGTGGTCGAAAGTGCCATTGAGTCACAGTTGACTTATGATGACCCCATAGGGTTTTCAAGGCAAGAAATGTTCAGAGGTGGTGTGCCATTGGCTGCCATTGGTAAAGAACCCTGGACTTCCTTGGTGGTCTCCCATCCAAATACCAACTAGGGCTGACCCTGCTTAGCTTCCGAAATCTGATGAGATCAGGCTAGCCTGAGCCATCCGCGTCAGACCAACATGTGAACCCCATATTGGCTATCTGGTTTGCATGGCCCTCCAGACTCCCTCCAAGCATATCGGTCTGTCAGCCTACCTACCTGTTCCTCTGTTATCACCTCTTCGGGTTGCTATACCCTCTTCCAGCAAGAGGCCTGCCACCAATCCATCCCAGTCCTCCACACAGCTTGAAATAGCAACAAGAGAAAGTAGGGAGAGGCAGATGGCATCATGTGATGTGCAACATCACTTCTGGCGGGGGGGAAAAGGAAGCAATGTCCCCGTGTCACAGTAATGCTCTAGGAATCTGACCAATCTCTATGGGAAAACTTACCATGGAGATTTCTGGGAGTGCTAGAATGTCCCCTGATGCGCTTATATCACATCTGAGCTTCAGGTGGATATGATATCCTGCATCGCACAATGTCATTTCCACCTCTGGACCTATCTTGCCAGTCCAGGGAGTAAGGGCAGGATGGAAGGACCACCAATGGGAGGCCTCCCACCAGAAGCAAGCAACTGGTAGTCTTGTTGAGGTGGAGCCTGGGAAGGGTGGGATTTGGGAAGGGGAGGGACTTCAGTGGGTATAACGCCATAGAGTCCACCTTCCAAAGCAGCCATTTTCTCCAGGGGAAGTGATCTCTGTTACCTGGAGAGCAGATGTAATTCCGGGAAATCTCCAGCCGCCAGAAGACGAGCAACCCTACCCTGCTTCCTCTTGTGGTAGGGATGCTAAGCCTCCCACGGCACTGGCAAATCTCCCAGCTTTCTGCTGCCTTGCCTGCTTGAGCCTCAGCTGGTGGCAGGAGGAGGAGGGGGCGGATGTAGGGCATGCCGGCATCACACCAGTACACTGAAATTACTTCTAGTAAAAGCCAGAAGTAATGTTGTGGATGGTGTTGAATTTACAATAACAGTAAGGTAAGACCAGAGCATTTTTGTAAATTCTAGCGTGTCTAATGATGTCACTTCCTTTTTTTCCCCAGGAAGTGATGCCAGCACACTGGCATGACAGACCTCACCCCTAATTTCATCTGGGGGTTGCCAGCACGTTCCAGCCCGGCAACCCTATCCTGTGGTTGCTATGGTGGTTGTGGATTAAACAGTGTTTTACTAGTTTAGGCTTGGTATGCCAGTTGTGGCTAGGGTTACCAGTTCTGGATTGGGAAGTACCAGGAGATTTTGGCAGTCACCACAAACCAGGTAGGTCTTTTCACATACAGGTATGCAGAAAAGGATAACACTGTAAATCAACCAACAGAAAAGGGGGGGGCAAAATGAACATGATCTAAGAGGCACAGATGAGCACAGTTGAGTATCAGTTAACAGATATAAAGGAAGTTTAGAGATGCCCCTAAGAGCTCACAGAATCTTCCAGAGGATGATGGGCGGGATTTCCAAATTGTTTCCACCTCCCTCAGTGCCTTGTGAACGCCCACCTTGTACTCTTTAATTGTAAAGTAGGTAGCCCACACTAGTGAGTAAGACTACAAAACAAATGCCATCTGCAAATAAAGGAGGAGGGGAAAGGGGAAAAGAGAAAACTGCCACCACAGACAATTTAAGTTACAGCAACCATGTTCCTAATATAAGTGCCCATTTGCAGGTTTCCGTTTTGCCACATTCCTATCCCCTTTGTAGGAAAGCCATCCCGAAAGATTCTGTTTTTCACTTTCTGTGAAGTAACAGGAGTACGGTAGCCTTCCTGACTTCCGCCACTTGGGACCCACCACTTGGGATCCACCGCAGAGAATGCTCAGGTGCAGGCCACTGTTGTTCTTCTTACCCATTTGTGGGCCGGCACCGTCAGAAGGTTTTACTCAGGTAAGCAGAGCTGTCATGACAGAGTATATCGGGGAGGTGATCCTTTGGATATCCAGGTCCTAGGCCCTGAAGACCTTTGTCAGTAATAGCCAGCAACTTGAATTAAACCCAAGAGTTTATGGGTGACCAGTTAATGGAACAGATGTGAAGGCATGCTCTGGCTAACACCCAATAGCAATGGTACTACCTGCTGTAATATTCCCTTTGACCTGTGGGTCAGGATTGGGGTACTGACTCGAGTTCCTGCTCTCTGGTTCATACAGCGGAGAAGGGAGTGCTCGAAATCACATCTAGTTATCAATCCACTGGTGGAATCCACTGGTTTCAGAACAAGATAGGTTTGCCAGACCACCCCCGCCCCCCGTGGAAGCAAGGGTCCCCCGCTGCCAGAACCTGCCCCCCACCTGCCGATCAGCTGCCCAGCAAAGGGATTTACCTGGAGAAAGCAGCCCAGGTCTCTTTGCACACAAAGTGATGGCATCACACCAGTAACATCCAGGTTTTACCATAGAGTTTTTGCCCAAATACCAGAGTGTCGAACAGACCTTTCTGGAGTCATGATGTCACTTCCTGTGTGACATTGGCAATGAGACCTGGGCCTTTCTCTTTCTCCAGGTAAGTCCCCCCATCCTCCCCAGGAGGGACCTGGCAACCCTAGAACGAGAGTGCTCATGCAGTCTATACTTATAGGTAACAAACAGAGCTCACTAAACAGGGACTCTGCTTAAGGGTTTCATTTGCCTGCTCATGGTGGGACCTCTCCAGACAACGGCAGCCCTTGCCCAATGATGCTCAGCTAATTGGCAGGCAGAAACTGGGACCAAAGTGGGGGCATTATCCTGAGGAGAATTTTTGTTTAGAACAAAAGGCCTGGGCTACTTGCTGGAAGTTCTGACCATAGAGTTCCTGATGGTTCTTAGAGCTATCCGGATGTGACAAGGGTAGCTCTAGCACTTGCCAGAAACTCTCTGGTAATCTTACCAGGGAGTTTCTGGTGCCTCCTAGAGCTACCTTTGTCACTTCCTGGAAGCTCTAGGAATTGTCAGGAACTCTATGGTCAGAACTTCCAGTAAGTAGCCAGGGCCTTGTTTTTCTTTAAAAGATTTCTCCTGGGAACCTGTTCCCCACCCCACTCTCTTGCTGGGTTGCACTGTCTAGCAACCCCAGCTCTGCTCCGTAAGACTAAAGCAACTCACACAAATGCCAGAGGGAAAGCAGACTGATCCACTGTAAAGTATGCAATAAATATACCACACCTGCTGCTGTCATTCCGCAGGTTTCTCTGCTACCATCACCTACCCGGCCTCTGGGTACAAACCGGGAAGTGTTCCAGTGTTGTTGTGGCATCACTCTTGACTTCTGCACAACTGAGAGCCAGTTTGGTGTCGTGGTTAAGTGTGCAGATTCTAATCTGGGAGAACCGGGTTTGATTCCCTCAGCTCCTCCACTTGCATCTGCTGATGTGACCTTGGGTCAGTCACAAGCTCTGGCACAGCTGTTCCAGAAAGAGCAGTTTGTGTTAGAGTTAAGAGAAAGAACATAAGAACATAAGAGAAGCCAATGTTGAATCAGGCCAATGGCCCATCTAGTCCAACACTCTGTCACACAGCGGCCAAAATATACCAGGTGCCATCAGGAGGTCCAGCAGTGGGGCCAGGGCACCAGAAGCCCTCCCACTGCTGCCCCCTCCAGCACCAAGAATAGAGTGCATCACCTGCCCCAGATTGAGAGTTCCCATCTATACCCTGTGGCTAATAGCCACTGGTGGACTTCTGCTCCATATGTTTATCTAATTTCCTCTTGAAACTGTCCATGCTTGCAGCTGCCACGACCTCCTGTGGCAGTGAATTCCATATGTTAATCACTCTTTGGGTGAAGAAGTATTTCCTTTTATCTGTTCTAACCCGACTGCTCAGCAATTTCATAGAGTGCCCACGAGTTCTTGTATTGTGAGAAAGGGAGAAAAGTACTTCTTTCTCAACCTGCTCAATCCCATTCATAATCTTATAAACCTCGATCATGTCACCTCTCAGCCGTCGTTTCTCCAAGCTAAAGAGCCCCAAGCATTTTAACCTTTCTTCATAGGGAAGGTGTTCCAACCCTTTTATCATTCTAGTTGCCCTTCTCTGCACTTTTTCCAATGCTATAATATCCTTTTTGAGATGTGGTGACCAGAACTGTACACAGTATTCCAAATGAGGTCGCACCAATGATTTATACAGGGGCATGATGATACTGGCTGATTTGTTATCAATTCCCTTCCTAATAATCCCCAGCATAGCGTTGGCCTTCTTTATTGCAGCTACACATTGTGTAGACATTTTCAGCGAGTTATCCACTACGACTCCAAGATCTCTCTCTTGGTCCGTCTCTGCCAGATCAGACCCCATCAACGTGTATTTATATTTAGGATTTTTGGCTCCAATGTGCATCACTTTGCACTTGGCCACATTGAACCCCATTTGCCACGTTGACGCCCACTCACCCATCCTCAACAGATCCCTTTGGAGTGCCTCACAATCCTCCCTGGTTTTCACCACCCTGAACAACTTTGTGTCATCTGCAAATTTAGCCACATCACTGCTTACTCCCAATTCCAAATCGTTAATAAACAAGTTAAAAAGCATCGGACCGAGTACTGATCCCTGTGGTACCCCACTGCTTACCACCCTCCACTGAGAAAGTTTCCCATTTATACTCACTCTCTGTTTCCTATTTATAAGCCAATTTTTGATCCACAAGAGGACTTGTCCTTTTATCCCATGACTATTGAGCTTACTTAGGAGCCTTTGATGAGGAACTGTATCAAAAGCTTTCCGGAAGTCAAGGTAAATAATATCTATTGGGTCCCCCTTGTCCACATGTTTGTTCACTCCTCAAAAAACACTAACAGGTTAGTGAGACAAGATCTTCCCTTACAGAACCCATGCTGAGTCTGCCTCAATAGTTTTTGTTCATCAATGTGCCTACTAATTCTTTCCTTAATAACAGTTTCCACCAACTTACCCGGTATCGATGTCAGACTGACTGGCCTGTAATTTCCTGGATCTCCCCTGGAGCCCTTTTTAAAGATGGGAGTGACATTAGCTACCTTCCAGTCCTCAGGAATGGAGGCAGATTTTAAAGAAAGATTACATATTTTTGTCAGGAGATCCACAAGTTCACATTTGAGTTCTTTCAGAACTCTCGGATGAATGCCATCCGGGCCTGGTGATTTATTAGTTTTTAAATTGTCCATCAGTCGGAGGACTTCCTCTCTTGTTACCGCAATCTGATTCAGGTCTTTCAAACCCCCTCCCGAAATCGGTGCTTCTGGAGTGGGCAAACACTTCTCCTCTTCCACAGTGAAGACAGAGGCAAAAATGCATTCAGCTTCTCAGCCATTTCCCTATCATCCTTCACTACTCCTTTTACCCCTTGGTCATCCAAGGGCCCCACTGCCTCCCTGGCTGGCTTCCTACTTCTAATGTATTTGAAGAAAGTTTTATTGTTGGTCTTTATGTTTTTTGCGATATGCTCCTCATATTCCCTTTTGCTTGCCTGATCACAGACTTGCATTTTATTTGCCATAGTCTGTGTTCCCTTTTATCAACCTCACTAAGACTAGCTTTCCACCGCTTAAAGGAATCCTTCTTACCTTTTACAGCTTCCATTACTTTATTTGTTAACCATGCAGGCTTTTTTCTATACCTATTTGTACCTTTCCTAACTTGCGGTATATATTTTTTCTGAGCTTCTAGGATTGTCTTTTTAAATAGTCTCCAAGCTTCCCCAATGGTTTTGACCTTCTCCACTCTTCCTTTCAATTTCTTCCTCACATGTCCCCTCATACCAGAGAAGTTACCCCTTTTAAAGTTAAAAGTGGTTGCGTCAGTCTTTTTGGGCAACTCCCTATCTGTACAAATGTTAAACTCAATGACATTATGGTCACTGTTCCCAAGTGGTGCAATCACTTTTACATCTCTCACCAGGTCTTGGGTGTTACTTAGGACCAAATCCAGGATCGCCTCTCCCCTGGTAGGATCTGTGACCATCTGTTCCACAGCACAGTCATTGAGAGTGTCTAAGAACGCAATCTCTTTTTCCCGACTAGAACTCATATTGACCCAATCAATGTGTGGGTAGTTAAAGTCGCCTATTACAACACAGTTATTTCGTCTAGCCGCTATCTTTAATTCATTCATCATTTTATAATCCTCCTCTATCTTTTGATCTGGTGGGCGATAACAAACTCCCACTGTTAAGCCTCCTTTTGGACCCACTATTTCAACCCATAGCATTTCCAGAAGTGAATCCAATTCTCTTACCCTCTCAATCTTACTGGACGGTATACCCTCTCTGACATACAGAGCCACCCCACCTCCAACCCTTTCCCCCTATCCTTCCGATATAATTTATAACCAGGAATCACCGTATCCCACTGATTTTCCTCATCCCACCAAGTTTCTGAAATACCCACAAAGTCTATTTCCCCCCCCAACACCAAGCATTCCAACTCCCCGATTTTACTTCGGAGACTTCTAGCATTTGTGTATAAACACTTATAGTTTCCCACGTTTGTTAAGCCCACAGCCTTCCTCTTGCTGCCTCGAGACCTTGCCAGGCAGTTCCTATCATTAGCCACAGTCTCAGTGGACAATTGTAATCCATTTCCTTGTACAAAAGTAATAGCTACCCCTTCATCTCTTTGAGATGAGCCATCCCGAACCAGAGACTTTTCATCTCCTGTCGGCTTTCCCCCATTATTCAGTTTAAAAACTGCTCTGCCACCTTTTTGATTTTGAGCGCCAGCAGCCTGGTTCCTTCTCGGGACAAGTGGAGACCGTCCCTTTTGTACAGCTCCCTCTTGTCCCAAAAAGCATCCCAGTGCCTAACAAACTTGAACCCTTCCCCCTACACCACCGTCTCATCCACGCATTGAGACTCCTGATCTGTGCCTGTCTCTCCGGCCCTGCGCGTGGAACAGGTAGCACTTCCGAGAAGGCTACCTTGGAGGTCCTGGCCTTGAGTTTCCTGCCCAGCAGCCTAAATTTCTCCTCCAGGACCTCACGACTGCATTTCCCCACATCGTTGGTGCCGACGTGCACCACGACCACTGGCTCCTCCCCAGCACTATCTACCAGCCTATCTAAAACACGCGTAATGTCCGCTACCTTCGCACCAGGCAGGCAAGTCACCATACGGTCAGTACGCGGGTTCGCCACCCAGCTGTCTACCTGCCTAAGGATCGAATCACCAACTACCAAGAGCCCCCTCCCACCCTTCCCAGGGACGGTTCCTTGGTACGAAAGGATACCCGTTCACCAGCTGAAGAAGAGGTCCCTTCTGAGGGCACATTCCCCTTATCCTCAGCATGGTGCCCCTTTTCCCCTTGGCCCTCATGCTCCCTGGCAGCAGCCGGGCTGCCAGATCCAGAGTGGGACATATCTAACAAGTCCCCGAGAGTCTTCCCCGTGCACCTAACTGACTGTCCCTGCTTCTCCAGGTCAGCCACCTTGGCCTCAAGGGAGCAAACTCGCTCCCTGAGAACCAGGAGCTCCTTGCACCGAGCACACACCCAAGACTTCTGACCAGTGGGCAGATAGTCATACATGTGACACTCCATGCAAAACACTGGATAGCCCCCAACCCCCTGCTGGCATTCTGGCTTCATAATTGTTTTTAAACAAATACTTTTCTATAACCCCCCTTTTAAAACCCTTTGTATTTATATGGCTCCTGTTGTAGGAGTCTACTTACCTTACCAAGGAGCCAAGGTCCTGGCTTTCTGGCTCTTCCTGGGCTTCTTACAGAGCCCCTAGGCAAAGAGCCACAGGCAAAGAGCCTCGCCCTTTGCTCTCGCCCTTCGGCTCGTGCCAGAGGCTCGTGCCTCTTGCAAACTTCCTGCCTTAAATGGAATTGTCTCCCAGGAGAGGGAGTGGCCAGCAGCTACTCAAAATCACCCAAGGCACTTAATGACGGTCAAACAAAGCCCCTTTCACACCCCAACTCCAGCAGCCAGGAGTCTGCTATTCAATTTCACCCAAGCACTTAATTACAGGCAAACAATGACCCTTTCACACCCTAACTCCAGCAGTCAGGAGTCCGTTACAACTCACCCACACACTCCCAAATACAGTCCCTGACACAGTACCTTCTCAGCTAAAGCACCTCAGCTGAAAGTAAATAAATAAAAATACCACTCACCCCTCTGGCAGCTCAAACACCTTGCTCCTTCTCAGAGCTCAGCTGGGTCAGCTCTGCTTCTGGCAAACTTCCTGCCTTAAACTTCCTGAGTTCTCTCAATCCCACCTACCTCACGGGGTGTCTGTTGTGGGGAGGGGAAGGGAAAAGAGTTTGTGAGCTGCTCTGAGACTCCAAGTGAAGGGCGGGGTATAAATCCAATTTCTTCTTCTTCTTCTTCTTCTTCTTCTTCTTCTTCTTCTTCTTCTTCTTCTTCTTCTTCTTCTTCTTCTTCTTCTTCTTCTTCTTCTTCTTCTTCTTCTTCTTCTTCTTCTCGAAGTAATCCAACTGGTTGCCAGCACTTGGCTGGAAACCCTATATTGAAGGAAAGGCTCCCAGGAGAATGGGTTGTGTATGTTCGTATGTCAGAGGCTAGTTGTTTGATGTGCTTTTTGTACCTGTTAAGATACTGAAGCTGCAGACCAGGAGGTCTGTAGTTTGGCAGTTCGAGACCTGAGTGCCGTATGACGGAGTGAGCACCCGTCTCTGGCCCCAGCTCCTGCCAACCTAGCAGTTCAAAAGCAAGAAATTGCAAGTAGATAAATAGGTACTGCTGTGGTGAGAAGGTAACAGCATTCCGTGCACCTCGGCGTTTAGTCAAGCCGGCCACATGACCACAGAGAAGTCTTCGGACAGCACTGGCTCTTCGGCTTGGAAACAGAGGTGAGCACGTCCCCTAAGGAAAACCTTTACCTTTACCTTTTTACCTTGGCAAATGAATACATTGAATTCCATGTGCCTGTGAAAACAAAGAAAGAGAATGCTTTTCTGTACAATTTCGGCTGTGCTAAATTCTACGATGAACCCTGCTTCCATCCCAATCACTTTTCTGGCTCTGCCCTCTTCCAAATACCAAAATTAACCCCAAAGGCATACAGCAGAGGTCCCCTAACCTTTTTGACCCTGCGGGCACCTTTGGAATTCTAATCCGGTGCGGTGGGCACAAACCACAAAATGGCTGCCAGAAGAGGTGGGGCCAATCGTAAAATGGCCACTGTGGAAGGGGCAACCAACCATAAAATGGCAGGGAGTGAGGTTATAGATAACTCTAATCATACCTCTTTAACATTCCAGGCATGAACTCTGTTTAAAAGGATGTAATTTAATCTGCACAGCCAGAAGTCCTGCTAGGCAAAAGCCCTACATAGCCTCACCCACTTTCTAAAAGCTCTTGGAGGGTGCCAGGAAAGGTGTTGTTGAATGCCAGGGGTGCCCTTGGATGCCACGTTGGGCACCCCTGGCATACACCTATATAATCGTACTACATACAGATATGTAAGCGTACTGGCCCCACTGGTGGACCTCCTGATGGCACCTGGTATTTTTGGCCACTGTGTGACAGAGTGTTGGACTGGATGGGCCATTGGCCTGATCCAACATTGGCTTCTCTTATGTACTTATGTTCTTGTTGGTGAGGAAAAGGGATTTGCAGGAGTATTCATCAATGCCAAAACTGGGGTGACTTTAAGAAAAGCAATTTGCAGGTAAACATTGCAGAAAGTGGATTTTCTGCTTATGAAATCTGGAACTTGCTGCTCAGGTGGCATAATATCTTTTGGGTGCAGAATGCTAATCAGAGGTAAATATAGCTATAGGTATTTTAAAGGTAGTTTCAGTGAGAAAGCAGCTTATGTTTTCTATTTTAATGTTTTTATTTTTAAGGCTATCTTCTGTGTTTTTTTTTCGGGAGGAGAGATTTAAAATTAATTTGCAGACAGAAGTTTTGGAAGTTTCTTTAATTTATTGGCCATATGTGAGCGAATGGTTCCCTGCTGTGAAATCTGTCATGGACAGAGAATCGAAAACAGAAGGGGGGAAGAATGATGCCAATATGCCTACACCATATGAAAAGAGAAGTCAGATTCTTACCCCTTGGACACTGGTGTTCAGCAGAAGGTATTAAGAGCAATGCGTGATGCCCTCCAAGGAAAGGGGACTCTATGACTTTTGTGCAATGTGCTATTTATGTGCGCACACGTACATCTGAGCACGACATGGGACTTTGGGGGAAGTGGATAAAGCCGTTTGTACTGTGATATCGTGGGGTGGCTATTTGGAAGCTAATACCCCGAGTGTGTGTGTGTGTGTGTAACTTCTGGACGAAGGCCCCAAAGTATTTTCTTTCCCCCGTTAATTATCTTGGTAACCCTACAAAGATTCTGATTATCATTGTTACCAGGGGTATTTTTGGGCAGGAACGCACAGGAACGGAGTTCCGGCTGGCTCCTGAGGTGGCCACGCCCAGCAAGAACTCATTAGCATAATAGGCCACACCCAGCAGCAGAAACTCATTAGGATTGGCTACATTAGGGTTGTGTGGCCTAACATGCAAAGGAGTTCCTGCTACAAAAAAAGCCCTGAATTTTAACAACAAGGTAAACAGGATAAGAAGCAAAAGGTGGGTGTGGCTGGATGACCACACTTCTGGTAACATGGGGGTGTGGCCTATTATGCTAATGAGTTCCTGCTGGGCTTTTTCTACAAAAAAAGCCCTGATTGTTATGTACTGGTGGAGCCTGAGTCTGAGCAAGGGTCCAAAAGCCTTCAAGACTATTGGTTATGTTACTGGTAATGGCCAATCATATTTGTTGACTATAACCAATAGCTGCACTGTCATTAGTTCCATTGTCTATAGTTCATGCAAATAGATTCTGGCTGCCTGCTTGGTATTGGTTGTTGTTTAAAGAGGGTGCGATTTTTTGCAAGTATAAATTGGCTCCTGCTGAGCCTGGTTCTTTGGTTCGGACGTTCAATAAAGAAGCATGTTGTTATGAAAAGAGCTGCCTCATCTCAATACTTATAATTATGAGGCTTCCGTTCTGGGATTCATGGCGTCCTGACGTGCTCTGGCTTGCTCGTAGAGCTCCCAGAGCAAACGGAGGGTCTTGACGACAGGGTGGGCTTCCAATAGCCCACCGCAGATCCCCCCAGGCAGGGGGGTGACTGGCAGAGAGCCTGGCCCGAGAGAGGAGTTGAGATCGGCTGATAGCGGGGCTTTAAAGAGCGCCGCGACCAGCCTTGATCCCCTCCCCCAGAGAAGGCACTTCGGAAAATCTCTACAAGACCCCACCGAGTTGGATTCTCAACATAAGAACGCATGACCCAGACCTCCAAGACATTCTACAGAAACTGATATCAAGGAAACACTGCTATAACAAGACACTGACTTTGAAGGTAACTTTTTAAAATTGCTCACCGGAGACGCGTTTCGGCCGAAAATAAACAACATCCGATGAAGCGCATGATCGTGCACTATCTGTTGTACTAACATTGGAGCGGAAAAAGTGCAGTTAAACAGCTAAAAAAGGCCAAAAAGCCGAATTGTTGATCATTCCTGCGGTTAAATTATTGACTTTAAAATAGAAACTAACAGTAACTCCGCGAGAATTGCAGTGGAAAAGTACTGGAGCTGCTGCAGCAGAAATCAGCAAAACAGGAAGTGACTTCAGAACAGACAAGTAATCATCCTAGAGAAGACCAAGGAGGCCGGAAGAAGGGAAGAAATCAGGAACAAGGGGGACCATTAAGATTGCCGGACAGGAAGTGAGTACCCGGAAGAACCATTTACCATAGAGAAATTGCGCCCGCCATTTTGGGAAGGTCAGAAAAATTTTCTTTGATTTTAAACGAAAGACTTAATATAAAAAAGTGAAACCAGTGCGATTTAGGTGGGCACAAGAAGGACTTTGATTTAGAGTGTGTTGGAGGGAAGATTGTGAACAACGGCTTACGACCTGCGGCAACGACAGAGGGCAAATACCTGGTCCTCCCCGAAAATGGCTGGAAAAGAGGAAAAAAAGCTACAGGGCATGATGGAAGCTATGGAAAAACGAGTGATGGACGCGATTCTGAAGCTTGAAAAGACCGTTATATCAGAGGTAACAGAGCTGAAAAAAGAAATGTCTGGAATTACAAAAGAGATACAGACGCTGACCAAAAGAGCAGATGAGATGGATGTAAGGGTGAAGGGAGTAGCATCTAATATAGCTGAGGTCACTTTAGAAACAGATAAAGTGAATGTGATGGTCCAATACAATGCAATGATTAATCATATGAGATTCAGGGGGATCCCTGAAGATAAGAATGAGGACATCCATTCAGTCATGGTAGATGCTGTTGCAGATTTTTTGAAAATGGAAGAGGAGAGAGTGGCGGCACAGATTGATGTGGTATACAGAGTCAATTCTGCGATTGCGCAAAGGAAAAAATTACCTAGAGATGTAATTGTCCAGTTTATATCTAAGAAGTTGAAGGAGGATTTGTTTAAGCAACAATTTCAGGACGACTTCACAATTGGCAACAAGAAAATCATGGTCCTAAAGGAACTACCCAGAGCGATGCTTCAGGACAGACGACTTTTTAAAGACCTGATTGACAAGCTGAAATCAGAGGGCATAAGATATAGATGGGAAATTCCTAAAGGTGTCAGTTTTTCATTCAAACAGAAGAGAGTCACCATCAAGTCAGTTGACCAAATGACCAGATTCATCAATGATAATTTTATAGACTCTGATAAATAATTACAGAATCAACATGGAGAGTCAAATAATTTCATGGAATGTTAATGGACTGAACTCACCCCAAAAAAGGAAAAATGTCAGACTCTGGTTGGAAAAACAGAAATGCGATATTGTTTGCTTGCAAGAAACACATATTAAAAAATCAGATGCCAAATTTTTGATTCAAAAAAGATTAGGAGAGGAATTTTATTCACTCTCCTCTCAAAAGAAAAAAGGAGTAGTTACATATATTAAAAAAGAGTTGGAACCAAAAGAAATTTTCAAAGACAATGAAGGGAAATTTTTGGCGGTAGAAGTTGTGCTGCAGAATAAAAAGACATTAATTGTTAATCTCTATGCTCCCAATGGGGCAAAAGAAAACTTTTTTCAGAATTTGTGGGAACAACTACGACAGTTGACCTATGAGCAAATGATTTTAATGGGCGATTTTAATGGTACTGTTGACAATGTTGTTGATAGAAAATCAAAAAAAGGAATTGAGGCCATGGGCAAACTTCCTAAAGTCTTTTTCCAGTTGATTAAACATGAACATTTGGCAGACGTTTGGAGAACTAAACATCCCAGAGACAGTGAGTACTCTTTTTATTCATCAAGACACGAGTCTTTTTCCAGGATAGATATGATGTGGATGACAGAGAACCTAATCTTGCAAACACGCAAAATTGAGATACTACCTAGGACTCTTTCTGACCACAGTCCGATAAAATGGTCAACGTATGTTAAGAGAAAAAAATTTCGATGGCGACTCAACGAAGATTTGCTGGACAAGCAAAATATTGTGGATAAAATAAGGACAGAAACCCAAACATACTTTCAACTGAACTTAAATAAAAGTGTACAGACGCAAACGGTATGGGAAGCCTACAAGGCTGTGATGAGAGGACATCTGATTGCAATTAATAATAATGAAAGGAAACAACAAATGAAAATAGACAAAGAAATTATGGAAAATATTCGGAAAAAAGAAACAGAACTTAAGAAAAGGCCTGGTAAAAAGAAGATTTTGAGAGAATTGAGGATCCTAAGGGAGCAATATGCGGCAAGGTTGAACAAAGAAGTATTTTGGAACTTGAAAAAATTGCAACAGAAATCCTTTGAAGGTGCAAATAAACCTGGCAAATATTTAGCATGGCAATTAAAGAAAAGAAGAGAGAATAAAACAATCACTTGTTTGAAAGATGGAAATAAAGAGATTTTGGACCCAGGAGGAATTAAAAGGGAATTTTTCAAATACTATGCGACTCTCTTTCAATCGAAACAAGCAGATCCTCAAAAAATGTTGGATTACCTATCCAAAGTTAATTTGATACAACCAAATCCAGAAATGAAAACACTCCTAAATGCTGCAATAACTAAGGACGAAATTAGTAAAGCAATAGCCGAGGCAAAAATCTCCAAAGTCCCAGGCCCGGATGGCTTTTCAGCTAAATTTTATAAAAAATTTCATGAAGATTTGGTTCCGGTGCTGGAGATTCTTTTAAATGAAATTAGAAAGACAGGAAAGATCCCTGACTCCTGGAATGAAGCTGCAATCACCTTAATTCCTAAAGAAATGCAAGATTTAACAAATGTTAAAAACTATCGGCCCATTTCATTATTGAACAACGATTATAAAATATTTGCAAAAATATTGGCAGAGCGCCTTAAAAAGTTTTTGAAAGATACTATTGTGGAAGATCAAGCTGGTTTTTTACCAAATAGACAAATTAAAGACAATATAAGGGTTGTATTGGACGCAATTGAGTATTATGACAAACATCCTGAAAAAGAAGTCGCTTTTTTATTTTTGGACGCAGAGAAGGCCTTTGATAATTTAAATTGGGAATTTATGTTTAAAGTGCTTGAGAAATCTATGATGGGCGTAGAATTTACAAGAATGATCCAATCGATATATAAAGAACAAAAAGCTTCGGTGATTGTTAATGCAGAATCAACAGATATGTTCCGGGTAAGAAAAGGTACTAGACAAGGTTGTCCCCTGTCACCATTGTTATTTATCTGGATTTTGGAGATTTTGCTACAAGCGGTCAGAGATGATGTTAATATAAAAGGGTTGAATATTGGAGGTTTTTCATTTAAATTAAGAGCATTTGCGGATGATATCATGTTTATTGTTGAAGATCCTGTTAATAATATGCCTAAGGTATTTGAAAAAGTAAGAGAGTTTGGTGATCTTGCAGGGTTTTATGTCAACAAAAATAAATCTAAGATACTGTGTAAAAATATGATTGGTACAAAGCAACAAATGTTACAAAATGTGACAGAATGTGAAGTGGTTAAAAGGGTTAAGTATCTGGGAGTTGAAATTACAATGAAAAATATAGATTTGTTCAAGAATAATTATGAAAAATTGTGGGGTTCGATAAAGAGTGATTTAGAAAAATGGGAAAAACTAAGGTTATCTCTTCTTGGAAAAATTGCCGTTATTAAAATGAATGTACTGCCCAGGTTAATGTTTTTGTTTCAGACAATACCAATTGTGAAAGATGGAAAAGTGTTGGTAAAATGGCAAAGAGAAATCTTTAAGTTTATCTGGGCAGGGAAGAAGCCAAGAATAAAAATGAAGATAATGTATGATACTAAGGACAGAGGTGGCTTCCAAGTCCCGAATTTGCGTTTGTATCATGAAGCAGTATGTATGTCTTGGTTATCTGAATGGGTAAATTTGGAAAATAGAAAACTTTTAGCTCTTGAGGGGCACGATTGCAGATTTGGCTGGCATGCCTATCTTTGGTATGGGAAAAACAAAGCTGACTCCATGTTTAAGCATCATTATGTAAGGAGGACATTGTTTGATGCATGGACCAGGTATAAGGATACAATATCGGATGAAAGGCCTTTGTGGATTGTTCCAGCTGCAGTTATACATTTGTTTTCAGAATATAGAGGCAATGATTGGTTGAAGTATCAGGAATTGTTGCAAAGAGAAGGGAAAAAATATGTTTTAAAACCAAATAATGAATTAGAATTTGAGTATGGTTGGCTACAATATTGTCAAATAAGGGACATTTATAAAAAAGATTGTAAAGAGTTTGGTTTTAGGGCTATGAATGATGATTTTGAGAATATATGGTTGAAAAAAGAACGGAAAATGATATCAAAAATGTATAAAACTTTGTTGACTGTATATACTTTGGATGAAACCGTTAAAGAACAAATGATAAAGTGGGCCATAAATATGAACAAAGAAATTTCTATGGAATCATGGGAATTTTTGTGGAAAAGATCTTTTAAAATGTCCACTTGTATTAACGTAAAAGAAAATTGCTATAAGATGATGTATAGATGGTATATGACACCAAAAAAGATTGCTAATATTAGCATGGATAAGAACTTGAGTAATAAATGTTGGAAATGTAAAAAAGTAGAGGGTTCTTTTACCATATGTGGTGGTCATGTGATAAAGCGAAAGCATATTGGTCTAATATACATTGTGTGATGCAGAAAATATTGAAAACCCCAATTGAGAGAAAGCCTGAACTTTTTCTCCTCGGTTTGACAATGGAAAAAATTCCACAAGAGAAAAGGACACTGTTATGGTACATGATTACGTCGGCGAGAATGGCCTTTGCTCAGCATTGGAAAATGGAGAAGGTACCAGATATACATGACTGGTTGAGAAAATTGTTTTTTTTAGCAGAAATGGACAAAATGACAAAGAAATTAAATGGACAAATGGCAGAACAGTACTTAAAAGACTGGGAAGGATTGAAATTGTATCTAGAAACTGAATATAGAATGAAGGGGAAAATATATAATTTGGATACGTACGGATATTGAATGAGAAGTGAAATGAATTTTGAACTGTATGTACTGTTATACATAATATGCTGAAATTGTAGAGGTTATATATAATTTAAATGTGTTACCTGGTTTGTCGAGGTATTTAAGTCTAAACTTGATTGCCTTATAATTTTTTCTGTTTGTTATTAGCAGTGTTGGAAGCCTATTAGGGGGTGGGGGGATTGGGATCTTACTTTTTGGAAACTGTATTGGTAACGTGATTGGAAATGTTGAATATATCCCAATAAAAATTTTGTTTCAAAAAAAAAAAAAATACTTATAATTATCATGAAGAAGAAGAGATTGGATTTATACCGCCCTTCACTACCCAAGGGAATCTCAGAGCGGCTTATAAACTCCTTTCCCTTCCCCTCCCCACAACAGACACCCTGTGAGGTAGGTGGGGCTGAGAGAGCTCTGACAGAAACTGCTCTTTTTCAAGAACAGCTCTGGCAGAACTGTGGCTTACCCAAGGTCATCCAGCAGGTGCAAGTGGAGGAGTGAGGAATCAAACCCGGTTCTCCCAGATTAGAGTCTGTGCACTTCACCACTGCACCAAACTGGCTCATGAAAGGCAGTCGGCCACCCAAAAGGTCTTGCCCAGGTCTTCCAAAACCTGGATGCCATCCTGATTTGTGTGACTCCCTTCTTCAGAGGTGAAATGGGCAACCCCCAAGAGATAAGGCCTTTTTGCAGTCGTGCCTCAGCTATGGAACTCCCTCCCTATAGGAATTCAACCGGCACTTTCTCTGATAAGTTTCAAGGCATCAGGTCTCTGATGGTAATCAGTTATTTCCTATTTGCTGTTAGTGTTGACTGGTATTGATGCTGGCTTTTAAGTTTTAATTGCATCATCATTATTATTATTATTATTATTATTATTATTATTATTATTATTATTATTATTATTATTATTATGAGGAGGAGGAGGAGGAAGAGGAGGAGGAGGAGGAGGAGGAGATTGGATTTATACCCCACCCTTCACTACCCAAAGGAGTCTCAGAGTGGCCTACAATCCCCTTTCCCTTCCCCTGTCTACAACAGACACCCTGTGAGGTAGGGCTGAGAGAGCTCTTTCGAGAACTGCTCATGAGAGAACAGCTCTGAAAGAACTTGTAACTGACCCAAAGTCACATCAGCAGCTGCATGTGTTGGAGTGGGGAATCAAACCTGGTTCTCCCAGATTAAAGTCTGCACCCCTCACCACTACACCATACTGGCTCTTGCTGCTTGCTTCCAGCTGCTTATTTATGTGTGCAAGTCCCGTCAAGATGCAACCAATTTACGGCGACCCCAGCGAGGGGCTTTCCAGGCAAGTGAGAAGCAGAGGTGGTTTGCCATGGCCGTCCTCCAAAGAGCCTTCCTTGGTGGTCTCCCAGCCAAGGACCGGTGTGTGAACCGGGAGCTTCACTCTCAGTTCTTCTGCCAGAGTCTATTAGAACTCAGGCCTCAAACCGACACAGAGCAGGTTGGTTTACTTTATCAAAACTCAAAGCGCTCTGCACTTTAAAAAAGCTCACCTCTTCGATCTTCGGTTCAACTCTGGGGAAAGGGGGGGTGCCCATTAATGACACTGCTCCTCAATCCAAGTCTCAGAAAGCTTGACAGAGTTTATTGAAGACGATTACAACAAACGACATCTCAGCATCCACAAAACTTCCTGCTCCCCGGCCCGCGGTCCCGCTCAGTAAGCTAGCTGTCTTCTAAAAAGCAAACTCCCTTATTACCACTTGCTGGCCACTCAAGGCCAGGTAGCTAATTATCAATTGCAGCTGTGGAGCTCTTAAAGAAAAAGGAAAAGGCTCCAGGATCTTCAGCTACAACAGTTCACAGGGCTGGGGCTGAAACCACTTAGAATGTCTTATTTCAAGTTAGTCATATAAAAATAAAAACACACGTGTTACTTCCATACAACCGGCACTGCTTAACTTTCAAGATCTGAGGAGATGGGGCTATACCATGCCTTTTGAGGACACAAGAGGACAGACTCCTGTGGGGGGCCGATGTGGTTTGCCACTCAGAGTTTGAAAAGGGGGTCTCTGGTATGAGGAGTAAGCCAGCAAGGGACGAGAAGATGACTTGAGAGATCTGCAAATATTTTGAATCAGAATGGAGATTCTTGGGTTCCTAAAGTTTGAGAAGTACTAGTCTAGAAATTATATGAAATCCTAGGGGACTGAGGCTGAGTAGCAGTAATTGCTGAGGGAACATTTGAACCCATGACCTCCAGGTCCCATTCTTAGGCTATTATACCGATGAATCATTTTCTTACGCTATTCCTGTATCTCTCATTACTCAGTGATGTAAACTGAGTCACAGCTACTGCAATGTAAGCCAGATGGAAAATGGATTATTATTGCCTATCAAGTAGGAGTTACCGTCTCAAAGAGGAACAATAAATAATCTTTAAAGCAGAGCGAGACAATCTGAACTTTTAAGCCTCTCGAATCTTAGAAATCTGTTTGATGGTTTCATTAAACGGCTTAGCCCACAAACCAAGACAAGACGTGGGAAGTCCTCCCCAAATAAATGGAACTCTGTGGACAAAACCGATTCCGTTTCATATGATGTCAGGTTCTCTTTGCGTAGCCAAAATGGAGCAAGCAAGAGGAATAAACGATATTGGACTGCTGGATAAAAATGCCCCACAGTCAAGTTGACAACTCTGAACAGTGTCTTTACTTGTAGAAAAGTCGATGTAAGCTGCAACATTCTGAAATATTTTATGTCCATGGATTTCTGTTCAGCCACAATAGCCAGGAGAAAGATCTTCAAGAGGGGCCAAGAGTGGGCATGGCTCAGTGACAGAGCATCTGCTTGGCATGCAGAAGGTCCCAGGTTCAATCCCTGGCATCCCTGGTCAAAGAATCTGATAGTTTAGTGTAGTGATTAGGAGTGGGGACTCTGGGAGAACCAGGTTTGATTCCCCACTCCTCCACAGGCAGCTGCTGGTGTGACCTTGGGTCAGTCACAAGATCTTCCAGAGCTGTTCTCTCAAGAGCAGTTCTCAAAAGAGCTCTCTCAGCCCCACCTCCCTCACAGGGAGGGGAAGGGAAAGGAGATTGTAAGCCTCTCTGAGACTCCTTTGGGTAGTGAAGGGCAGGGTATAAATCCAATCTCTTCTCTATATATATCTCTTCCGTAGGTGGTGTGAAGGACCTCTGCCTGAGACCCTGGAGGTCTGCTACCAATCTGAGTAGACACTATTGATTATGATGGACCAAGGGCCCAATCCAGGATAAGGCAGCTTCACATATATTCAAAAAGGGTGGCAACCCTGAATCCTCCTTTATAGAGAAGGGATCGCCTCTGTCCAGGATCTGTCCACAGAGTCAGCACTGTAAAGGTAAAGGTAAAGGTTCCCTTGCTCGAAAGCCAGTCGAATCCGACTCTAGGGTTGCGGTGCTCATCTCCGTTTCAAAGCCGAAGAGCCAGCGCTGTCCAAAGACGTTTCTGTGGTCATGTGGCCAGCATGACTAAACACCAAGGTGCACAGAACGCTGTTACCTTCCCACTGAAGTGGTACCTATTTATCTACTTGCAATTTCTTGCTTTCAAACTTTTGAACTAAAACTAAGATCAAATCCAAAGCAACAAATGGGTCTCAGTGGTGGGCTCTGTCCACACTTCCCAAAGCCCCACGGTGGTGGAAGGTGCCGTCAAGTCACAGCCGACTTGTGGCAACCAGTGTTCCCTCTAAGCTGTGGAGTCTTGTGAGCAAAAATTCTACTTTGTGAGCTGCGGGCATTAAAGTTGTGACTGGGCGATTTGGCGACTGCATAAATTAGTTTGCTCTGGAACCGTCCTTCCTGAGCTAAGACAAGAATGTCTGCGCTGGAGGCTAAAAAACTGTGAGCTAGCTCACACTAGCTCAGCTTAGACGGAACACTGATGGCAACCCTGTAGGGTTTTCAAGGCAAGAGCTGTTCAGAGGTGTTTTGCCATTGCCTGCCTCTGTGTCGTGACCCTGGTACTCCTTGGAGGTCTCCCATCCAAATCCTAACCAGGGTCGATGCTGCTTAGCTTCTGAGATCTGACAAGGGCTGATTCTGCACTGGCTTTTCCCCTCCGCTGTTTCACCAAACCCACGTTGGAACAGAAATTCCCCTCTGCATTGCATGCTGGCTTCACTTCCTTTGATTATCAGGTTTCACGGTAGCTTCCGCACTCCATGCCACTTTCAAGTTTTTTGGTTGTCGGATTTTGTTGTCGGATTTTGTTCTGCATAGATTTATGACCGTTTTATAGCCGTTCAGGGGTGACTCTGCAGTCCGTCCGGCGTTAACCCGAGGTTATTGGGATGTGGTTTTGAGCTGCACTTTTCCCTCCCGGGTGAGGAAAACGTGGAGCAAATGCTAGATGCAGAATTGCCCCAAGATCAGGCTCGCCTGGGCTTTCCAGTTCAGGGCAAAACCCACTTGGAACAGAGTTAATTTTAATCAGCTTTCTAAAACCATGGAAACCGGGGAAGGAAGACTGTATTTGTGAAGTAAAATGTCGAAACATTCCCTCTCTTCCCAGCCCCCAGTACCGAGCAGTTGGCTCTTCCTCTTGAGTTATTAATGTGCCTCTGAAACCCTCTACCCTACGCAACAATAAATATCCATACAAGTGTCTTTAAACAGCTCGGAAGGACAATCGACTGGCGTGCCGAGGCACCCTTCCACATTTCCAAACCTAAAGATGTATTTACCAACAGCTCCAAAGGAGTCATTCCATCCCATCGAGTCACCCCTTTGCATTTAAAGAAGGCCTTTGATATATATTTACATAATCTGCATTTTTAAACAGCCCTTAATTATGTATTTACATGACAGATGATAAAGGTTCCAGAGGAACCCTAGCAGTCAGCTGCATCAGTCCTAATATATTTCCTGCAGGGACATTTTATCTCCATGTGACTATTTATGGTTGTGAGCATTAAGGAACCAAGCAGAAAAGAAAACAAAAGCTTTTGCTTAATTGGGAAAGAAAACTCCGCTCTCGGTGGCGGAGGACAAAACGGAGATGATTGATTGTCGATGGGAACTTGGTTTCTTATCCGCTCAAGCAAAGGACCTTGGATTGACGATAGTACTAGGTACTAGAACCTGAGGGCAGCCAACGAAGCTGATGGGCCGTAGGTTCAGGATGGACAAAAGGAAATACTTCTTTACACAGAGAGTGATTAGAATGTGGAATTCGCTGCCAGGGGAATAATGTTCCCTCTAAGCTGTGGAGTCTTGTGAGCAAAGATTCTACTTTGTGAGCTACTGGCATTAAAGTTGTGAGTGAGCGATTTGGCTACTGCATCAGTTAGTTTGTTCTGGAGCCATCCTTTCTGAGCTAAGACAAAAATGTGTGAGCCAGAGGCTAAAAAACTGTGAGCTAGCTCACACGAACTCAGCTTAGAGGGAATGCTGCAGATGTAGTGGTGGCCACAGATTAAAAGGGGGATGTAAATCTACTTGCAGTGACAGATAGTAGGAACTCCACACAATGGCACAGTCTACAGCAGGGGTGGCCGAACATATTGTGTGGCTCCCGGCAGGGCGGCTGGGAAAGCAAAGGAGAGGCATGCCTCCCCGATCCGTCTTCCCTTCCCCAGCCAGTATTCCCTTCCCTCAGTAGGCTTGAGGTGAGGGGGAGCAGAGAAAGAAAGCAACTTAAACTTTAAATGTGTTCTCAAAGCTCCCCTCCTCCACCAGCCAGCTTGGAGAAGGCATTTGTCTCTTTAAATCCCTTCTCCAAGCCAAGCCGGCTGGCATGGGGGGGGGGTGGAGAGCACATTTAAAGTTGCTTTCTTTCCACTGCGCGTTCTCTCTCTCTCTCTCTCTCTCTCTCTCTCTCTCTCTCTCTCTCTCTCTCTCTCTCTCTCTCTCTCTCTGACCAATAAATATCATTAGCAGACAAATAAATATCCTTGGGCAAATAAATATCATTACCAATATCTGTTTTTACTTTCCGTTTTTATTTTTGGCAGTCTCACTTCATGTTAATACAAAGCAAATTTCCATAGTTTCCAATAAAAAACGTTTGTGTGTGATGTTTGTTCATGTCTTGCAGCTCTCAAACTTCTGACATTTATTCTATGTGGCTCTGACGTTAAGCACCTTTGGCCGCCCCTGGTCTACAGTCTTGAACCCTTTACCCCAAGCTTCTTTCTGAACCATATTGTCACAGTGCGGCCTTATTTCCTGTGCAAAAGACCTTTCGGTTTTGCCTCATTTTTGGGAAACCGGGAGAACGGGAGCCTTCTCTGACCACCTGAAGGAGACGATTCCATAAGGTGGTGGGGAGGGGCACAGCAGAGAAGGCACATGTGGAGGTAGTTGTTGACTTTGCCCATTTCCAGGGTGGCGCCTGCCCGCAGGCCTTGCTCAGATAAGTGAAGCCATTATGGTGGAGCTTAGAAAAAGAGGCAACCCCAGAGATATGAGGGACCATATGAATTTGGTGTTGTTGTTGGTTTGTTTTTTGAAGAAGCAATGCTACAGGGCTCTAACCCTATTGAATTTATGGGCTGGAACCGATGCTAGGTTGGGGGTTAGAGCTAATTGGCCTGATAGTAGCTGCCTTACACTCTTTAAGAACCTAGGAGAAGCCATGTTGGATCAGGACAATGGCCCATCCAGTCCAACACTCTGTGTCACACAGGGGCCAAAACCCAGGTGCCATCAGGCAGTCCACCAGCGGGGCCAGAAGTCCAGAAGCCCTCCTGCTGTGGTTCCCCCAAGTACCAAGAACACAAAGCATCACCACCCTAGGCAGAGTGTTCCTTCTATACCTTGTGGCTAAGAGCCACTAAGAACATAAGAGAAGCCCTTTGGCCCATCCAGTCCAACACTCTGTGTCACACAGGGGCCAAAACCCAGGTGCCATCAGGCGGTCCACCAGCGGGGCCAGAACTCCAGAAGCCCTCCTGCTGTGGTTCCCCCAAGTACCAAGAATACAAAGCATCACCGCCCCAGACAGAGTGTTCCCTCTATACCTTGTGGCTAAGAGCCACTAAGAACATAAGAGAAGCCCTGTTGGATCAGGACAATGGCCCATCCAGTCCAACACTCTGTGTCACACAGTGACCTAAACCCGGATGCCACCAGGAGGTCTACCAGCGAGGACTGGCACTCTGATTAATCCATTTTGTCCAATAACAAAAGAATCCCAGCGCCACTGCCAACAAAAAAACCTACTGCATGCCTTTCTGCATGGTTATAAGGGGATGATTTCTTTTCAAAATAATAACAACAACCAAGGCTAAAGGTGCAGAAACACAACCGAAGAACAGAAAGAGCCGGACACGTCTCCTGTCCTCCCGGCCGCACCTTCCGAAGGCTTCTAATAGCTCGAGTAAACTGCCGGGACAAACAACGGCGCTCCAAATGTGTCTGGAGATTCTGCATCTGCCTCGCTTAATCAGCTTCCTTTCCTGAATATGAATTGGAATAATGAGTCAATTAATGTTCTCAAATGCCAATGAGATGCAAAAGAGATTGGCAGTGGAGGTGGGAGCGGTGCGATTCGGGAGCTGTTCCAGTGCCTGGATTTTTAACAAGCATCGAAAACTGAGTGCGCAACTGATTATTTATCGCACACAAATGTGGTTGACTGGCACCTCTTCCCGCTCGCCCTCCCTCCCTCCCCCGGTTCGTCCGGGAGGGGGGGGGGAAGAGCTCCGTTTTAAGGCGTGCAGTCGGAACCTTAATTATACAGGGTGAAAGAGAAGCAAGCTGTAAATCCTCCGCATTTTAAGACCTGTACCGAGTGGCTGTCTGACTTCAGCACATAACCTGGAATCAAACGAATGGTTCTTAAAAAGGCAGAGGCCCTTTCTCCTGGGCCATTCTGCAGGCAAAGGAGAAAGTTGGGCACACAGTAATCAATGATCTTATGGCAGTGGGTGTAGTATACCCAGGAGATCTGAGGATTGTCTGGCTAACTGAAACTTTAGCTTTTTTTGTGGCAAGCTAGGTTTGGGGCTGAGAGAACTGTGACTGACCCAAGGTCAGCTAGCTGGCTTCATGTGGAGAAGTGGGGAATCAAACCCGGTTCTCCAGATTAGCATTCTGCCACACTTAACCACTACACCAAACTGGCTCTCAGTTATTGTCCGAGTTTGTAAGTGAACTGGAACCAAGGGGATTGCAAACACAGTACAGAGAAGTAAGCCAGGAACAGGGGCATGGCTGACAACTGTGGCTTGGGTAATCCCTGGAGATATGTGGGTCAGGCCCGTAGCCAGGAGTTTTTAATTGAAGGGGCCTTTAAATAAGTCAGGGGGCACTCCACACAGACCCCTGCACACATCTCCAAGGGACCGCCTGGGCTGGATGGGAAGTCAGGGGGCCTTGGCAGTAAGTCAGGGGGCCAGGCCCCGAGATGCCCCACTGTAGCTACAGGCCTGATGTGGGTAGTGCTTGGGGAAGATGGCATTTGGGGAGAGGAGGAAGCTCAGTGGGGCTGTGACATCACTCTAGGGCTTCCATTTCTCTTAGGCTCTAAGGTATACTAGAGTCTCCATTCTGAAACGGCCATATCTTCCAGTAGAACTTAATTCCATAGTCTGGAGATGAGTTGTAATTCCAGGAGAACTCCAGGCCTCACCTTGAGGCTGGTAACCCTGGCCAGGGGGCAAGCATAGTCTTGGAGCCCTCCTCCTCCACCCACACCTCAAATGCTGTCAGCAGTAACGCAGTGTATTTACATACAGGAAATGTTAGCACGATCAAGGTATATACAATTTCAGGTGAGTAGTCGGGTTGATCTGCAACAGAAAAGCAAGACTGAAGTCCAGTCGCACCTTCAAGACCAGCAAGATTTCCAATGTATAAGCTGTTGAAGAGAGGGAAGGTGGCATGGTAGAGACCAATTCTCCCAGTCTTTATGGTAAACACCATAGAGACTGCGGAAATTCCTAGAACATCACCGATGTGGCAACCAGAAGTAACACTACCATTCCACCATGTCACCCCCCCACACACACTTTTTCCAATTCTACAAGTGGGCAGGGGAGAGAAGAGCCATTGGATGTGGGAGGCTGCCCCCCACACACACGGTGACCAACCTGGTCTGCTTAACGGCACCACACTTTAGACTGCAAGTGGTAAATTTCAGGGTTGAATGTTGCTTAACATTTTCTAAGCAAAAAGAAAACAATCACAGGAGGCAAAGAGAGGGGGAGAACAGCCCAACAGAAAGAAAGGATTTATATCTGGTCGATGATTCTTTCCCATGTGCAAGGAGGTGTTTTTTTAAATACTCTTTTATTTATATGAAATAAGAACAATTTGTAGTAGCATACACTATTAGGAAACCACAACAGTAACAGCATAATTACAAACACATACTCACACACACACAAAAACTGCAAGAGCAGTAGAACCAAACAGCTGTTCAATGTAGTGTAGTGGTTAAGTGCGCGGACTCTAATCTGGGAGAACTGGATTTGGTTCCTCACTCCTCCACATGCAGCTGCTGGTGTGACCTTGGGTCAGTCACAAGTTCTCTCAGAGCTGTTCTCTCAGGGACAGTTCTCGAAAGAGCTCTCTCAGCCCCACCTACCTCACAGGTTGTCTGTTGTGGGGAGGAGAAGGGAAAGGGATTGTAAGCCACTCTGGGACTCCTTTGGGTAGCCAAGGGCGGGGTATAAATCTAATCTCCTCCTCCTCCTCCTCCTCCTCCTCCTCCTCCTCCTCCTCCTCTTCCTCTTCTCACCCTCACATTATGATCCCCATAAAAACATGAAACTGACTTCTTCTGAGCCTACAAGACTACTTATTTTCTGTTCTGGCTTCATCTCTTCGAAATCTCTCCAGACGCAGGCTGGCTGAGATTCTTTAACGGGAAATGCCAGGAAATGCTCCTGGAAACCTCTGCATGCAAATTTGCATGGGGGAATCTTCTTCTTTTGGTTAATTAATATACAAAGTCATATTTTTCTGCAGTCCTTGAAAAACTCCCACATAGGTAGAGAAACTCACCTTGGCTGTGCATGGCCTGGGGTTTCCTGCTTTGGGAATTGACTCATGGGCCAGTCTGTTTACTATCAGGCTATTGTGCTGTTACGTAAGCCTTCCCTGCAATTAAAAAAAACAGCCCTATGCTTTCTGCCTCCTAAGAAGCAGAACAGCAGCCATCTGAAGAGAGCATCTCGACCGAGACCGGCAAAACTTTCATTAGAGGGAAACCCTAAAGAGGGGAAAAAACAAACACCAATTCCAGGCCTTGTATTTCTAGCTAAATTAAATCTCTGTGTCATTATTGTCTTTCTTGCTTTCCCATATATTTAATAACGACGAAATGGTCAGGCGACTTGACCTTTTTGTTCATTAAATGTCTTCCTTCACACAGCACATGCTGGAGAGCAAAGCGAAAAAGAAACATTCTATTAACCTTTCTCTGCAGGGCCGGCAGCCAGAGCCCAGGGCAGCAGGGCTCCTGGCAAGGCCCCCAGCCAGCGTTCCCTCTAAGCTGAGTGAGTGTCAGCTGGCTCACAGTATTCTAGCCTCCAGCTCACAGATTTTTGTCTTCGCTCAGGAAGGAGGGCTCCGGAGCAGACTCGTTTCTGCAGGAGCCAGAAATGGCTCGCTCACCGCTTTAATGCCAGTAGCTCACAGTGTAGAATTTTTGCTCGCAAGACTCCACAGCTTAGAGGGAGCACCCAGCCCAGCTCCACTCCACACAGTGGAGATGGTGGGTTAGTCCCCCTTTTCCTAATGGGAGGCAAACCCAGCATCAGAGAAGGAAACAGACAGCAGACTGCAAGAGACTTGAGGGCTCGGCTCCTTCCTCCGGTCACCCGACCCCAAAGACAATCGGAGGTCATTGGAGAGGAACTGTGGCTCGGTGAAAGAGCATCTGCTCGGCATGCAGAAGGTCCCAGTTTCAATCCCCGGCATCTCCAGTTAAAAGGACCACACCTCAGCCTGAGACCCTGGAGAGCCATTGCCGCTCTGAGTAGCCAGTACTGACCTTGATGGACCAAGGGTCTACTGTCTGATTCAGTATAAGGCAGCCCCACGTATGTATGCGGACTGAGCCCTACCAAAGATTGCCTTTGTGGGTAATCTCCCGTGTTCTACTGCTGTTTGGTGCAGTGGTTAACAGCAGCGGATTTTAATCTGGAGAAACGGGTTTGATTCCCCACGCCTCCACATGTAGCCAGCTGGGTGACCTTGGGCCAGTCACAGTTCTCTCCGACCTGTTCTCTCCAGAGCAGTTCTCTCTGAGCTCCCTCAGAATCTGGCTCCATGAAACCGATCAATAAAGTGCTGAAATCAAGGGCAGAGGGCTTTCTTTTATCACTCAGCAGTTGAGAAACCCTAAAACAACACTTACCTGAAGGAAGCTAGGTTTGCAGAATCATTTCTGGCTTATTATATCCAACTGATGTCCATTTATTCTTTCTAAACATCCTAGCAAATGTTCTCTATTTCCCTGCAGGAGGTATCTGAACAGGGACTTCTGTTTCTAAAAAGTCCTCTGCAAATTATAATGAATCGCACACCCCAATTATTTAAACAAACGATCGCAACTTCAAAGTGGAAACCTCTTCCATTGCTCCCTTTGGTGCCGTTGGAGTATTCCTCTGCTTCTCTTTTAGAGGAGTTCTGACTAAATGCTTTTGAGGGCTCCGACAGGAACATTTAAAGGCATAAAAAAGTATCCCAAAAGTTCCCCTTTGCATTTTGTTGTCCCCAACTGTTTAGTCTAAATGAGATAATCCTACATTTCATTGCTGTGATAATGGAGTTCCAAAGAGGAGAATGATAAATCAGATAATGGGAGAGTAATGATGAGGAGGGGCCCTCAATGAGAAAGTTAAATTCCTGAGGGCAGATTTTGAACCCATTGCTCCCTCTGAGCTGTGGTCTTATGAGCACAAATTCTACTTTGTGAGCTACTGGCATTAAAGTTAGAACATAAGAGAACATAAGAGAAGCCAATGTTGAATCAGGCCAATGGCCCATCTAGTCCAACACTCTGTCACACAGCGGCCAAAAATACCAGGTGCCATCAGGAGGTCCAGCAGTGGGGCCAGGACACTAGAAGCCCTCCCACTGCTGCCCCCTCCAGCACCAAGAATAGAGTGCATCACCTGCCCCAGACTGAGAATTCCCATCTATACCCTGTGGCTAATAGCCACTGATGGACTTCTGCTCCATATGTTTATCCAATTCCCTCTTGAAACTGTCCATGCTTGTAGCTGCCACCACCTCCTGTGGCAGTGAATTCCATATGTTAATCACTCACAAGTTGTGAGCAAGCTATTGGGCCAGTGTATAAATCAGTTTGCTCTGGAGCTATTCTTCCTGAGCTAAGACAAAAACGTGTGAGCTGGAGGCTAGAAAACTGCGAGCTAGCTCACACTAACTCAGCTTAGAGGAAACACTGCATGTGGGTAGAGCGTTGGACTAGGGTCTGGGAAATTTGGGGTCAAATCCCTGCTCTGCTATGTAGGTTCCTGTTGACCTTAAACTAGTCATTTCTTTCTCAGTCTGACCTACCTCACAGGCTAATTGTGAGGATAAACAGATGGAAGGGAGAACCTACTGCTTGGTGAAGGGTGGAAATCACACTTTGGGAAATCCCTAGATGTAGGCTTAGGCCCCACTGAGGAAATAATGGGCTGTCCCACCTCAGAAAGCAGGTGGCTGCATACCCCTCCAAAGCTTGGAGTCCAAACAAACAAACAAACAAATCCCTATATTTGTAGGAAATTAGCACACCAAAGAGAGGGCTTCTTGCCTAATCACCCCCTTAAAAGCTATTTTTCCCATATGTAGGGAATTTCTTTATACTGAGGAACATTCACTGTTGTGGGCCACTCCCTGCAGCCTGAAGTGATATAGCCCAGATAATTTATCACCTCAGCAAGAACTAGTCCTTCCAGGCCATGGAAAGAGAACTAAGAAATGAGTGTAGGGGTCTGGGGAGAAGGCTAGCTGAACTGATAGGGAAACCAGGTGTCGTCCTGAGGGAACTTCCTGAGGGAAGTTACAAGCTGTAGCTGGATGGTTGCAACAGAGCTGACTGCACCTTAGGTCCTGCACCTGAGTCGCGGGGGATTGAGTCAGAGAATCAGGCTCCCAACCTTCGATGGGGCTCCATTGGTGCCAACGTCAAGGATGAAGAGCCTGGGGGTGCTCCTGGATGCCTCCCTTTCGATGGCATCCACTGCCAGGTCGGCCTTTTTCCATCTGAAGCAGATCAGACAGTTGGCCCCATATCTCAACCCCCGGGACCTAGCTACAGTGACTCACGCAATGGTCACTTCCAGACGGGATTATTGTAGCTCTCTCTACATGAGGCTGCCCTTGACCCTGTTCCGGAAATTGCAGCTGGTACAGAACGCGGCAGCATGGGTGTTGATGGCGACGCCCATGTGGGTTCGTATCCAGACAGTGCTGCATGAACTGCACTGCCTGCCTGTTGAATTCCAGATCCATTACAGGTGCTGGTGCTTACCTTTAAAGCCCTATATGGCCAGGGGCAAGCATACCTTCGAGATCGTTTCTCCTCATAGGACGTTGAGGTCCATGAATCAATATCTCCTGACAGTCCCCAGGCCCAGGGACATCTGTCTAGCCTCGATCAGGTGGAATGAGCTCCCACATGACATCAGGGCCCCTGCAGGATCTATTACAATTCCACAGGGCCTGCACAACAGGGCTCTTCCACCAGGCTTTTGGCTGAGGTGGCGGACATCCCTCCCTTTCTCCTGGCCATCCCCCACCAGTGGCCTGGTTCAAATTTGATGTCGGGGCACCACTGTTATACTCAGATATGATTGACATCTGAACAAGCTATTTTACATGAGTCGTGATTTTATGATCTGTGATTTTATGTTGTTTTAAAATTGTTATGATATTGATGTAAACTGCCCTGAGCCCATTTCCGGGGAGGGCGGTATATAAATCAAATAAATAAGTAAATAGAGCAAATGCGACGTATTGCTTAGAATGTAGTTTGTTTGGTGTAGTGCTTACATCTGCGGACTCTGATCTAGGAGGACCAGGTTTGATTCCCCACACTTCCGCATGCAGCTGCTGGTGTGACCTTGGATCAGTTACAAGTTCTTTCAGAGCTGTTCTCTCACAAGAGGTTCTCAAAAGAACTCCCTCAGCCCGACCTACTTCACAGGATGTCTGTTGTGGGGAGGGGAAGGGAAGGAGATTGTAAGCCGCTCTGAGACTCCTTTGAGTAGTGAAGGGTGGGATAAAAATTCAATCTCTTCTTCTCTCTCTTTTTATTTAAATCCAACATTTCTCCCTGATGGGAGACTCAAAGTGGCTTTCCATATCATTCCCCTCTCGTCCACTTAATCCTCACAACAACAGACTTAGAACATAAGGGAAGCCATGTTGGACCAGCCCAATGGCCCATCCAATCCAACATTCCATGTCACACAGGGGGCCAAAACCCAGGGGCCATTAGGAGGTCCACCAGCGGGGCCAGAACTCCAGAAGCCCTCCCACTGTTGCCCCCCCAAGCACCAAGAATACAGAGCACCACTGCCCCAGACCGAGTGTTCCTATCTATACCTTGTGGCTAATAGCCACTCATGGACCTCTGCTCCATATGTTTATCCAATCCCCACTTGAAGCTGCCTATGCTTGTAGTCGCCACCACTTCCTGTGGCAATGAGTTTCATGTGTTAATTACTCTTTGTGTGAAGTAGGACTTCTTTTTATATGTTCCAAGCCTACTGCTTACTAATTTCATTGACTGCCCACAAGTTCTTGTACTGTAAGAAAGGGTGAAAAGTACTTCTTTCTCTACCTCCTCTATCCCATGCATAATTTTATAAACCTCTATCATATCACCTCTCAATTGTCGTTTCTCCAAGCTAAAGAGCCCCAACCTCTTTACCTTGTCTTCACAGGGAAGGTGTTCCATCCCCTTGTGAAGGTAGGTTCAGCTGAGAGACTGTGATGGGCCCAAGGTCACTTTGCAGGCTTCTATAGCAGAGTGGGAGATTTGAATCTTGTTGGCCCAGTTCCTCATCTGACACTCTAACCACTATACCACACCAGCCTTCAAGCGTGTCAGTCTAGCCTGTCTGGTATAGTGGTTAAGAGCAGCAGACTCTAATCTGGAGAACCGGGTTTGATTCCCCACCCCTCTACATGCAGCTGCTGGTGTAACGTTGGGTCAGTTACAAGTTCTTTCAAAGCTGTTCTCTCACAAGCAGTTCTCAAAAGACCTGTCTCAGCCCCACCTACCTCATCGTGTCTGTTGTGGGGAGGCAAGGGAAAGGAGACTGTAAGCCGCTCTGAGACTCTAAGTTAAAGGCAGGGTATATTTCCAACTTCCTCCTCCTCCTCCTCCTCCTCTTCTTCTTCTTCTCTTCAGTCTAGGGAAACTCAGTTTCAAATTCCTCAGAGTCATGAAGCTCACTGACTGAGCTGGGGCCATTCACTCTAGTTCAGCCTATCCTATCTCACAGCCTTACTCTAGGAGAAAATGGAAAAGGAGAAAACTACCTATGCTGTCTCAGCTCAGGGCACTGCTAATTTCATGGTGAACGTGTTGGGCAGTCAGACTTATCATGTTTGGCTGTATTGATCAGATGTGAGCTGATCGCTGGGTCTCTCCATTTCAGCACTGCACAACTTGAATTCCTGCTGAACAGGTGTTAAGAGATAGGCCTTTAAGATATGTAAGTATTTGCATAAGTCAGAAAGTCAGTAAGTTTTAGCTGGATGAGGTTAGGATGGCAGGTCAGCCTAACATCCATCAAAAGTTACCAGTCACTGGCTATTGTAACTTAGTGCAGTTGGCTGCTGTCAAAAGCTCAGCATGACTAAGGGAAATCTTGGCAGCTTACTATCTAGATTGTCATGTGCTGACCACTGATTGGTTTAGTAATTAGTTGACAGCTAAACTATTATTTAGCTGGAAGCTAGGTACAGCAAAAGAGGCTACTTGTGGCTCATTGCCACAAGTCTGTTCCAGAGAGAGAGCCATAAAATAACTACTCAAGATAACGCTGGAGTGAGAAGCCGGGACACTTGCAGGAGAATTCCAAGCACACTTCCAGGTAGCACGTCAGATAAGATGAATGGCGACCTTGGCTTAGGACTGTTAGGCCAGAAGGAGGGACGGCTATTCCCTGGCACCAACTCAGCTTCATCAGCATCAGCTTCATCAGCCTTGAGATTAGACTACTGCAATGCTCTCTACATGGGGTTGCCCTTGTCTCAGATCCGGAAACTGTAGCTAGTGCAAAATGCAGCGGCCAGGCTGCTGATAGGTGTCTCTATAAGGGACCACATCCAGCCTTTGCTGAAGGCATTGCACTGGCTGCCAATAGTTTACCGGGTCTGTTTCAGGGTGCTGGTCTTGACCTTTAAAGCCCTATATGGTCAGGGGCCTACCTACTTAAGGGACTGCCTTTCCCCATATGTGCCCCAGAGAGCACTGAAGTCGGGGCTACAAAATCGCCTGGCTCTCCCTGGTCTGAAAGACACTAGACTGGCTACCACCAGAGCAAGGGCCTTCTTGGTGGTGGCCCCTTACTGGTGGAATGAGCTCCCAGAGGACATTAGGGTCCTGCAGGACCTCTTACAGTTCCGCAGGGCCTGTAAAACAGAGTTCTTCCACCAGGCTTTCGATTAGGAGCTGCCACCGAGGAATTGAGTCATCGGACCATTTATGGCCCCAGATACACCATGGGTTATACCAGTAATGCACTGTCTATTGAAGCTCGCCATCATCTGTATTTACATTGCAGGCTGTTTTAACTAACTTATTGTATCTATTGTTTTTTATATTAATTGACTGTTGTATGCCACCTTGAGCCAGCTTGCCCGGCAAGGCGGGATAGAAATCAAATAAATAAATAAATAAATATACTGCTGCTTGGAACAATCTGCTCAGGTTAAGTAACTTAGATAGTCAGTTAGGTTTCATTTGTTTGTTTGTTCTTTGTACATTCCTTTTTTTCCCTTACCAGTTTGTTTTATCTCTTTATTGCCTATATAATAAATTTGAGTATTTTTATAATTGGATTGAGTCACTGACCCATGCATCACGCTTTTGGTACCAGTTAGAGCATAAGAATTACAAGCAGTATATTTTTCTCTTATCACTGCTGTGTTGGTTGGAATGACCCTGGTTTAAGGAAATATAGCCTGGAGTCTCTGAGGCAGTCCTGAGAGTGGGTGATAGCACAGAGGTGGAAGGGCGGGGTCGTGACAACAGGTTTGTATCATTTTTTGTCAAAATTAAGCATACGTCAAAATGCTGTGGATGCAAAAAGACAGCCATAAATATGGCCAAGGATTACTTAGATGAAAACTGAATGGTTGGATTTTTTAAAAAAGCACCAGCATTTATTTATGACTGATTTATCTTATTTGTGACTGATTTAACTGTCTGTTTAAATAATCGCCCGAGAAGCGGAGCGATGGTACAACAACGATGAGGGGAGGAAGTGAAACCCAGCAGGGCTGTGTGAGAATGCCCATGTCCTGATTGCATTGTACTGCAATGCTAGGGAGAAATACTGTGGAGAGACCCGCCAAACTGCCACAGATAGGTCGACACACACACAACTGGTTCATTAAAAAAAAAAATGGTTCCCTGTTTGTGACTGGTGAACAGTTTGTGAGGCAAACTGGTGGGCATTGCTGGGGGGGGAAAATGTGTCACATAACTAGATATGAAGTGATGATAAGGGTTTCTGATGAACCCACAGAAGCGGATAGCTCCGGAAAAAGCCTGATGGCAGAATAATCAAGAAAGGAAACTAATATGTACGTTCTCTTCCCTAGAAGGGCAAAGAGGCTGGTGACATTAGGCAGGTGGTAACCCAGGAGGGGGGTCTTCTCAGTAGTGGCCCCAGAATTCTGGAGCTCTCTACCCAGGAAGATTTACCTGTCCCCTTGTGTTGCTGTCTTCCTTCAGCGGATTAAGACTTTTGTTTGCTTTCGCTTCCCATTCCCTCAGTGATCCCTCCTTCCTCCCCAATGTTTTAACTGCTGTTTTTATCTTTTATGCTTATAAACTCTGGATTTTTAATTGTTTTAATGATGTATTTGTGTGTTGGTTTTGACGGGTTTTTTTAAGATGAGATTTTAATTTGTTAGCTGCCCTTGGTGGTCCTATGAGGGCAGAAAGGCAGGGTGAAAATCTTGTTATTAATAATAATAATAATAATAACAACAAGAAGAGGAGGAGGAGGCGGAGACTGGATTTATACCCTGCCCTTCACTCAGAGTCTCAGACAAGCTTACAGTCCCCTCCCCACAACAGACACCCTGTGAGCTCTTTTGAGAACTGCTCTTGAGAGAACAGCTCTGAGAGAACTTGTGGCTGACCCAAGGTGACACCGGCAGCTGCATGTGAAGGAGTGGGGAATCAAATCTCTACACCAAACTGGAATAACAACAACAACAACAACAACAACTTGGAAGTGAGAGTATTCTTCATTAGCTCAGCATTCTCTATTTTGAGAATCCATCAATTACTCTGAGACGAAAGAATGAGAACATGATGGAAGGGGAGGGTAGAACGGAGTCTACACAAAGGTCTTTTTCACTGTCCGGCAGCTCGGGCTTCGCAATGCAACTGAGCTGAGAATGACTTCAAATTGCAGCCGAGTCCTGCCTTAAGAGCCGCTATGGAGGGGCATCCGCGCTTTCAGCACCCGGTCTGGAGTCTAGCAGGTTGGCATGGCCCCAGATTTCGCCATCTGATGCCTTTGCCCTTTTGCCTCCTGTCAGGGCTGGTGGCGGGATGCATCAGCAGAAGGACTTGGTCAAATGAGAAGTGACTAATGGCAGTCTCCGGGGCAGGGAGACACCTGTTTTCACAAAAGACATCTGCTTCATCCGCAGACAGACAGGTAACCGTTCCGCTGTTAGTTGTTGACCTCCTTCTTTGCTTGTTACCTAACAATGGGGGCTCGGAAAGGGTCAGGCGTGGGTCAGAATCAGACTCTCCATGTACTTGAAAGTTTGGAAATGTAAGAAAAAAAGAGGGCTCCGTTTTACCATATGTGGTGGACTTGTGAAAAAGCAAATGCTTTTTGGACTGAGGTTCATAATGAAATTCAGAAAATCTTTAAATGTACTTTGAAAGAAGAGCCAGAAATGTTACTTTTAGGACTATAATGAGAAGAAGTTAAAATGGCAAAAAGAACTTTGTTATGGTACCTAATTTCAACTGCAAGAATGACTTACACTTAGTTCTGGAAACAGGAGCAGGTACCTGATAAATGGGAGTGGATTAAAAAAATGATTTTTATGGCTGACATAGACAAGTTAACAAGAAAACTTCAAGGAGTAGAAGACGAAGAATTTTTAGCAGACTGGAAGGATTTTAAAGACTATTTAGAGCTTAACTGGGATGTGAGAAATAGATTACTCTGTTTTGATAGCTATTAATAATAGAAGTGTTGCAACAAAAGAGACTGTAATAGAAAAGTTACCTAATAGTTAAAATAGAAAAAGGAAAATATTGAAATTTATTATTTGAATACTGAAAATGAATTGAATGTATGAGAATATTGATTGACATGTTAATGGAGCATCGTTGGAAGCCAGGGGAGGGGGGGATAAAAATTTGTAGAAAAGGATATGGCAAGAATTGTTAGCCAAATATGGAGCATGTTATTATATCCGGTTAATAAATTTTCTTTAAAAAAAAAAAAGAAAGTTTGGATCATGTCTGATAAGACTGTGCATGTGATTTGCGCTGCTCCAATGATACATGGCAGTACTATGCTCCTTTTGGCTAATCCTCCAAATCCAGGGCTAGTTTAAATGATACACTGATTGGGGGAGACTTCAGTTTTCATGTGACATACTTGTTTGCATGAGGACAACTGTTACCCCCATGCATTTGGTGTGTTAAGTTGGTAACTCCCCAATTTCGGAATCCATATCACAAATTCTATGATGATTCTGTATGATGTTTGTATTCCATGGCATTCTGAAAGTTTTCAGAAGGCAGCTGGTCTCTCCCACCATAGAGTTCTGATTCCAGACTATCAAACCCGATAGACAGGAGATAGCCATCTGTGTCTCTGTGGTTCTCCTTCAAAAATCAGCCCTCTGCAACTTCTTTTAAAAATCTAACAAGAAGCCATCAGTCCTTGGGAGAGGAGGGGGGAAATAGCCCCACACAATGCTGATTATAATGTTTACAATGATCAACACATATAAATACTGATGCCAGAAATCACCTCACAAACAAGAATGTAATAATTTGTATCACTTAGACAGAGTCTATGTTTACTGGGGAAACAGATCTAGAGGAGGAGGAGGAGGTGGAGGTTGGATTTATACCCCACCCTTCACTACTCAAAGGAGTCTCAGAGCAGTTTACAATCCCCTTCCCCTCCCCACTACAGACTCCCTGTGAGGTAGGTGGAGCTGAGAGAGCTCTTTCCAAGAACTGCCCTTGAGAGAACAGCTCTGAAAGAAATTATGACTGACCCAAGGTCACACACACATCAGTCCTCCCAGATTAGAGTCCGCACTCTTAACCACTATACCAAACTAGCTCTCTCTCCACGAATACCAAACTCTATTGAATCATGCAAGGCCGTTTTTGCTTCTCCTGAAATTCTGTGGATTTTCGTTTTCCTGAGTCACCTCCCAATTTCACATTGGTTAACGTTCATTAACAACTCTAGTCCTAGGTTTTCATCTTTGGCTAGTATATCAAGAGTTTCTTTACTTGTCCCGGATGTCCACAAGACATCTAGTATTAATAAAATGCAGATAAATGCCATGACAGAAACTGATTAACTGCTTTAATATTAGCTTTGGGTCCTAAGTTAGGGATGTGTGGAACATCCCTGAAAAAAATTTCCCTAGTCGTATGAAACTTGTTTTACTTCCCTTGGATTTCCTCTTCTGTTTTACCCATTCAGTTTTGCCTCCATTATTCGCTTTAGGAGGAATTCCGTAGCAGATCTCATTGGCCCAGTCTTCAAGAAGCATGCAGTCCTTTGGGGGCTGGATAAATTCCAGGGATACAGAAAATATTCTACAGTGTGAACGATGGAATGTTGTGGTTGTGTGGCCTCATCCAATCCGGGATTCAAGAGTAAATAGGATAATGGCATGGATGCTCTGTCTGATGTCTCCGAACATCAGTAATGAAAATCATGTGGTTTGGCTTAACCAATCACAGGACAAAGTAGGGCAGCTGAGATTAAGGGCAAACTGAATGAATAGGTGGACCTTTTCTGCAAGGAGTGGCCGAACAGTGCGGAAAAGGCCAAATGAAGGTCCTGCCAACAACATTCATCTTGCTCCGTTTGCACGGTTTCCCAAAAGCTATTAATAACAGCAGTCACTCAAGATGCATTTTGCCAACACCAAGTCAACTCGGTGTTACACTCTTGAACATTGCGACCCCAACCTATTCCTGGCTTTTGCAACCAAAGCGCTCTGGTGACAGCCACCCAACACTGGTGGGGTCAAGTCATCACACCCTCGGCCATCTGTTACTGTTGAAACCTTCTAATTCAAAGCAGTCTAGGTGCTGGAACGTTTTAGAAGCATTGGTTTATATGTAATTGGTTGTTGCAATAAAATATAACTGGGGGAAAGGGGTCGGGTTGTAGAGTTTTGAAAACGTGAACCCACATTGTGGAGAAACTGGTTTTCTTCTTGCTTGGCGCCTGGGGGAACTGAGTGTATGTATTAATCAGTTTGTTTAATTATTTACATTATTTATAGTCCTCCTTTCTCACTTGGACTCAAGGCAGATTACAGAGTGAATCAATATGATTGCCAGGGTGGGGTGTTCAATCAACAATGGAACAGGATTTGGGGTGTAGAACCAGCCAAAAGTCCAAAAAACAGAACTGAAGCAAAGCATCAGTGTTAACATGACATATCAAAAGATGCAACATTTACACAATAGGAGCCAACCCACAGCAAACCATACACAGTCGCACAGACCACAGTCCCCAATAATTTCTCCAAGTAACTTTGTGTGAATCATTTAGTAGAGTGCCACTCTATTGCCCGTATAGACAAGCCCTCTTGAATAATTCAGGTTTGCAGAAAGCCAGGAGAGTGGAAGTCTTCCTGACCTCCTCAGACAGGCTGTTCCACAAGGTGGGGGCCACAACTGTGAAGTCACCGTGTACGGGCAGTTGTCGATTTTGCCCATTTTCAGGTTGGCACCTGCAGAAGGCCCTGCTCAGTTATATGCATGTGCACATTTCAATGAGCCCTCAAGAGCTAGTTTCTGTTTCCCCTCTCAAGGACCGTATAGGAGGGGCCTCAATTCGCTGTGTTGGTGGCAGGCATCAAAGGTATTTCTTCATATTCTCCATCTGTGACTGTTCTGTTCTGGTTGGAAGCAATAAAGAGACCTCTTATTGAAGCTACCAGAGTCTCCTGTGTTCTGGCTGTTGAGCAGGACCAAAGCGAGGAGAAGAAGATGGCCATCAGTCAACTCCTTAATGTTAGGTTTGATTCCTGGTCATTGCGTGCCACTTTGTGAAAGGCATGGGGAGATAAATCTGCCATTTTGTCCTCAGAATGGTTGACTAGTGTTGAACTACTCTCATCCATCGGCTGATAAAACGAATTGCAAGTGAGGAGAAGGAGCCACTTAAAATTCCAAATGCTCCCCCAAGTTCTGAGTACTTCACATGGATTGTAGGTTGTCCCTTAGAAGACCGAAGGTCCTCCGCTAAAACCAGGGCTCTTTTTGTAGCAGGAACTCCTTTGCATATTAGGCGACACACTCCTAATGTAGCCAATCCTCCAAGAGCTTACAGAGCTCTTCTTACAGGGGCTACTGTAAGCTCTTGGAGGATTGGCTACATTAGGGGTATGTGGCCTAATATGCAAAGGAGTTCCTGCTACAAAAAGAGCCCTGGCTAAAACCACCACCATAAAATATCCTAGAGAGGTTTATAAAATTAGGTGCCACATAGAGAACAATCCACCACATATTAATAGAATTTGCAGTGCACGTGAGGGGTGGGTTTGCTACCGAAATTTACTGGCAGTTCACTCAGGATAGACGAAAGAAAGGACTTTCTCATACAATGCATAATTAACTTTTGGAATTTACTAGTATGAAATGAGGCGATGGCTGTCAGTTTAGAAAACATTTAAAAGGACTGGAGAATTCACGGAGACCAGTTTTAGCCCAGTGGCGCCTCCATGGTATAAAGCCAATTTTTCTATTAGCATCAGATGCTAGAAAAAAAACACAAGGGGATGGGCATCCAGCAAGGCAGTTTTTAGGAACTGATATTCTTCTACACCTGGAAAACATACCAAGTTGTCACAGCATAAGTTTTTGTGGGCCCGCCTCACCAGAGGCATACAGGAGCACATTGGATCCTTTATTTTCTCAGTGGGGAAAAATAGAACCGTCATCTACTTGTATAACATCTCTGTGTTTTCTCTCCCCAGGGACTACTTCCCCAGTCACTGAAGAAGGAGAAGGTAATGCTGTCTGGCATGAGTCTGATGAATAACAGTCTGTAGTATTTGATTCCTACTGCTTTTCTACACAGAAAACGGAATTCATAGGCACGTTAAGTCCTTCTAGGGACCTGAAAAAACGTCTTCTGTTTTCATTTTTCTTTTCTTAGGAATCATTCATCACCTGCTTTGGCTTATTATACCGACAATTATTCTTGGTGTGTATGTGTATCTATGTAGTAGTGACCACTGAGGAAGACCCATGGGGCCGAAATGCATCGGGTCCCGTTTATTGTGATTGTAGTCTTCTTTGTATGCCACCAACCTGTGGATATTGGTTCATATTATTTAATGTACCTTGAGGACTACTTGGTCCACTGGTATCAATCTAGAGGCTATATTTTAGGCATATGTTTTTAATTTATATGTGAGCTGACTGTACGATAAATTAATTATGTTTAATTCGTTTTTAAAACTGTTCCTGCTCAACCATCATGATACCTAATTCAGTTTTGTATTTCCTTTTTGGTGGTGGTTGTAGTCACATGCGTGAGGCTGCCTTCTACTGAGTCAAGCCGCTGGTCTGACAAAGTCTGTCTTGTCTATTCTTGACTGACAGCAGTTCTTCAGGATCTCAGGCAGAGGTCTTTCACATCACCCTCTGCTTGATCTTTTCACTGGAGATGCCAGGAAATGAACTTGCAATCAAGTACATGCAAAGCAAATGCTCTACCACTGAACCATGGTCCCTAGCAAACACATAAAGCTGCTGTATCTTGAGTCAGAGCCCTGTTCTATCAAGGTTGGTCTTGTCCACTGTGACTGGCAGCAGTTCCCCCAGGTCATAAGAACATAAGAGAAGCCAACGCTGGATCAGGCCAATGGCCCATCCAGTCCAACACTCTGTGTCACACAGTGGCCAAAACCTAGGTGCCATCAGGAGGTCCTAGGGTTGCCAGGTCCCCTCACCATCGCAGCGGGGGGATTTGGGGGCATTCCGTGGGTGGGTGGGTGGGATGTCGTCGGGTGATGTCCCAACTCAATGATGGGTGCATTGCATAGGTGACATTGCATGCAACACTTCAAAACCATAGTTTGCCCAAAAACCAGAGAGTCATGTGCGATGTCACCAATGGGATGATGTCACTTCTGGGTGATGTCGTTGCATTGGGGACATCACCTAGCAACAACCCTATTTGGGGGTGGGATTTCCCCCGCCAGTCAGCTGGCCAGTGGCAGATCACAGCCCCCAAAAGTGGGGGAACCCCCACTGGGACCTGGGGACTGGCAACCCTGGGAGGTCCACCAGTGGGGCTAGAAAGACTCCTGCTGTTGCCCCCTAAATATCAAGAACACCGAGCGTCACTGCCCCAGAATTTGTGTTCCATCTATACCCTGTGGCTAATGACCACTGATTGACCTCTGTTCCAGGTCTCAGGAAAAGGTCTTTCCCATCACTGATGGCCTCCCTCAGTGTAGGCACCTCCTTCAATAACAAAATATACCTCTATCTAGCAGGAAGACGTGGCAATTAAGATGGGAAGTACGACGTTATCCTTTTAACTTCTCAGTTAGGAAGCAATTTGCCATCGTGATGGTGGCTGCTATGATAGTTTTTCAGGCAGTAAACTGAGCTAACTGTTCAAAAATGCACACAATTTAGGAGCTGACAAATCCAATTCGGAAAATGGAGGAGGTACATTGCGGGGCTTTGGTTGACGCCGCTATTAGCTTTTTTCTTTTGCTCATTTGACTGGCCCGTCTGTGGGAAATATGTTAATGGCTTCTTGATGTAGCCTTTGAACTCACAGGTTAGGTGAAAGCCTTGATGCTACAGAAGTGACGGCACAGCGCTTATTGCTGTTGATAGATGCAAATTGCTTTAGCTTTGATTTTTTTTAAAAAAAATTGCGATATCTAGTGCATCAGGAGGGTATATACATATACAGAAAGGAATACAGCAGAACAAGCCCACAGAATGCTTTATAAAGCATGAAGATTGGTGGTAGGATGTACCCTGCACGCATACATCAGAGAAGCAGGGTGTGCTGTTTTGTCGCATCAGTGCCCAAGCAGTTTTGTCACAGCTTCAGGCTGGTGCTGTTTAGCGATGCTCGAACACTCACCGGTTTGGATCATGTCCTTTTCCTCCCCCAGTTGCAAACAGGGAGTTGATTTTTTAAAAAAAATTGATTTGCATTGCTGTTCAACAGGATAAGCACATCGACGCACATGAACACGTGAAGTTGCCTTGTACTGAGTCGAACCATCAAAGATTCCAGCCTACAACACTGAGCGATATATGACAAGGTAATTTTCTGCAGCTCCAAGTCCTGTTAAGCAAGGAGATCAAGGTGTCTTGAGAACAAGGGTGCACTTTACATTTGTCAGTGGTAATCGCACCAAGCTTGCTTGCCATGCAGAATTTTTCCTCCTTCTCCTCCTCCTCCTTCTTTTTAAAGCGCAAACAAAGCTTACTGGGAAAGTAAGGATAAGAAGCCTTCTAGTGCAATAAGAAGCCTTCTAGTGCAATCTTCTCTCAGTGTTTGCTGCTTTTGCTGCTTTTGCTGCTTTTGCTGCTTTTGCTGCTTTTGCTGTTTGCTGCAAACAGTGAGTGGGGGGCAGCATTCCCGGAGAAAAATTAACAAGGAAAATAAGGCCTCAGGTACTTACCAGAAGTTCTGACCACAGAGTTCCTGGTGATTCTGCTCTAGCAGTTGCCAGAAACTCTATGGGAAGATTGCTAGAGCTACCCTTGTCATTTCGGGATGGCTCTAGGAATCACCCGGAACTCTACGGTCAGACCTTCCAATAAGTAGCTGAGGGCTTATTTTTCTTTTTTAATTTTTTTCTCCCCAAGATGATCACGCGCCCCTTTGGCTCCAGTTTCTGCCCACCAATCAGCTGAGCATTATCAGGCAAGAGTTGCAATTGGCGGGACATCTCCTACCCTAAGTGGGCAAATTGGAACGGAACCCTATTGGGCAGCATTCACAGGACTTCAAATATACAGCTATTCCTCTAGAGGTTTTCCTAGAGTGTTCGATTTGGTTCTCAGTGAAGTCCTAGTTCAGTGAAGTCATGCTGAGGTATCACCAAATCCCATGTGCTACTCTGCCCCCCTTCCACAATTCCAAGGTACGGACTGTGTTGTACTAAGGATTAGACTTCAAGAACCACAGTGAGATGTTCCTAGAGAGGAAGGAATCACCATTCTGGTTCCAGCACAATTGCCAGCCAGCCAGAATTTTACTGATTGGCTAGACTAACATTCCATTGCAGTTCACAGAAGGTAAAGGTTTCCCTTGCTCGAAAGACAGTCGAATCCGACTCTAGGGTTGCGGTGCTTATCTCCGTTTCAAAGCCGAAGAGCCAGCGCTGTCCGAAGACGTTTCCGTGGTCATGTGGCAAACATGACTAAACACCGAAACGAAGAAGTTAAATTAAGAAACCTGACTTGGATGGCCCAGGGGAGCCTGATCTCATCAGCTCTCGGAAGATATGCAGGGTCATCTGTGGTAAGTACTTGGATGGGAGACCACCAATGAAATCCAGGGTTGCCAAACAGAGCCAGACAATGGCAAAGCACCTCTGAAGCCTCTTGCTTTGAAAATCCTAGTGGGGTTTCCAGAAGTCAGCTGTGACTTGGCAGCACTTTCCACCACCAAAGTAAGAAAATAACATTTGTGTGATTTTTTTTTATTCATATCCCGCTGTCAGTTCATTTTTTAACTCCAGCTTTCACATCAGTGCCCAAAGTGGTAATCTGAAAGAATTCTTCCCTTTTTGGTCTGAAGTTTTCTCCTCACCATTCAGCAGTCTAGTTGACTGTGTCGGCCATTTTGTGGGTCAGAACAGGAAGAGCAGGAAGTGTCTCTAGGTCAGAGATGTCAAACATGGGTGGCCAGGTGCCTTCCTCCTGCCGGCAGAGGGATTTGGGGAGCGTTCCGGGGGTGGGTGGGAATGTCGGCAACAAGCTGATGTCACTTCCAGAAGTGACATCATCACATTGGCGACAGTGGGACAACACTCTACTTTTGGTGCAAAACTCTATTGTAAAAATGGCTACAAACCGTAGAGTTTTGCCCCAAAAGTAGAGCATCATCCCTGATGTCACTAGTGAAGTGATGTCATTTCCAGAAGTGATGTCAGCACGTCGCCAATATTGCATGGGGAAGTCTGTTTGGGGGTGGGTCAGTGGGCCAGCAGTGGGCCAGAACCCACGAAAGTGGGTGATCCCTTCCCCTGGCCTGGGAAGCTGGCAAGCCTATGTCACGCCCATTTGTTACAAGGACGGGATCTAACATACATGTCACTTTTTCGGGCCGGGTCATGTGTGCCATAAAATGCAATGCCAGGTACCAGAGATATAAACTTTATACAGGACACAGGCAAACCCAATCAAGCAATTGATTCCCAGCAGTGAAAGCAATCGATTGACTGGGGAACCCACAAAAGCCTGGCTCTCCCAGATCCCCCCCACCCCCAGTTCTCATCCCTCCTACATTTACCACAGAAGTGGGGGGGGGAGCTGAGGGGAAGTCCTGACAGAGAGCCCGTGCCCCAAAGCTCCAGGGGGTGCTTTTTGTCCTCTCTTGATCCCTTAACCCTCAGGGGCTGAGAACAGCACCAGTTGCTCACGGGGTGGATAAGAGCTGTGGACGGGCCGGTTCCAGCCTGTGGGCTGTATGTTTGACACTCCCGCTCTAGGGCCAGGCTGTTTAGCCTTCATAGCTCAAAATGGGAAAGGCAGGGGATGAACTGGGGAAGACCCTGCTAGTTAGCAGTAGAAAAATAACATCTTGCTGAGTTTGTTCTGCTCTCTGCACCCAGATACTTACCGCCTGGGCATATCCAGAGGTGGGAATCAAAGGCCCTGAAAATCATAGCCTAAAGCTGGGTACTCAGAAGCCCTCCCCCCTTTTCCTGTTAGTTTGTGCTGGTATCTTTTCTCTGTATTGTTAGCCACTTGGGATCCACACTGGGGAGAAAAGCAGGCTATAAATAAACAAACAAACAAACAAATGTCAACAAAGGCTTGCATTCGAATGTCATTTCAGCCATGAACTCCCCTGGTGGTTTTAGGTAAATCATACTGAGCACACACACACAAACAAAATGAGAGAATGAAGGAGAAACTTTTCTGTTGATCAAATTGACAAGACTTAAAGAGAGGAAATAATGTGTTTCAGCTGATTTACTTATATTTTGCTGTCAAGCTGCAGCCGACT